>CM062641.1:7710406-8154933 GCA_025617555.3 Puccinia polysora
TATCTAATGAGGCCTTCCCCTTGAGAAAACAATAATACAGGGAATATCATATTTGGAGAAACTGCCTTTTTTAGTGGCAGGTTTCAGAAAAATAACCCAATTTAAAACACACCATTAAAAAATGAAAAAACCCACTTATTTTCTATCAGGCGTGTCAGAGTTACATGGAAATAAGTGGTTTTTTCCAAATGTTATATAATATATCTTTGACCAGAGGTTCCAATTATTCTGTTCATCAAATCACCCCTGGCTCTCAAACTCATTCAACCCATTGATTATCTCATCCATCTCAATACCTTTGAGAAACTCATACTCAACCACCTCTCCCCGTATGTAAACCTCAAGTTCTAATTGACTTGCACATCCATTGCCTGCTCATCAGATTGGCCTCCAAGACTCAAACCACAATATATTTGTCCTATGGTTGGTGAAAAAGACCCACATTGAGAATAATTTTTTTTTGAACTTATTTCTCTCTTCAAATCCATAATTTTCAAAATTTGAAAGATGAGAAACTAAACCAATCTGTCATTCTCCTAAGAGAGCAATGAAAAAACAATACTACTGGGAACAGGCCAGGGTCAAGTAATCCAAAATCAATGCTTCCAAGACTGAACTGATCCTCACCTTGACTAAATCTGAACCCATCTAATTTTTCCCCAGACCAACAATTGAGACTTCTAGTCTAACCAGCCAGTCCAGTCTGGCCAGGAAAAAGGAATGAACAATGAAAAAAGCACAATTCATGGCTGATGCTCATTCCTATTCAATCACCATCCAGTCTGTGGCCTATAAAATGCAGTGAGTTAAATTTTATGCTTAGGAATCAAAATTGTCTATCTGAATCCACTCCACAAGATCACCAATGAAACTCTCATCAAAACTTCAGACTCCACTCTAACAAAAGCCCATTAAGACAATCACGAAGTAAAATCTGCAATATATAAAACCAGAATCAACATTGTTTCTTGTCTACACTCCAGAAACAAGGGCCCCTGGAAATTTTATTCCAATGTTGTTCTTTCTTTGTTTTAATTTCTCTCAATGTTTTCATTATTCATTTCTATTTCCTGATTCCTTTGCTTGCCAAATTCATGTTGTCATCAATTCCTACAAATCTTGTTTTCATTTCTCAAAATAATCTTTACTCCTTTTTCAAAAACATAAAAATTATTTTGAGTAAACTTTTTTTTTTCAAAAAAAAAAGAAATGTTAAATTCACTGCTCATTGAGCCGTGCAAACAGTTTCAAAAGGGCCATGTGGCACGCCACATGGTCCAATCCGGGCCGTGTAAGACCCCCCACGGCTCAAGGAGTTGTGCCACCAACCCAGCCTAGTCCACTGCCGTGTGGACATCCACACAACTACATTTGAGCCGTGTGGAGTTTTACACGGCTCAAATGTAGTCATGTGCATCCCACATGGTACCCAACCGCAGTGAGCAAGAAAAAGAAAAAAAGGAAAAGGAATGAAAGGGTACTAACACAACGCATAAAATAAATAAACCTTCCAGAAAAACAGAAATCAACCAAAAAATCAAAGAATGTTCATTTTTTGGTTAAAAAAATGACTAAGTCAAAAAAAACCACTGGTACTATCCAATGGAATAGCCCTAAAGTAAAAATACCCAAAAAAACACAAGTAACTGGACTATTCCTAAAGTAAAAACACCAAAAAGAAGACAAGAAACTTGACAAGACTTAAAGTAAAAACACTAAAAAAATACAACCAACTTGAAAAGCCCAAAAGTAAGTTCAACTTGACTAGCCTTAAAGTAAAAGGCCCAAAAATTAGATAATTCTTTTGACCCGCCCTAAAGTAAAAGTGCCCAAAAAAATACAAATCATTTGACCAGCCCTAAAGTGAAAAAGAAAAAAAAACAAGTTCAACTTGTGTTAAGCTGATCCCATCCCAAGCTTAACATAAGTTAAGCTTGGGATGGAATCAGCCCAACACAAGTTGAACTGAATTACCAATAAACTCTAATTCAAAACACTCAATATAATGATGTTAACTCAAAACATTCAAAATTGTAGATATTAATGAAGGCTAATTAAACCTGGACCAGGCTGTTCAGACTGCAGCAAAGAGGTGAGTATGATAATAACAGCCAGAACCGGCAAAACAGTAATGATGAAAGGAAACAAACATGAGAAGGGTCTCTACAAGCAGGGTGATGGCCCCAGAACAGACTAAGTAGAGTATCAAACTGCTAGCTACCATGCAAGATTCAATTCTCCCAGGAGCTCTTGCCGACCCGAAAGAAGTGATCAGTTTGACAAACCTGAGATTGAGTTGATGAGTTAGAGCTGGTACCTACTCCTATATTGATGCTGATGTGATCAGATGAGAAAATTCAAAGTCTCAGATTGATCAAACCAAGGCCAGTCAAAAAGGGTTGAGAGTTGTCCAGAGCAACAAGCGTTAAGTCTGAGAGTGTTTTGTTGAGATGTTAGGACCGGCAGTGGTTGAGTCCTCAGAACGGATTCACACGGAGAGGACACGCAGTGACAGATGACTGCAGTGACATCCGTCTGAGTGAGGACAGTGCTGCAAGTGCTTGTTGACAGCCCAGAAGGCACTGACAGGGGAAGAAGGAGAAGAAAATGAAAAACATGAGACAAAAGGCAGCAGAGAGAACAACAACCTGGGACACTAGATGACTGAGACAAGGAAGCTAGTAGGGGTTGATCAAACAGGAATGAATGAAACAAATATCAACACACCCCCTCAACTCAATGTCAGGGAAATTCCTATGATCCGATGAACTTAGCAAGTCTATTGACAGCTGGAGTACTAGCTGCTTTTGTGAGAGAATCCGCCAGCATATCTTGAGACAAGATAAGTATGATTTTGATGAGATCCAAAATTTTTTATTTTATTGTTAAGACCTTTGTTGTTGATTAGGTGAACGGGAGGTTGTGGCACGGTTCTCCAGATCTCCCCTATGAGGTGATTAATCCAACGTCCCTCAAGGTGGCCAGCCAATAGCACATCGCATTCAGATTCTGTTGAGGAGTTTGCAATGCTATGCTGTCTGTGGCTCATCCAGTAGATAGGTGACCCTTTGAGAAGGGAGAGGAGTCCTGTTTGCAATAACTGGGTAGTGGGATCATCCTCACAGGTTGCATTGCTATACGTAACGAGTCTGGTGGCTGGAGTTCTAACCCAAAGGACAAGCCGGTAGTCAATAGTTTTGAGGAGATATTGCCACACGTGTTCCACTTCCCTCCAGTGTGTGATTCCAGGTTTTTCTGAGAACTGGGCCAAGTTCAACACAGCAAAGCTGATTTCCAGTCTTGCTAGCGTGGCTATGAAATTGAGTCGCCCTATGGGCAATTGATAGTTTCTATCCAGTCTTCAAAAGTCTTCAATTTCTTTTTTGGAGGCTGGCTAAAGGTGAAGGCCAGAGGTGCAGGGATTTTTCATTGGTTTGGCGTCCATCAGGTCCATTTCTTCCAGTCCTCTTCTTATGTGATTTGGTAGTGACAATGCTATGTAGTCAGAGCAAATATCTACTTTCATTCCCAGTAAAGTATCTACCCCATGCGCCAACAAGTCTTTGAATTGCTCAAGAAACTTAGTCTTGAAGCCTTTGGCATCCCCAAGGACCACAAGATTTTCTACATGTAAAAAGAGGGCAGTCACTTTGTCTGCATGAAGATAGAGACAAGCATCTCTGTTGCTTTCCTAAAATCCATTCTCTCTGATCCATGTGACGAGTGTCTTGTACCAGTTGAGGGGTGCCTGATTCAAGCCATACAGGTATTTTTTCAACTTGAGAAACTTGGATGTTTTTTTTTGAGCCCGCTGGAGTCCTGATAAATACGTTCTCTTCCAGAGGTGCATGAAGAAACGCCCCCTTAATGTCAAATTGAAGTATTGGTAGACTCTTGTCAACTGAGTAAATCAGCAGGGCTTGCAAAGAAGCCACTTTCCCGGAGTGCAGATCCTCCTTACTTTGGAAGGCCAAGGTTGTGTTGAGCGGATTGACAACTTTGAATTCACTCGCGTCCTCCCAAACTCCAAGATCCTTGATGGTATTTAATTCTTTTTCAATAGGAGGAATCCAGTGCGGCAATTTCAGAGCTTCCTTGATGGACTTGGGCAGAGCTTGATTATGGTAACTGTATTGTTGTGGAACCTTCAATTTGGATTGATCACCTAAGCTAGGCTTCAGAGTGGCAAGAAAATTGGCCAAGGAGAGACTGCTTTTTGATGGGTCTGAAACACCAGGGTCACCTATCTCTGGCTTGAGTTCCTCAAGGTCCTCAGTCGCTGAGTTCTTGGCGGGCATGGTTGATTGAGTGGTAGTACAAGGAAGATGATTCTTGGAGATTTTGAAGTCATCCAACAGTGATGAGCTATTGATGGCTTGAGTCTTGTGAAACTTTACGTGTTTGGTCTCTATGATCTTTCCTGAATTTGTAAGAATCTTGTAGGAGGAGAACCTGGGTACCTATCAAATGAAAAGCCCTTCCTCCCCTTTTTCATTCAGTTTAGACTTAATATTGTTACGATTAAGTAGATAAATGACTCCAGAACCAATAGGTTTCAAATAGTTTGTCGGTAAATTACTCTTATGAAGCAATTCCCAAGGCGTCAGTCCTCCGCTGTTCAGTGGGATTTGATTCAGAGCCAGGAAAAAACTCTGGATAACCATCTGCCAGCAATTCTTGGGTATTTTGGTCGAGCTCAACACTGATTGCAATGATTCCATGATTGTGCAATTGGCTCTTTCTGCCTTGCCGTTATGTTGGGAATGATAAGGTTTGCTTATTAGATGATTGATGGATTTTGATCTGAAAAACTCTTTGAGTGTCTTGTTAACAAATTCTCCTCCTCCATCAAAGACGACTTCCATTGGGTACCTCTGTTGCCTTTTTGCTTCATTCTCTATCACAAACCTGATGGGTTCTGCTGCCGCATCCTTTGAGGGGAGAGGGAAAGCGGAGAGGTAGCCAGACAGATTTTCCACGAGGGTGAGAGCAAACCTCATTCCACCCTTGCTAGTTGGATTAAGGGGAACCATCAAATCCAAGTGAAGAAAATCAAACACTCTTTCTGCTGAGTGTTGATCTTTGTCAAACGGGGCCTTGTCAATTTTACTTTTCTTGCAGGCCAGACATTCAAACAATTTTGCCATTTCTTTTTTTATAGAAAATCCAAGGTGCTTCTCCATTTGATCAATACTAGCTTGACCAAGTTTGAGGTGAAGCTCTTTGAGCTCAGCTACGGTAGGGTAGCAGGATGAGAGATTTCCGGCTTTGGGCGCCTTAGAGGTAGGAGAGGAATATTGCTGGATTCTTTTGGTCTGGATCATAAGGAGGTTGTTCTCAATGTTGCGGGAGAAGAAAGAGACTTTTGACTTGCGTAGAGTGAAGTTAGGTTGGTTAGTTTTGGAGTTTACCCTGAGACTGCAGCCCTTCAACAGTAAATTACTGAGAGACACAAGGTTGACGGTGGCATCTGGTACCCAAGCCGCGTTCTCCAGGTGAATTGTCTTCCAAGCGTTTCTGAGTATAGCGGTGCCAGTGCCTTGGATTGCCATTCCCTCACCCTTCTTCCCAGTTTTGATGAATTCTTCCCCGGATTCCTCAGTCAGGGACAGAAACAAGTTCTGATCATGGAACATGTGAAGCAAGCAGCCGCTATCCAAGATGTATTTATCAGATTGGATGTTGGAGAGATGATTGGAAGCGCAGAAGAAGGACTAGTCGTGATAGTATGATTCAGCCGGGTTCTTCTTCTTAGTTCCACGTCTTCCTTTGTTAGACAATTGCTCAAGTCTTAGCTTGGGAAATTCCACCCAGCAGTGAGAGGGGGGGTGAGACTTGACGGCAGGATTGTGTTTGCCATTTTTACACCTTGGGCCATCCAATTCTCTTGGGTTGTTAGATTGGAACATGGCCGTGTTGGTTTCAGAAGTCTTGGCTGCCTTAGACTGAACTTTTTTTTTGTGCTGGATAAGGTGATTCAAGACAAGCGTGACAGGCAGTTCACTTCCTGAGTGCATGATCTGAGACTGTATGGCCTTGAGCAAATCCGGAAGCTTGGAGAGTATAAGAAAGCTCAGAATATTGTCAGGCAAGAATATTCCTACTTTTTCCAGTTTTCCTAGATGAGCTTTCACGGAGGGGACAAAGCTGTCTATGTCATTTTGGTTGAAGCCTAGGTACAGAAAGTCAAAGAACATTCTTTCTTGGTTTGCTGCTTGGCTGGAGGAAAAGTGATTCTTTGCTGCAAGCCAGATCAATCTTGAGGAGTCTTCATTCTCTGCAGTGATAATGTTGGGGTGAGTTCCTGGGTCTAGTTTTGACATGAGATAACCTTTCATTTCATTGTCATCAGGGTTTTCCATGAGAGGGTCAACAGAATTGATTTGATCAAGGATACCGCGCATCTTGAACAGTCACTCCATCTTCTTTGTCCAGATTGAGTAGTTTGTTTTGGTAAGTAGAGGGGTAGACTCCAAGAGAGATTTGAGTGCTAGCGCCTTGAAGTTCCCTTCGGCACCTGGTCCAGGGGATTCAGTGGTCCTGGTTGAGCTTGTTTGATCCATTATTTTGTCTTTTGACCGTGTAGAAATTAATGAAGGCTAATTAAACCTGGACCAGGCTGTTCAGATTGCAGTAAAGAGGTGAGTATGATAAGAACAGCCAGAACCGGCAAAACAGTAATGATTAAAGGAAACAAACATGAGAAGGGTCTCTAAAAGCAGGTTGATGGCCCCAGAACGGACTAAGTAGAGTATCAAGCCACTAGCTACCACGCAAGATCCAATTCTCTCAGGAGTTCTTGACAACCGGAAAGAAGTGATCAGTTTGACAAACCTGAGATTGAGTTGATGAGTTAGAGCTGGTACCTACTCCTATATTGATGCTGAGGTGATCAGATGAGCAAATTCAAAGTCGCGGATCAATCAAACCAAGGAAGTCAGAAAGGGGTGAGAGTCGTCCAGAGCAACAAGTGTTAAGTCTGAGAGTATGGTGTTGATATTTTAGGACCGGCAGTGGTTGCGTCCTCAGAACGGATTCACACAGAGAGGAAACGCAGTGACAGATGACTGCAGTGACACCCGTCTGAGTGAGGACAGTCCTGCGAGTGCTTAGTGACAGCCCAGCAGGCACTGACAGCGGAATAAGGAGAAGAAAATGGAAAACATGAGACAACAAGCAGCAAGGAGAAAAACAACCTGGGACACTATATGAATGAGACAAGGAAGCTAGTAGGGGTTGATCAAACAGGAATGAATGAAACAAATATCAACAAAAATAATTATTTTCAACATGTGATGGTCAAGTCCTCAGAACAGATTCACACGGAGAGGACACGCAGTGACAGATGACTGCAGTGACACCCGTCTGAGTGAAGACAGTGCTGCGAGTGCGTGGTGAAAGCCCAGCAGGCACTGACAGCGGAATAAGGAGAAGAAAATGGAAAAAATGAGACAACAAGCAGCAAGGAGAAAAACAACCTGGGACACTAGATGACTGAGACAAGGAAGCTAGTAGGGGTTGATCAAACAGGAATGAATGAAACAAATATCAACAAAAATAATTATGTTCAACATGTGATAACCCCTTATATTAATAGAACTTGTTAGCTGAATTAGAATTACAATTTATATGAAACCCAATGATGAAATGAATTCATTGTCTATAATATCTATAATCTAGAATGCATTTGCAGAGAATTAAAATTTCTATAAAATCCAATAATGAAATGAATTAAAAGTCTATGAAAATCTAGAATACATTTGCCATTGATCTTTGAGATGATCAAACCAACCAGAGGCTATTTTAGAAATAAAGGAACGTGGTTTTGCTACAATGGGTGGGATGGGAATCATTTCTCCCTGAAGTAATAATAGAACCCAGTGGTTATTTTTTACAAAGGAAATGAACATTGGATCTTATTGATCAGTAACACCATTTTTCATTGGAGTATAAGTATCACATGACTCCAATGGAATGAAACATATAGGTTTGGAATATGTGTCTGCTATGATTTGACACATGACTTATTTCGCCGGCCATTGTGAGGAGGGAATCCATTTGTTGATATCTTCAACATCAAGTCTGTTTTTAATCTTTTAAACCTCCTTTGCACCACCAAGCATCTTAATGTAGAATGCTTTATGTATCTCTAATTTTTCAATCATTTCCTCCCTAACTTTAAACCAACCATGTTCTTCATAACCAAGAGATTGAGCAATGACTCTGAATCTGCAATTCCCATTTCCAATCGGATCCCAACCTCACCCAAGAACTTATGGAATTTGTTGGATATTTGGATGAGGTATTTCAATCTTGATTCCTACCATGAAAAGTAATTTGGTATTCATTTCTTTAATTAGATCAATTAAATGAATACTCACCAAAGATGAGCTTCTGGTTGAGCTTTGCTGCATGTTCTCTTCCTCTGAAGAGGATTCTGATTCCAAATTAAGTGATCCTGAGTCACTTTTGGTCTCCTCCTCTGAAATATGAAATTCAGATTCAGATTCTGCTGAATTTGAATAAAAAATCATCTTTGGTAAGTAACTAAGTTCATTAAACCAAAAAAATGAACATATCCTAAAAGAAAAAACTTACAATCTTTTGTCTTTTCTTGTTTGGAGCCCTTCTAGTCCTTTTTTCCCTCCTGATTTTTTTTTCAAAAGGCTCAAACAAAGATGTTTCTCTCCGCGTATCTGTCAATTTTGGCCTTCCCCTACTTGATTGTAAGACTTTAGGTTCAAGTCTTGGCTTCAATCAATATCTTTTAATCTTCCAAATGATATACTTCAATAGTCCTCTTTGATCATGATCTGGAGATTCTAAGATCATTGCATTTACTTTTTGACTTAACTGAGGAATGCTTAGAATTTCATTGACATCACTCTTGAAAAATTCAAAAGACCAACCATTAGTGAATCAGGAATTATTAATCAAAAAGCATTAATCATATAGTGATTTGAACAATCCAACTTGAATAATCCAACTCAAGCCAACTTGCAGAAATAGAATTTCAAGGGTCATAGTCCAAAATCCACTGAGGATGAAAGAATTTGGGTTCCACGGATCCTCTGAATGCTAGAAGGCACCCATTTGGTGGGAACAGGGCAACATAGTCTTGAAGTATGACTTGGTGCACAATTTGCCATCATGATCACGTTTCAGCTTCTTACATTTTTCCATAATAAGATGAATTGCCTCTCAAGACAATCTCAAACCAATGGTAACAGTTCAGGAGGCAGAACTGTAACTAACTTAATTCAAGAGTTATAAAGTGATGCATGAACTGATTTAATTTGTTTCAAAACTGTTCCATCAAGGCTTTTCCAAAAATCCAACAGGTTTCCCAAAGATTTTGCAAGGAATTGGTTGAGAGTTGCATGGGCCCCTTCAACCCAAGATGTGGTTTTGTTTCCAAAATCTGGGTTTATACAAGTCCACACTGTTACAAAAGTCTCTTTGATAGGTAAAATGTTATTTTCCATATACTCGAGTACATCCTCATAGTCTTTCAGGAAACACTATACAAGTCAAAATGTCAGAACCCAAAACTAGGTAGAATAAGAAGCAGTGATTTGGACCTACTCTGAGTTTGGAATCATTGACCTCCGCCTCCTCCTTGGTCTTTGAGGCCCCATAATTTGCCCACAGAGTCATAAAGCTTTTCCATCCTTCAACATTGTTAACAAAGCACACTTTACAGTTTGCCTGTTTGTTTTTAGACAAGTGGCAAGTGCAACATGGTCTTGATGACTCAGGGAAATTAGATTCAATAGCACAAATAAGAGCTGTTTCAGGGTCTTTAACAAAGACTTTTTGAAGTCTCTCATGATCATAAGCCAACTACTTTAATGCATTTACAGACCAACTATAGAACTCAAATGTTTCTTTTGTTATAAAAACAAGAGCTTTTGTGAAAGTTTTCTGATTGGCTGTCATTCCTACAACATGCAAGATTTGGGTTTTTTACTTATTTGTCTTATAATTAAAATCCCAGATAGCAATATGATGGAATTGTTTTTAAAGCTTTACTGGCTCAGGATGTGCTAAGTACAGGGCGTCCAAGTGACCCTCTCCACTGAACTTTGACTGGTGAATCCAACTTGTTTCCTCAAGCTGTTTGTAGAGTACCTCCATAACACTTTTTCCCTTTAGTTCTGCAAGCATTACCTTCCGCTTAGTGTTATAAATTTTTGGGTCATAAACATAATCCCACCCATCAATCTTGCTCAATATTCTCTTAATTTTAAACGTATTGAGCCCCTTTTTCATGCCTTTCTTAAAGAGATCCAAGGCTTTCCAAGAGATTCTCCTCCATCAAGAATGCACAAAGGGATTTTCAGATGGTTAATGGTTATGTTGAGTTTCTTTTCAGGAGATTTGCCACAAGGGGTCTGCCTTTGTGCAACTTGCATGGATTAAAAACTTGCACCCAACCTTTCTTGTGGGAGTTTGTCTAGATCCTTCGGTAAGAAGATTTCCTGAATAGGAACCATGTCTATCACAGGTTAAATCCACATATTGGTCACCCTTTGATTTGAAAACTGTTAAAGCATAACCATGCTTCATTGCTCATGTTTCAAAACATTTTTGTGCCTCTTCCCTAGTAGTAAAAGCTCTCGAGGGAGGTGGTTCAAGTGGATCTGCCATAGTTTCATAGTTATATTGATGGCATGCACTCAATAATTTTGAATCAAATTATCTCTGGAAAAGACCAGTAACATAAAATGTTACTCATGAGCAGAGGTCAAATTCCAATGTGAAACATTTTGTTCCTCAATTGTCACCCTTGATGAGGATGCAATTGGGGCTTCCAATTTTTCATTACCTGAATCCTTTTTTTCTTTTTCCAAAGCTTTGTTGATGGCACTATCAATCTAGACCTTCCATGAAGCCATGTGAGAAGAAGGAGGGGTTGTCACTGTTCCCATGCAAAAATATGCAATGGTATACTTCAGTATTCAATCTAAATTTCAATTGAACAAACAAAGTTTTCTCACTTTTGGGTTGAGGAAGAATTGTTTGCAAAATTTTATATGATTTCAATTTTCACTTTACTTTCACTTTGGTTTCAATTTAATGTCTCTTTGGGATTTCTAGGTGTTGAACAACAGTCCCACAAAGTATGCGTTTACCCCAAATTTTTGTTGACGGAACCCAAGTGTGGTCCAGGGGTTGCCCAAAATTCTGGCACAACTTCCTGGGGGTTTTGCACCGCCAAATACGTCAGTTTTGAGCTGTTTATGTGGGTAAACAGCTCAAATTAGCCTTTTTTGGGGGTTAAAAGGCTCCTACACAACCCCCCAGGGATTGGGCGTGTTTGAAACAGCACTTTGTATTTGTCTATAGGCCCCCCAAAGCTGATTTGAGCCGTGCAGGGCCCTACACAACTACCACATGGTTGGAGCCATGAATTTAACATCACCCAAAAAAAGAACAAATCTGATGCTTTTTTCATACAATCAAATCATTGATCAAGGTTTTGAGATTTCACCATAAAGTTTATCTTGAACTCTTTACATACAACCTAATCTGACAATAATAAAGAGCATCACCAATTTCCAATGGTAGAATTTCAAATTAAAATACTGCTTGGCCAATCAAGTACTACCAATCTGAGCTGTGTCTGATTATCCTGGGCCCAAAGCAAACATCAGTAAAACCACTTACTTCTAAAAAAGCATACAAGCCATTCAATCAAGTGGCCATTATCATCAATTTTCTTCCTATTTCTAGATGCTTATAAAACATAGTCTCAAGCCTAGGTTTGAATTAATTCATTCTGCCTTTGCCTTTGTTATTTTTTTTTTCAAGTTTTGGGGCAGCTATTTTAATAATTTGATGAATTGAGCTTGGGGTATGCTTGGCATTTGTGGAATTTTCAATCATTAGATTAAGTTTTGCATAAAGTGCTATATACAGGTGAGGACTCTTGATGACAACAACAAGTAGAATTTTGAACAAGGGCATCTTTTCAATATTCACATTATAGATGCTTGGATAGAGATGTGGAAAGGAATGAGGATGATGTGATTTTGGGAGAGTGGAGGAGCGCAGGAAGAAAGACAGGTTTGAAAGCTTCTTGGAGATTATTATTGAGTATTATTAGTCTTGTGGGGTAAAGGTAAGGTCTTGAGGTCAATGATGAGGATGATGAGGATTTCAATTTCCATACAGTCTTGATAAAATGTTCTTCCTCAAAATAATTAAAACAAGCCATTCAAAATTCCAATAGACCAAACATACCAAAGGATGAAATGACAACCCTTATTGGTAGGGCAATCCCCAATCTCTTGTATAAGCTTGCACATATGAATAGGATTGATGGTATTCCCATGAAAATCCTCAGAAAGAGGACCATTGGAGGTGCTTGGATTGAATAACAATGAATTTGCATTGTAATGGATGAAGATGCATAAATGGCAGATTTGGTGTTTGAAATGATGCATTTTCATGAAGCCTGGCATTTTGAAATACACCAGTTAGGGGGTATGTGTATTTCAGCATCAAACCATTAGAATGGCATTCTTGGTCCAAAACAAATGGTGGGTTTCTAATTGCCATTTTGCTAAGTCTAATACACCCTGATTGAAAATTGGTCTGCCCATGTTAATCTTGGAGTTTTGAATTGAATTAAAAATATTGAACAATTCAATTATGAAAAATTCCTTAATGAAAAATAATCCAAAAGGTTCATGAAATCAAAGGCCTGTTGAATATATAATAATAAAATTAGACTCCATAGTAGTAGAAATAAATCAAGTTTCCATGTGGACCTAAGTGTTATTGTTTGTTCAGAATCAATATACATGTTTCAATGGATATATATATAAATTTTCTTGAAAACAAACCACAAGTTACGAGGAGAAATTCATTGCCACAGAAACCTTTCTTAATTGCTGAGCTCTGAGGATCTGCAGGCTCAAATACACAAAATCCTTTCCTGAAACAGATATATTTCCATTGGTCATAAAATATGGAAACAAAAAGCAGATCACTAGTTCTGGAATAAATACAGAATATTTCATGGATAAGTGGAGCTATGGATATAGAAGAATGTTGCCAAAGTATATGTACTGAGCATGTGCTTAGATGAAGAACTTATGGGAAAAAAACTGCCTACGGAGTATTGGACAGATCATTTTTTGGGAAGGTGATTGTTGGGAAACTGTATTGGGCAAAATTTAAGGAGGTTAGGATGCATAATATAAAAGATGACCAAACAATTAGGCCTGTAAATTTGTATTGGTTAGTGCACCACCAGAGATCACAAGAAATTTGTTGAAGATTAATTTGGAGGGATTAGGGCTAGGAATATCATGACAGTGATTGGTAATCATTTATTGCAAAAGAGCCAAGCACATAGAGAGATTGTCTATTTCTTTCTCTTAATTAGTTTTTTTTATTTTTTATTTAACACCAAGCTTCTACATAGGTAGTTGAGCATGGTATCATTATATATGTCAGAAATTCAGGAAAACAGAGAAAATTTAAATTTACACCATTTGAAACGGGATTTAGCATTGTGGAACTACTCTTTTTGTGAGTTATAGCTTTGAGGATAAATATAAATTTATAATATTAATATTGTAGAACTGATAAGATAGGTGATGTTTAGGCTTCCCTAATATTTAGTGCTGTTGAGGTGAGTTACACGAATAAATTAAAATAAAATTATATGGCTAATCTTTCTTTAATATGAATTTTCATTTCTTTATAAGTATTAATTCCAAAACCAAATGAGTCGCAGTGGAGCAGAGAGTTTGACATAAGAAGGCAATATATGATATTTATTTTAGGCAGCAACTATACTTTGCTTCTTAATGCAGCTCAAGGCAAAATTAGACATTGGAGACATTATTTATATTTTGCTAAAAGAGACACTTTTAGGAATCTTCTCTTTACCTCTTACAAACTTGTAAAAATTTGAACTAATATTCTGCTTTAAAGGGTATTTCTTGCCCTCTCAATATCCTTGGCTCAATTACTGAATGAAATGGTGAATGATGAATTTCTGAAATTTATCTTCTTTCAATTCTTATAATTTTAATAATGTTGATTTATGGACTTCATCATCTTTTTTTCTTGCCTCATTCTTTCAGAACACTTAGGTAGTTAGAATTTTCTATGATTTGGATACTTATATTGACCATAAGCATCATGATCCTTGTATTTTTGTGTCACCTTTAGATGTCTCAACCACCCTACCCTGTCTGATATTTGTAGTTGTCTAGGTCATCCTATTATTGTATGTCCAGTGCTTATTGTCTACTGGCCACTTTTATTTGATTCATGTCACATGCTCCTGATACACAAATCCTTTCCTCACGTATTATCTTATTGAATATTCCTCTTGTTTAAAAGGTGTGACTCTTCCATTATCTATGAATGATCTTACCTTGATGATCCCTTGATTGAAAGAACATCAGATTTAACTCTTCTCATCCAGGCTCACTCACTGAATCCCTTCTCTATCTGGTCTCTTTTGGACCCCCTAAGTTGTGTTGTACCTGTTACAATACAGATGCACTCAGTTAATGTGCATATTAGTGTTTAAGCCAAATGGGATGAACAATTGGGCCTCCATGGCCCATTGGACATCACGTGGGCCACATTGGCCTATGTGGATGTTATTGGTTTTGGGCATTTGGGCACCAAAACAGGTTTTCCAGGTCTTTTGGGACACAGGCCTTGACCGGCCCGCCAGGGTGGATTGGCAACATAGCCAGAAGGGCTTATTTGGGCATAAATTTGCCCACGATTTATTTTGAACATACTTGGCTAGACGGGCTGGCCCACCAAATTATGTATTTTGCAGCTTTTGGGCGGTGGGGGCCCATTGAGGCCACCGCCCATGTTGGGGCCCGCTTGAAGCTGCTTGTTTCTCACCTGGGCCCATTGAAGGGCCCAAAAGCCTGCGCCGGGCCGTCATCAGGGGCTGGGGGCTCTTTTTGAAGTTCCCCCATCCCCTTGTGTGCGGGGTGGCGGCCCAAGTTGCAATGCTTGGTTGTTTGTGGCTGCAGGGGCCAGTGGCCCCTGCCTCCCTCCCTCCCCTTGCTTGGTTGCAAGGGGGAGAGGAGGCTGGTTGGTGTTCAACCAACCAGGCCGGTTGCAACAAAGCGACTGGCAAGTTGGGAGGGGAATTGATCACCCCCCACCTCAAGAGCAAGATGACCAAGAGCAAGCAGGGCTCTCTCCTCCCCCCGTTACCAAGGAGGAGGTGCCAAGGGCTGGGGGGACCTGAGCCCCCTCCAGCCCACCATCATTTCCTGTTGGCCTGGGCAGGCAATGTCCCAGGCAACCAGCGGGGAATTTCATCACCCCTGCTGGTCACCTAGCTGAGACAGAGGGTGGGGCACATGTCTGCTGGTTACACCCCCCCCCTCCTGTGGGTTTTGACCTGACCCAGAGGGATTCTGTGTCCCCTCTGGCCATTTTGAGGGCCAGGGGCCTGGTTGCAGGAGGCAACCAGGCCTGTGAGTGTATGGGAAGGGCCATTATGGTCAAAAGTGAGATGTAACCAGGTAACATAGGCAGGTTTTAATAGACAACCAGCCAGGGTCTGAACAGCAACAAGGGCTGGTTCAGCCCAGTAAGGGTGGAAACACCAAACTTAACCGGTACAGGCTGGTCATAATGGTCCAGGGACTATTTCCAAGTGTGCTGAGTAAGCCCAAACCAAGTAGAAAGTCATGTAGAGCCTGTAGATCCCATTTGAGGCGGAATTGTTTCCTTTTGCTTGTCCTTACATGAGCTCCATATGAGCACAATCTTTCTTATTTAAGGAACTCTTCTCCCTGCTGTTTTTAATCCATTCATTCACCAATTCATTCACATCCACCACTGTGCCATTGCCTCTGCCTCATATTTAGGATCAATCATAAGAAATCATTTTCTCAGCATTTCTTTTGCTTTAAGTACTGCCCTTGGACTAAGCTTGTGGGCCAATAATTCTCACATTACCCTCCTGAGTCACCTGCCTTTCCTTATTTTCCAGCCCCTCAAAAATCAATGGGTTATGGGCCCAGAACTAGTGTAATCCCTCTACTACCTCCTCTACCCTATCTTTCTTTTCCTCTATTGATTCCCATGTCTCTAAATTCTCTGTTCTCACTTCTGAAAAATTCCTAGAATGGCTTTTTAAAATTAAAAATTTAATCTGATTCATGTCACATTCTCCTGATACACAAATTTCAGTAACCATGGCTTACGTGATATCATTGTTACATTTTTACTCTCAACCATTTCATCACATCTTATCTCATTGAATATCCCTCTTTTTTGAAAGGCCTCACTTGTGTTTGTTCCCTTCCCTATAAATTATCTTACCTTTCTGATCCCTTGATTGAAAGACCATCAGATTTCACCCTTCTCATCCAGGCCCAATTACTGAAGCCCTTCTCTATCTGGTCCCTTCTGGACCCCAAGTCACATTGGACACTGGTCAGTCACCTTCATCTCTTTCTCTTGCCTTTGCTCATTTCCAAGCCTCTCAAAACTTAAAAAACAAATGATACTGATTATGATTAATGATGCTTAGGGTGATGGTTGATGTTTTTCAGCCACAAGACAAATATAGTTTTCCTAGTATCTTCACAACTCATGTGTCTTGTTATTATAATGGTTAAATGATTGTCTTACCCTTTCATTCCATCACACAAAGTTACTGGTTAAAGCCAACATGTTATGAATGAAGTGGCATGTCGCCTACCACCCGGGGAATCTTGCGCCCCACCCGGTCTCCTCACACCAGCGCACTGGGTTTCCCTGGTTGATCTGGATGTCCCTTCTTCCTTTTAATCTCTGACTGTTCTTGCTTGTTTGTTTTCTTTCTTCCTGGTTTTTCTTTCCTTTATTTTAACTTCTCTTTTTCTTATACATCTTTTCTTTCCCTATCTTCCTCAACTTCTTCACTCAACTGAACTCTATAAATCCCTTTATTTTCTTCACCCAAACTCTGAAATCTTCTCAATTCAACTTCCTACTGAAGCCAGTTTAGCCTCTCCAACAACTCTCATCTGATCAAGCCTCACTGCCTACAAGTCCTTTCCTGGTAAGAACCTGGTCCCCAAGATTTTCTGGTCTCAAAACCTCTGACCATCTAGTTGTTTTACTTTCAGTCATCCGTCTGCATCTCCTTGCCTCAATTAACTTTGCGTTGTCAGATTCTTCTTCTCCCAACCATATAAAGTGTAAGCTGTTGGTTTTCTGCATTCTTCCTCTTCTTATTTATTATATTATAGATTCTCAACTCTCTAACGCTTGTCTTTAGTCTGCTGGTTTTCAGTTCTAAGAAATCACATCTCAATCTTAATACCGTTTAAAGCCAAAGGAGCACTCTACAAGATTGAAAATGAACAAAAAAGCCGGAGCAAATGACTAGTTCCACCAGGTTGCGCTCAAGGCCTTCATCAATGCTATTCCCCCTCTAAAAAAGGACAACTATTCCATCTGGCAAGAAAAGATGATGATTCTATTTGACCTGAAAGACATCAAAGACTTCATAACCAGAAACTCAGGTCAACTACCTGTAAAGGAGGACCAAGAAATAAAGCAATCATTTTATCTAAACTCAATAGCAAAAAGCATGCCAATGTGGTCAACAGCTCAAACATAACTTCATCCAAACTATTCTGGGTGGAAATCACTTGCAGATTTTCCATCAGAAACCGCTAATGGAGCCTGTGTCTTTAATCAATTTCTTCACGCTTTTTTTAATGAAAACGCAAATGAAGGATTCATAACAGATACTTGAAAAGCTCTCACTTGCATGGCTGATGGTGGAATAGAATTACCAAAGGAAATAATAGCTTATCTAATCCTTTTCAAGTTTCCTCCCATCTTAGAAAACCTGAAACAGCAAATTATTTATGTAGAAAATTCAACAATGGTAGAGTTAGTATGTAATCACTCAACCCAATACAATAATGAGCGCAAGGCACAACTCAAAACAGGCAAATCTACTTCCAATGTTGCACTCGTGACTACTAAGAGCAAGACTGACAAAAACAACAAAAGATTCCAGATTTGATGCAGGGAAGGCTTCCACAACCCAAATGCGCCGCGACCTGAATTTTCCTGCTTTCACCTACACCCTCAAGTTGCTGCAGTATAGTGGATAGAACACCAGAATGAATGGAAAAACAGAACCAAAAAGACACCTACCATCAACTATCATGCTCTTCTCACTCTTTGGATTAATGCAGACAACTCACCTAACCTACTTTTGGACTCCAGCGCTAAAAATCATATATTCAACAATTTAAAATACTTAACTTGAATTGATCTACAAGAAGATCTGAAAGAAATAAAAACAGGCAAGTTAGAAGCTAATCTCAAGATACAAGGAACAGTTACTGTTTGACTCCAATGGAAAGAATCTATCATAACTCTCAAGAAATGCATGTACGCTCCCAACATTTTAGTCAACCTGATCAGTCCTGGTCTCCTGGCAAAGAAGGGATGCAACCTCTCACAAGAACATGATTTATTTTCTATTACAAGAGGTGGTGAGATGGTCCTGAATGGCTTAATCCAAGATAATCTATCTGTGATAGAGAAGCCCCAAACTTCTGGAAACAGTCTCTCCATCAATCTTTCAAATCAAGCTCCAAATTCCACAATGACAGGAACTCAACCTCTATTGGACCTCCATAAGATGTATGTACATGCTTTGATTTCTACCCTTAAAACAATTCTGAAGAATTGATTTTCCAAGGACAAACTAAACAACTTCCAATGTGACAGCTTTGTAAAGAGTAATATCACAAGAGTTCCCTTCTCAGCTACTTCAACACCCTTATCTAAACCCCTTGAGAGGATCCACCTTGAATTGATAGGACAGATCACTCCCCAATCAAAGGCTGGTCATAGCTATAATTTGACTCTTTTCAAAAGTTTTACGGGCTATCTTGCTGCTTTGCCTCTACTATCTAAGGATGAAACTCATACAAAGAATATGGAGAAGGGAAAAGAAGACAAAGGAAAAAAAGAGGAAATATAATCTGTACTTACCCAGCCAGACCCATAGAAGAAAATGGGGTAGGGAAGATCAAGACAGAAAACCTGAAAAAACCAATTAAAGAGAATCAATAACCCATACACAAGATATATAAAGAGACCTGTCTTTTCCCACATGAAACCAACTATAATTCAACAATCTAGGAGGAAGAAAGAAGATTAATTAGAATTTTTGAATCGCTAAAAGTATTACAACAAGATGAATGAAGAAGAGATAACTTAGAGGTAAACCATCAAGATTTTGACAGGGACAACTGGAGCACATAGGTCTTTTTGGATCTTTTGATCCAATTACTTTGACTATATCTGAAAAATTAATGAACTAGGAAAGAATAATGATAAAAAAATTAAGCAAAATTATTAAGCAAAACATTAAAAGGAGGAAGAAGGAGGAGGAGTCGGATGACTATATGTGGAAATGCTGTGGACAGCATTAATTCTGGAGGGGGATGTTGTAAAAAAAACCTGTCCTATAGCCATCAGACTCATTTTATATTATTGATGGTTATTCTTTTATCAAAGTAAAGTCAAAAAATAAATTCCAAACCCCTCATAAACTATACTCTAAACTCAAACCAACTTGAAAAACCAAAATCAAGCACCAGATAAACCCCTTCAACCATATCAACACCTGTCACAAAAACAACCCAACACCTGGCACAGGCTTGATTATGTCACATGGATTAATGAAAATTCTTAATTGAATATATAATAAAAAATATTATGCTTAAAATAACCACACAATAAAACAACATACACCATACCAGCAGGACTTAAACCATATCAGTACCAATGTTACACTAAAACCAGTACTATGAAAAAAAGTTACACTACTTTTCTAGAACCTTCACCACCAGATAAGGCCTCTGAAGCGTCCTCTCAAGCACTCTGATATTCAGTTTGCCACCATATCAACCATACAACACCTGCAAGCCACAATCTCAAGTCACCCGGCACATGTGGTAAAACAGCATGCAGGTAGTTCCTGCAACATTTTATACATGATAAGGGCTCAGAACCGTCCTAAGAAAAACCCAGGACATGAATTTCCACCACCGAACCCATGCAGGTCAAACCATTCAAGCTACCAAAGAGGGCTTGCAGCTTCCAAGCATGTTTCATGCTTTTCCCAACCAGAAAAATTAACTCAAGCTGCAGGCAACTTCTGCATCATTTTCTATACAAGATAAGCACTCAGAAGCTTCCATATCACAACATTCTTATCTCTTATCTCATATCTTAGCCTTACTCTCAAAGATGGAACTAAAAAATACAGTTATCTCTCAGCCTGATTTACACGTTTTATCACCAGAATGATTTGTCTCATGTAACTGCACCCTCCTGTGCTTCAACAGTGCAGACAGAGGCTCAGAACCGCACTCAGGGGAGCCCTGAGCATCCCCTGATGAATTATTCTTCCATTTAACGAGGGCTCCCTTGCCCTATCCAAGTTGTAGGATGGCTTCTTCCCAGTGTGTGAATTATGGCATCTGCCTGACCAGTTACTTACCAGTACACAGTTATAAGTGAACCAGAATCAAGTTAAAAGGAATCAAACACAAAATTATTTTTGAAAATTTGACCAAACTCCTGGTTTCTTTGAAGAAGGGTTCTTGAGAAAAGGCCTGTTATTCAGCACCTATTTTTTTAAGAGGGAAAACCCCTTATTTTGATTAGTAATTTCATAAAAGAGGAAGAGCACAACAGAAAAACCAACCAAGCTTTTTTCCGCCCAGCTCCCTGTGGGAAGGCCCATCTTTGGTTCCTCCTACTGGTTAAACACCTTTTAGTCAACCCTTAAATCCTTTAATTGGAATTGGAAAAATAGTCAGAAAAAGTCGAAAATCCTTGATTATTAATTGGTGGAAGCTTGCCAATAATCCAATCCAACCTGGAATATTCTTTCAATTACTAAAAATCTCTATTAATAATTAATCTAGGTCTGATAAGAGACCTATTTTAAGTCTCAAAGAAACCAGCCACCAATTAAAAAAATTATTGTGCAGACTTATTTTAGTTCAGAAGGGCAGGCAATTTAAAACAACCTTAGCTTACCTCTATCTATTCAAGAGTAGTAGTAAACTAAATTCCCCTTCAAGTTACTGCCAGCAAGCTACTTTCTAAATAATCCCATTATCCCTTGGAGTCTCTACAATGGTCCAGCCAAACCGGCTAATTGAACCATCATAGAGTCAGCACGTGAAAAGTTCTCCTCCTCAAGATTGAATAAGAGTTTCTGGCACATTGTGGTCAGAAGCTTTTGCTTTATGCTTAATTGTTCCAAGGGAAGGTAATGACCAATCCCCTTGGGAACTGATGTTCAACAAAAAACTCCCTACTGATTATCTGAAACATGGAGGATCCCCTGTCATCTATCTTGCAAATTTTCTAAAAAAAGGGAGAAAGTTCAATGAGAAGGGATTGGAAGGAGTCCTAGTTGGGTTCAATCCCATTTTTCATTCCTATCTTATCCTTAACTCATCTGGAGCTGTTATTGAAACCAAACACATCTGTTTTCTCAAGAATCCTCTCCAAAACTTTCCTCTGCTTGAGTCACCCAGAATCAATCTCTTTGGTCAAACAAACCCCAAGTCAAGGGAGTCTTATTTCTCTTTGGTAGAAAATCCATATACCATGCAAGAATCTCAGAACAACCTCTCAAAATTGGACTTGGACCAGGAAGTCTCAGCATCTGTAGCCTCATTAGCTCCAGACCCTGACCCTCTTCCATCACCCTCTCCACTCCAGGAAACTACTGTCCAATCCATTTCTCAAAGACCCAGAAAAAACATTTTGAAACCTCAAAAATATGGCTTTCATCACTACTACAAACCTCCTCATACAAAGCTGCACGTAAATGCCCTGAGTGGCCCAAGTGGAAAAATGCAGCTGAAACCAAACTGAAATATATAGAACTTCAAGATTTTTGGGAAGAATACTATGGAACCCTGGACAAAATTCTACATACAACATTGGTAATCAAAATGAAGGAGAAATTTCACGGTGATTGTGTCAAATATAAAGCTCAACTCTGCATTCAAGGATTCAATCAAGTCTTAGGAGTCGACTCAAATGAAACCTGGGCACCAACTGGAAAACTGGGGTCACTTTGAGTAGCCCTTGTATATGGTCTGAAGGAAAAAATGAAACTAACTCAATTCAATGTAAAAGGCCCATTCCTAAATGTTCCTCTCAAAAAAACTGTCATCATAAGAACTCCAGAAGGCTCAGATAGTAAGTCTCCATATTTAAAATTAAATAAATCTCTCTACTGTCTAAATCAGTCCCCCAAGAATTGGTATGAAATCCTAACCTCATGGATCAAGTCTCAAGGATATCAAGAGTTGACCAGTGACCCTTGTATTTATCTCAACCCTAAAACCCAAGAAATTGTCTACTTCCAAATAGATGGTCTAATTCACGTGGGCAATTCCAATGTCTCTGAATCCAATTTTCTCAAACTCTTCAAGGACTCCTCATGTCATTCACCCAAAACTATTCTTGGAATGCTCATGGAAATCCAGGACAATAAGATTCTCTTGAGTCAGCCCAATAATATCACTTGTGTTCTGGAAGAGCTTGGACTATCATTGTGCAAAGACAACCATACTCCACTGACCCAAAACTTCAACCTTGAACCAGCCTCCACGCCAACCACGCTGAATTTTGCCAACTAAACATCAACTTCAGGTATGCTATTGGACTTCTCAATCATCTAGCTCAATACACCCGACCAGATATCTCTCTGTCTGTGTCTAGCCTGGCTAGGTTCAATACCAAACCAGGCATGAATCACTGGAGAGAGGTTCAAAGGTGTGGAAATACCTTAAAACAACCAAAAACTTGAAACTTGTTATCAACTGCAACTCTGAAAAGGACGCTCTCTCAAGCTTTAGTGACGCCAGGTGGGGAGATTATCCTACTTGCTGTAAGTCTCAAACTGGGTACATTGTTATTCACTACGGGAGTCCAGTTATTTGGGACTCCACTAGACAAAGAAATATTACCTACTCTTCCACTGAATCCAAATTGAATGCACTACTCAATTGCTACCTTGGACCAAAATGTATCAAGCATCTGATTAGTGAAATATATCAACTTCCTGGGCCCAAGCCCACATTGTACATTGAAAAAAGGGTCTAGATGAAAAGATAAAGAAGTTTTGATTGCACTCAAAGTCTATAAATATAGATATCAAAACAAAGGGATTACGCGAAGACTTTGGTAATGATGAGTTTACTGTTAGTCTGATTCCAAGTCACTCTATGATTGCGGATTCTCTCACAAAAGCCTTATTTTTAATCTCCTTACAACTTCTTCAGCAAAAGGTCTTTGCCATTCTTGAAAAATAATCTCTCTGACTATCTCCTTACCAGTCACATGGGGTGTTAGCAATGAAGTGGCAGGTTGCCTACCACCCGTGGAGTCTTGCTCCCCACCCAGTCTCCTCACACCCGTGCACTGGGTTTCCTTGGTTGATCTGGATGTCCCTTCTTCCTTATAATCTCTGACTGTTCTTGCTTGGCTGTTTTCTTTCTTCCTGGTTTTTATTTCCTTTCTTTTAACTTCTCCTTTTCTGATACATCTTTTCTTTCCCTATATTCCTCAACTTCTTCACTCAACAGACCTCTATAAATCCCTTGATTTTCTTTACCCAAACTCTGCAATCTTCTCAATTCAACCTCCTACTCAACCCAGTTTAGCCTCTCCAACAACTCTCATCTGATCAAGCCTCACTGCCTATAAGTCCTTGCCTGGTAAGAACCTGGTCCTCAGTATTGTCTAGTCTAGACACTTCTGACCATCTAGTGGTTTTACTTGCAGTCATCTGTATGCATAATTCACTTTGCATTCTCAGATTCTTCCCCTCCCAACAATATAAAGTGTAAGCTGTTGGTCTTCTGCATTATTCCTCTTCTTATTCATTCTGTTCATGGTTTATCAACTCTTTAACACTTGTCCGTAGTCTGCTGGTCTGCAGTTGTAAGAAATCACATCTCAATCTTAATACAACATATATCCCATAATAAGCTATTATAGATTTTTTTATAATTATATTATAAATTTTTCATAATATTTTACAATATTTTTTGAGATTTTACAATATTTTTTGATATTTCACAATATTTTTTGATATTTTACAATTTCTATTGATATTTTAAACTATTTTTTGATATTTTAGAATATTTTAGAATATTTTATAATTATTTTTTTATAATTATTAATTGTTTGAAAAAAAGATGTCAATTCATATTATTAAGAAGGGGGTCTAACATAAATTTAAAATAAGTTATGAGGACCCAGATGCATCCAAATTAACATAATATAAATACACAGGATAACTTGCCTTATTTTTAATCTCCTTACAACTTCTTCAGCAAAAGGTCTTTGCCATTCTTGAAAAATAATCTCTCTGACTATCTCCTTACCAGTCACATGGGGTGTTAGCAATGAAGTGGCAGGTTGCCTACCACCCGTGGAGTCTTGCTCCCCACCCAGTCTCCTCACACCCGTGCACTGGGTTTCCTTGGTTGATCTGGATGTCCCTTCTTCCTTATAATCTCTGACTGTTCTTGCTTGGCTGTTTTCTTTCTTCCTGGTTTTTATTTCCTTTCTTTTAACTTCTCCTTTTCTGATACATCTTTTCTTTCCCTATATTCCTCAACTTCTTCACTCAACAGACCTCTATAAATCCCTTGATTTTCTTTACCCAAACTCTGCAATCTTCTCAATTCAACCTCCTACTCAACCCAGTTTAGCCTCTCCAACAACTCTCATCTGATCAAGCCTCACTGCCTATAAGTCCTTGCCTGGTAAGAACCTGGTCCTCAGTATTGTCTAGTCTAGACACTTCTGACCATCTAGTGGTTTTACTTGCAGTCATCTGTATGCATAATTCACTTTGCATTCTCAGATTCTTCCCCTCCCAACAATATAAAGTGTAAGCTGTTGGTCTTCTGCATTATTCCTCTTCTTATTCATTCTGTTCATGGGTTATCAACTCTTTAACACTTGTCCGTAGTCTGCTGGTCTGCAGTTGTAAGAAATCACATCTCAATCTTAATACAACATATATCCCATAATAAGCTATTATAGATTGTTTTATAATTATATTATAAATTTTTCATAATATTTTACAATATTTTTTGAGATTTTACAATATTTTTTGATATTTCACAATATTTTTTGATATTTTACAATTTCTATTGATATTTTAAACTATTTTTTGATATTTTAGAATATTTTAGAATATTTTATAATTATTTTTTTATAATTATTAATTGTTTGAAAAAAAGATGTCAATTCATATTATTAAGAAGGGGGTCTAACATAAATTTAAAATAAGTTATGAGGACCCAGATGCATCCAAATTAACATAATATAAATACACAGGATAACTTAATTTTTTGGTGATAAATTGATTTATAATCCATATCAAAAAGTATATATAAATTTTATCAAATTAATCATATCTTCTTTTATATAATTAACACCTTTTTAAGTTCAAGCGTTTTCCAGTATTTCTCAATACAGAAAAAAAAAATCTCATCTGAATTGAAAAAATACTATGGGATTATTTTCAAGGAGTATACATACTTTCTATGTATAAGTAATGAGTAGAAACATGGCTCTAGTGGCAAATTCCTGCAAAAGTATGTGTATAAGATGTTTTTATTGCTTTGGAAATTTTCATAAGAATTTTCAACATCCATCTAACTGAGTTATAAGTTTTAGGACTGATTAATGAAACTTCTGAAATTTTTATTAAAAATTTGCATGAAAATTCCTCCCCAGTGATTATTTTGTCCCTTGTTTATCATTGGGGATGATTTAATTGGTATTAAGCCTAAAATAAAAAAATTATAGACAGCTCTTTACTCCCCTTTTGATTTCCTGAGTACCCTCAGGGCTCCTGTTCACATAGAACATTGAAAGTCTACCCCAGTGAGGATTTATTACCTCTTTCTCATTGAAGATGGTTTGATAGGATTTAAGGCCTTCAAGGAAAAGCCAGAGAAATCCTTCAAAAACCCTTTGGGATCCTTTTTAGATAAAAAAGGAGGTTGATGAAATTATATAATCTTCCCCTTATATCTGGGATTGATTCAAAGATATATTGCAAGATTCAACAAGCCAAACTATACTAATCTCAAGAATAATATTGAACTGAGGCTCAAACTTATGCATGAAGATCATGAAATAATAGAATAATCAACTTTAAGTTTGATTTGGAAGTCCTCTCGAGTTTTAAAATTAATTTTTACTATGAATGGTGTGAGCAAAGCATTTTAAACAAGTTTCCTTTGAGCTTTATTTTATTAATTCCAGGCCCCTTATCCCTTTTAAAAGACCTAAGATGTTTCTTATTTTCTGATAATATTAAATTATTATTAAAGTTTATTTTTTTCTAGCATTGATACTTTGATAACAATTCAAAAAACATTTTAGCTATTTTTTTGTCTTCATTATGAATTTTTAATCCTGTCCCAAGTGTAGGAATATGTCACAAATGCCCCTTGATTGCAAGGGGCCAAAGGCATGGGAACTACTCCTCATAGAGCGCAATGATGATTTATTTGGATTCAAATGGATAAGTTGATAGAAGGAGTAAAAGGGATGATTAAATGGAAGGATTTGATGAAGAAGTGTATGAGGAGGTTGTTGAAGAAGGATTTGTTGAATCCTATAAGAGTAACACCCAAAATGTACAAGGTGATATGAGTTAAGCAGGATGGGTGAAGTTTTTCTTGTGGTGAGATAAAACCTACTGGCGGAGGGAATAACCAGTAAGAAGTAGTATACTAGTTCCTTGGGGGGAATCAGTCCAGGAGGGAAGGAGAGGAAAGTATATGGCAGAGCTGAGAAGGTGGCCTTGATGGATGAGTGGCTTGTGTTTCAGGTTAGAGTGCCCATGGTATCACATGCTGACTGATTAGGTTGGCAAATTTAGTTGACTATTTTGGTGATGGGCCTTTCCAGGGATTTTTGACATGTATTTATCTGGGGTCCTGGGAATATGGGCTGCACAGAAAGTGGAGAGTATATACTATGCATATACTTAGTGTAATATGTACTGACTCATATAATCACTGGGATGATGAGCGATTAGGGATTTACCAAGCCATGGGGAGAGAGAGAGAGATACTGGGAAGTTTTAATGAATCATATTAAACATCGTTGATGTTTAAATTGAAATAGAAATTATATCATACAGGTAGAGGGTGAACCTGGTAGGAGAAGACGGAGAATGGAAGAGGTGCAGGATTAATATTGCATGGAAGGTGCAGGAGTAAGTGAATTTGGGTTTGAGATGAGGGTGAATCTGATGAGAATTTTGTATTTATTTAGTTGGAGGAGTGTCAGGACTATGGTGAGGATAGAATAGGGGTTAGATTTCTGAAGTTAGCGGCAATAGGGTATCAATAGGATAAGCAATGGGGGATAGTAATAATAATGATTTTGGTTTTGCTATAGGTTTTTTTCTTGGAAGTAAGGGTTCCTCATTATTTTGAGAGGATGGTGGGTTTAAATTGATAGAGACTTCTTAATTGAGTCATTTCTGGTGCTAAATTTCTATTATAGGAGTTACTGGGTGAATTCTTTGATGTTTTTTTGGATATAGCTTCAAGGGTATGAATTTGATGACAGGAGATCTATGGTGATATGACTAACAGATATTAAGGTAAGATGATCTGGGGACTCCCCAGGTATGGAATGATATAAGAGATTTTTTGGGCCCTTTATATACATTAGATAAGAAGGATTTGAGCATCTTCAGAATATATATATATATATATATATATGTGAGTGGATTTTTCATTTTGCATGAACCACTTTGCATATTCAAGGTGCTGGGAAAAAATACAATATAAGCCCCAAGGCCCAATGACTCAGTATGCTCTGAGAAAAGGTGTATCAGAATATTTTTCAGTGATCTACGAGGTTTTTTGGGGCTCTTGAGTATGTATCAGATTAAAAGTTTCTGGTTTGCTTTATAATGTATGGTTTATGAAGGATTTAAAGCTTTTTTGAACATGTGGAAGGATTTTAGATCTTTTGAACATGTGGAAGGAGTTAAGTGGTTATCAGGCCTTGGTATATATTGAAGGATCTATGAAAGATCAATCATGTGAAAGGATCTAAGAATTTTTGCAAATTTTCTATACATGGAATCCTATGCCTTAGGGGAAGCATGGGATAGTATTAGAAGTCCTTATCCAATATGGAGCCAGATAATTATTTTAATAATCAGGCATAGAAGTTGGTGGGTTGATAATACTATAACTATTGAGGGCCAAGATGAAGACCAATGTAAAGGTTGCAACAACTGGGTTGAAAAAAGGAGTGAATTGCCTTCACAAAACTTATGAATTATGAACAGAAGCTGCAAACTCCACAAGGAGTGGGCAAAGTCACCCAAAAATTGCGTGTCCCCCAGGGAGTTGCAAACACCCAATTGCAACTCAATAAGGGTTGAAATTGGGGCTTTATGATATTTTTTGAGTCTAAATTGAGTGTTTCTGGCTCCCCAGGGAATGCGCAGATTTTGAGTGGGGGCTGCCCTAGTTTTCCTGGCCCATTTGGCGAAAAATTACCCCCAATGGGCCATTTGAGGTGGTAATTGGGGTACCCATGCACCCCTGGACCACATTTGGGTGCTATCAACCCAAAGTTATGGATTTGGAATACTATTTGGGAGTATTATTGGACCACAAAAAGAAAATTTGGAATCAAAGACTCTGTTTATTGGTAAAAGAATTCTTTTCACACACACGCCCATTGGACAAATTTATTTTTCTCAACCCAAAAGTGAGCAAACTTTTGGATTTCTTGAATTGAAAATTGAATTGAATACTCAATTTCCATTGAATTTTTTAGGTTTTTGGGAACAGTGACAAGCCCAATCCCTTCCAAATTCAAAATGGCTACGTTACAGGACTTTATTAAAAATGTTTCTAACAAAGATTTGGTAGAATCTAGGGATTTGGGTGGGGAGCTGGAAAAGGAAACATTGAAAGCCCCCATTACATCCTCATCTAGGGTTACAATTGAGGAACAAGATGTTTCTTCACAACTGGAATTGACTAAATGTGGTGGGCTACATTTCATATGTCATTTTAATGAGAAGGATTTGGCTTGAAAAATACTGATGTAACTAAGGGGTTACAGAACCGCTTTAACCTCCTCCTGTGAGAGCCCTTGCTATTAGGAAATAATCCAAGATTTATTTTAAAAAATGGGAAGCCATGCATGGCTATTCATTTACAACTTTGAAGGCAAGGAAAGATAATTATGTAGATCTAGCATATAACAGATTTGGGGTATATGAAGGGCCATGCCTCCCAGAATGTCAAAGGAAAACTAACACAAGGAATTTTGGGTTTCAATTTTTGGTCTGAAAAAGTTGTACAGGAGCAGATCCCATGTGGAATCTCACCATTAGAAATGGTCTAAACAATCATAAACCATCTGAAAACACCTCATAGTATCCTCAAATTGGGAAAATGTCTGGCCAAGCCTGGGATAAACTTAAAAAAGGCGTGAATTATATGCTAAATATGGTTCAGCTTAACATGAAGTTGAGAAAGATTGATGGTGGAGAAAAAATTGATGACATAGCAATCTATAACACTCAGCAGAAGGTAAAGCGTTCAGAAATGAATGGGAAATTTGTCAGGATGTTCTATTAGAAATGCTCCAGGAATCCAAGGGGGTTTCCAGGTAAAATTTGGTGGAGAGGGTCACTTAGAGGCCCTTTTCTTGGCTCATCCTGATTGTATAAAACTTGGCAAAAAAATACCATCATATTGCTTTGTTGGACTGAACTTATAAAAAAATAGGTACAAAATTCCTTTATTTGATTTTGCGGAATGACATCCTACAAGAATAATTTTACAACAGCCTTTGTTTTGATAACAAAAAAAATATGAGTTCTAAAGTCCTTCTTTGAAGCATTAAATGATTTGGCTTATGATCCCAAGAGACTTCCCATAGTCTTTGTGACTTACTGTGAAAAAGCTCTGATTGGTGCTACAGAAAATAGTTCTCCTGGGTCATCAAGGCAGTTGTGCTCCTGGAACTTGTCTGAAAACATTCAAGCAAAATGTAAAGTCAGCTTCAGTAATGAAAATAAAGGAATTGAAAGCTTTATTGATCTATTGGCAAAGTATGGGGCCTGTTGAACCAGGGGAAAGGCAGAAGTAATTGATGCAGAACTCAAAGTAGGCCAATTTATTGCTTATTCTGTCCATCTCTGCTTGGAATTTTGATTTTGAAACTTCAATACAGTGTTTCTTGAAAGACTGTGAAGATTTTCTTTAGTATATGGAAAAGAAAATTTTCCTGGTCAAACAGATGTTTGTAATGGCATGGACTTGTGTCAACCCCAACTTTGGAAATAAAAAAAATTCTTGGGTAGAAGCGTCCCATGCTATTTTAAAACAATCACTTGTGGGATGTTTGGGAAAAATTTGGGATGTGTGAAAACACTAGGAAGGAAACAGTGAATTCCATATCCAATCAGTGCATGTGTCACTTAAAAACTCTCAAATAAAGTTGGGAACACTTCTTATTTTACATTTTGGTTACAAATAGTCAATTGAGGAAATTAAATTCATTGAAAACAATTTGAGAATTTAAAGATCAAACATAATAGCAAGGTGTTCTCAAATTCTTATTCAAAAAGTTGGGATTCCTGTGTTACCAAATTTTGCATGAAATACTACAATCAAGAGGATCCATTGTGCCTGATGATTTTCATCCTCAGTTCAGGTTAGACTATGACCCTTCCAGTGAAGTAAGTAGGGTTTTTGGGTATTTTGAAGGGTAAAAATCATAGGATTGAAAGGATAGATTAATGAAAGTTTTTCCTTTTGGAAGATTGAGAAAGATCCAGTGCTTCACAAATCCCAATTTTTAAAAAGTTGAATTCCATTCTTATGGGAAAACCTCAAGAAGTTTGATTTCAGATTTTGCATTCTGCGGTTGATGAGAAAGATAGTTTGATTGCCATGAAAGAGCAATTTAGGGGGGGAAAGGTTTAAAAGGGATCCCAGAAGACCAACAATAGCAAGGATTTATTTTGATTGTTCATTTTTATGTTTTAATGAACTGATGGGAAAATGATTTCATTAGTGCAAGGAAGGCTCTTCATCTGAATTTCATAGCTCAGATGAATAGACTGAAAGTAGATTAGGGTCCCTTCACTTGGAATAAGAATCCTTTTCAAGGAGGAGGAATAAGAAACGGAGGATTCAAACAAAAAATCATCTTTGGTAAGTATGAATCTCTTTAATGAGATTCAAACTCCAGCCAAGTAATTTTTGATTTTAGGAACCAAAATCAAATTAACTCAATCAAATAACTGAGAACTTAAATACTTTATTAGGGGAGGTTTGGGATCCAGTTATTGATGGGAATAGTGTATTTAGATTCATTGAAGAATTGCTTGGGTATGATGAGCATGGATGGTTTAAAGTAAAAAAGTAAACGGTTGAAAAATTGAGGAATAATAAGACATGCTATTCTAAGATCCTTGTTTCCATTGAAGAGATTGAAAAGATAGAAGGAAAGCTTGATTTTAATGACATCTATTAAAAAATTCCCACTTTAAAATGGCTTTCAACGTTGGATATAGGCCAAATAATAGCTGATACTAATGGAAGACCAATATGCTTGATTTCATTGGATTCATGTTGTACCTATACCCCTATGAAAAAGGGTGTTAAATATAAATAATATGCTATCTTCATTTGCTTTTTCAACAAAAATCATTGGGTTAATCTTGTACTCAAGGGAGAAATGATTCCAATCCTGCCCATTGTTTCAAAATCTGCTTCTTTGAATTCTAAAAAAGCTTCTGCTTTGTTTGATCATCTAAAAGATCAATTTTCTTGGTATTCTAATTTATCAAAATAATTTTAATTTCATCCTTTGGGTTTGGGTTCTCATTCTGAGCTTGTAATTATATTAATATAGAGTGTTATCAAATTTTGAAAATCATTACATTGAGTGTTTTGAGTTATCATGATTATGTTGAGTGTTTTGAATGAGATTTATTGGAAAGTCATTTCAACTTGTGTTGTCCTGATCCCATCATAAGGAGTATTTTTTCTTCTTTTGATTTTATCAGCTTAACACAAGTTGAATTTGATGTTTTTTTTTGTGTTTGTACTTCAGGGCATGTCCGTTAAGGTGCACTTGATAGAAGTCTCTTTTGGTGTTTTTACTCTAGGTATAGTCCCTTCAGGTGGGCTTGATAAAAATTCACCTCATTTAATCAGCTTTAAACAAGGTTAACTTGAATTTTTTGGAATTTTTACCTCAGGGCTGGTCCAAAAACTTTCATGTTTATTCAATTTTTGGTGTTGTTACTTTAGGACTGGTCCATAGACTTTTTCATTTTTTATTGATTTAGGCTGGGAATTCATGGAACCTCCTTGGGTCTGCTTGAAACCATTTGAACTTGTATTTTTTAGCATTTCATTGATTTTTTATATTGGCTGCACATTCATGGCCCCAGAATGGTAAAATTCTTTTGACCTTTTTTTATTTTTATTTTTTTCAATTTTTTCAATTTTTTTCCTTTTTCTGATGTTTTGGCTTTTTTTTGTTCAATTTTTAATTATTTTTGGTTACCCATTTATTTTTGTTTGTTTATTTCTTATTTTCTTTGTTATTTTCTTTGTTATTTTCTTTTTTATTTTCTTTTTTATTTTATTTCTTTTTATATTTATTTATTATATTTTTATTTCATTTTATTTTTTTGGAATTTTTGTTTTCTTTGTTCAATTTTTAATTTATTTTAATTTATTTCAATTTATTTTTTTAACAAATGTCTTTTCTTTTTCTTTTTTTTCACACCAAGAATTGGTTTTGAATGGCCACTCAAGCCACAACTTGGGGTTTTGGTTGGCCATTGTGGTGGTTATTTATAGACACGGATGCAAGTAGGAAAAACATAGAAATTTGACCCAGGGACCCAGAAGTGGGAACACGCAGAAGCCACAGCACAATAGTTTAAAAGAGGGAAATATAGAAATTTCCCTCCTCTGGTGGAGGAAAAGCAGGCTCAGAAGTTGTGTAGTTGTGGGTTCCGCAGAACAATAGGTGATCTTAGTCCAAACTTTTGTCTTTTGGGGAAGCAATAGCTTGAGTTTTTTCTTTTGCCAAATAAATAATTGGAGTTTTGACTTTTGCAGAACATTAACCATGGTTTTTAGAGGTTTTGTCATCTGATCGTTCTGCCTGAATCTTGAGTGCTTCTGCTGACTTTTAATCTGTTTCTTATTTATCATTATGAATTCTCTTGAGTATCTCAGCCCAGTGTGCACTCTATACTCTGCTAGTTTACTCACTGTTCCTGTTGTACCTCTGACTTAGATCCTAGTTGCTCACAAGTCTCAATCTGTTCAATGTTTTCCTTCCATCAGTGTGGACTTCAAGGTCATCTTTGAATATTTATTCATTATTGTTATTTTCTTTTCAACCAATTTTTGGTGCTGCTTGCATCTAGACTACATAAGCAGCAAAATTTTCAGTGAATGACAATCATCTGTTCTTCCTTACTTTAAACCGGAGTGCCCTCATTGGCTCCCCAGATCTGCTCTTCTTGGCGTCATAAGATTCCTCCTCTACCTCTTAAAACCCTGTCAACCAGAGAACCTCATCATAATTTTTACAATGGTCAGTAACTATCATCTCCTGCACTTATGGAGTTCAGAGCAAGAATGCAAAAGAAAGAAATTGGAACTATGGGGTATTTATCCAAAAAGCTGATGATGCAGTACACATTGGGATTCCAGAAGACATGTAATTTTTTGCACACTCAAACACTATTTCAACTCTCTGATACCAGGAACCTTGCAAGTCCTTTAGCTACAGAGATTGATAAAAATACTGGAATTATAATAATTATTATTATTCCAAAAATAAATGCTTAGAGGCTCAAATAAATAATATAATAATAGCAGTTGCAAGTTTTAATTGGTTTGGTAATAAAAGGTTTTCAATATGTATATAAAAGAGGGGCCACAGTATTATACTACTGGGGGTCTTTACAGACAAAGCAACCTCTCTTCAAGGGGTTTCCTTAGGCAGTTTAAGAACCTTGGAATGAAGATGGGTGCCTTAGAAAGGGCTTATTCCACTAATGGCCGGGAATAACAGCACACTAACCTAAACAGGAAGGGAAACACTCACTCTGAGCACTTTACCACGAAAATCCTGCAATAATAGGAAGGGTTTCAGAGCAGATGGGGTGGATTTCCTGAATAAACTTCAAGGGTTGATTGGTTTTAAGAAATAAATAATAATACTACAGACTTGGTCATAAATCACTTGCTTAGATTCTTCATAAGCACTTTAATTACAATGAAATGGTGTCTGATGATAATAATAATTCCTGGTAAACTGATGATGGAATAATGGATCCAAAGAGGTCTGAACAAATAACTTTTTGGGGTGATTTTGAGCTTCTCAGGGCGCGTAGAGAGAGTTCTGCTCATGGGCTGACGCTGGAAAGCCATTCAGAGAAATCTTGGCACGTCCACTTGGTGCTGTTAATCAGCTGACCTGAGATCTTCTGGATTTCTGTACTATTTTAGCCACAGGATCTGTTAATCTATTGTGGCGTAAATTTTATCTTTCTGGACCCATCCTTCATTTGTACTATAAGTATTGCATGAAAGTGAGAAGATTTAGAAGTTTACTGATTTTCTATTATTTGCTGATCACAAAGATAATTTTTCACAATTTTTATGAACACTCCTTGTAGTGTTTTGTGGTCTTCAAAGATCAGAGTCAACGATTTACGTGGTAATCCTTAATATTTAATTTATTATTCAAAAAATGATCTAAACTTAATTTTTATTAATTTTAATTGATTTTTTATCTTTGTAGATTATTAATAATGCATATTTCAAATTGTTACATATGCCAGGCAACCCTAGTTAGGTTGTAGCTCTTTTGAGCGGTACCTGGTGGTCAGATTAGTCACGACAGATCCAGACGCGGCAATCAGTCAGTTCAGATGTGCGCGGGGTAGGATCCGCTGCATGCGTGGCAGAATTAGCTGCGCGCGGGTCTCTTGTACGCGGGAGACTGCTACTATGAGTACGTAGGGGTATGTAATGATGCGGGCCTGCGCGCGTGAATTGTGACATAACACATTTCCACGTGTAACTCCTAAAATATACACAACACCTCAATTCTGAGTGAATTTTATGTGTAAACCCTATACGTGACAACACGTGTGAAATGTTAAAATGGCTAAAAGGTGCCATACTGGTGTTGTAATTTTTAGTACTTTTCTTTTTAATTATTTTAAAAATGTAAGGACTTGGATTTCAAGGGTGGGGTCAGTGAGTGACCCTACCTAATTTTGGTTGAGAAATCCATTTATTTAATAATATTCATTGATTTCTCACTCCTTGTTTTGTTAATTTAGATATTCTTATTTTTATACTTTTGTGTTGTTATGACAGGTTGATCTGAACATAGTAGCAAGCTGACACACTAAAAATTAGCATGAGGAATTTGGATTGAAAAGGATCCCTAAGAGAGATTTGAAAGGGTTTTTCATTATTCCATATGCAGGATTGACAGGGATCTGCTGAGGAAGGTCAACGCTGATCAGTCCTTGGCCATGCATTGGCTCCAATAAATTGGTGGTGTCATTGGAGGTTGCAGGAACTCAATGGATTAGATAGTAGGATCAGGACTAATATTGGGATATTTCAATGCTGACCACATTAGGGAGGCGGTATAGGAAGTCATTCTTTTGTTATTTCCTGTTTTTTCTGTAGTTTTACTTTTGGGGTTTAGTATAAAAGGAGTTTTTTTGAGCAGCTTATTGGGTGGGAGAAATGTTATCTTAGGACAGTTGTGGAGTTTATTATTTTCATCATATATTGGAGTATTCTTTTATCATTGGAGTGTCTTCTGTCCATAAATGTCTGAAGAGCCATCTCTTGAAGTTAGCTGGGAGTTATTTCAGGGAATAGTTCAAGTGCATAGCTTTTTGGGATTCTGTGCTACTTGATTACTTTTATTTCATCATAAGGTAGTTAAGGGAGCTTATTTAGGATGCGGATAAACAGGGCAGGCATCTATCCTGGTGCAGAGCAGTTATTGTAAATAAAGGGCTTGGGAATTATTGGGTACTGGAGCAGGATTGGCACAGACATTTAGTGTCACACATAATTTCTTTCCAAAAATTTGGGGTTCTGGCTGGGAAATTCCTCCATCTTGTTAACAACCAACTCACCCAGTGCATGATTCAAAGTTATTATTTTTTATTATTATTCATTATTGGATCCATGATGATTGTCAATTTTGAAGCTGAAATGAGTGAAAGCTCCCTTCCAACTCATCAACCAGCAGGGGCAACAGGCAGTATGTACCAGAAAAATCTGATTCAAACCACAAGTCTGGTGAGTCTGCCTCCGCAAGCAACCTCCGGAGGTCACTTGACGTACGGGGTAACAGAGGAAAATTCAAAGGTTAGAGATGCAAAGATCCAACCAAGGGTTTATCCTGCGGTAAGTTTCTGTCCAGAAGATTTTAATTAATTTCTGGACCAGTTTTAGAATGCGTCCAATAAAAAAGGAGAAAATAGTGTGGACCAGGTTTAGCAAATAGTGAATTCTATTCTCAACAAGAAGGACTTGTGGGACATGGATGATATGGAGGGTTACCAGGAGATGGATTAGGAAAATTTGCAGAGAGAAATAGTAGAGAAGTGGGGCAAGACAGCAGAGGTTTTTCAAGTTGGATATTGAGTTTCTGGAAGCCAAGATGGCAAAAGCAGGAGGAGTATCCACTTGGGTGTTATTTTTTATGTACTTTTCCTCATCCAATCAAATAATAAATTACCTTGTCTGCAACAAGATTTTGGCGGACCCCACTGGTTTGTTCAAAAACACCATCATGTGGGGCCTAAGTGGGGAGTTGAAAGGGACTTTCAATACAAAGCTTTACAACAGTGGATTGATTAAATGGTTTCAGGATAGAGGATTAGTTCTCCTCTAGGACATGAAAGATATTTGCGCGGCCATTTTGGGATAATTGGAACTTTAAGAACTGATGGAATAGCACCCAAAGAAGCCAGAAAAGGAGGAAATCCAGGCTAAGCGGGTAAAAGGACAATTAATGCCAAAGAAACTGCAGAAATGACAGACATGTTTAACAAAATTATTCTCTTCCTAAAGAGGATTGTGGTGAAACCTGCTGCAACAAACTTCAAGAAACCCAAGGCAAATATTACTCAAGCACCTTCGAAGGACAAAAATTCTTGCATTGACCAGTGTTAATATTTTTGGAAGGACGGGCTCATAAAGGGATTGTTCAAGTACCTGAGTAGTGACATTAATAAAAATTTATTGCAAACTGATGGAAGGGAATTTTTTTAAACATCCAGGGAATCTATAACATATCTGCCAGATAAAACCTCTCAAAATTATTTGGTTCACACGGCCGCAGCAGAGAACAAGGAGGCAAAAAATTTGGTGGGGCATTCTTTTCCCTTATCTTGGGAACTCCCGCAGGTGGCAGCAGATGTTAGAGTGTTCCAGTCCAACAATAGGAGGATGAAAGTTGATTTACCACCACAGAAAAAGGTTCAGGAACAAGAGGTAGTGGTCTAAGCCGGAGTATCCCGCAGGAGGGCCAGAGAAGTGGAAAGGAGGATTTGTGGAAAGCATCACCCAGTTTCCCTGAGCTTGAAAGAAATGGCGCCCATTTTGCCAGTGATGGCAGAAAAGATGGTAGCATTTGTTAAGCAATTTATGGGGAATAAGGAGGAAAGCCCAAATTCCAAGGAGGAGGCGCGGGTTGGTTCTCTTAATGTGGGAATTAACAATCTGGAAGCAGAAGGGGAAATGATGTAACCTTTGGGGTATGTGGAGATGTGGATAGGAGGCAAGGAATTGTGGGCCATGGTGGATAGTTTTTCAATGGTTAAATCCTCCTATCCCAATTGAAAAAAGATGTGGGCTTGGTACGGCATAAGGCAAATATTGGGTTGCAGACTCTGGGAGTTTTCAAATGCTTATTGAAAGGATTATTAGAGAGAGAGATGAAAGAAGTGGAAAAGGTTTTGGCTCCGCTATCCTATTTAGTGGTGAAAAGAACAGAATTCATTTTAGTTAGGCCATCAATTTTTTTTTCCCGTGAATTGCTTGGCTTTAGACCAGACACCTGGGATGAACTCCTCAATGTTGCGGACTCCTGGGGCAAGCACTAATAAAATACCATCTGCAGGACAGAGAAGAGAGGATTGGAGTATTGTTTCACATATCCGCATATGAATGGCAGGCATGAGGAATCTCCAGTGGAGGATTTTTATATTTTGGACAAGAAAACTGCACCAAGATAGCTCCGTCCTTGCTCAGAAAGTTGACCAATGAGGAGAAAGGGAAGAGGGCCACTTCTCAGTGCTGGGTCCTTTGGGCAGAGTTGAAGAAAGTGGGGATTGGTGTGGCGGCAATAGGTGCAGTTTTTGGAAAAATAGTGAGTCCTTCCTTGTATGTGCCTCCAATGGGTGTCAGAACAAGCATCTGCCCTTGTTCCACATTTGTGAGCCACCCGGAGTTTCTTGAAGGTTGGTTATTTCAGGTGGAGAATACAGGTGACAGAGAAAATTTAATCAAGGTTTGCTCTTACAGGGGAAAATATATTCCAGTAGCAAAGAAGTTGCATCCCCAACAAAACCAATGCTGCAAGACTTGGAATGTCCAATGAAGCCAATCAAGTTTTCATGGTAACCTTATCAGTTCCAGCTGATACCAATTGGATTGGGAATGGAAGGAGCAGGCCTAGCAGAGCAACAGATTTCAGAGCTTAAATTTGGACCTGAAGGGTGGCTTAGTAAGGAGGAGATTGGATTTTTGCAGCCTGTTATTGTCATGAGGGGTAATTCACTAGCCTTTTATCCAGGGGAGAAGGGCTTGCTGAAACACAAGATAGAGTACCCCTACCAGATTCTGACAGTGCCTCACAAGCCATGGAAGATCAAGCCAATTCCTATTCCAGCGGCAATCAGGGATTGATTGAGGGATTTGGTACAGGAGAAATTGTGGACCAGACTGTACAAACATCCTTGTTCTAGTCATTCTAGTCCAATTTTTGAAGTTCTGAAACAGGATGGGAAGAGTTTGCGGGTAGTCCACAACTTTCAAAAGCTCAACCTGGTAACCATCAGGGAAGCGGGTTTACCTCCCCAGGTAGAAGAGTTTGTGTAGAACATGATGGAGAGAACCTTTTATGGTTTGGTAGAGGTTATGGGGGGGTCCAACCAGCTGGAGCTACACCCAGAGTCCCACCCAATGATGGTGTTTGAAATGCAATTGGGGAGACTTCAATTGACTAAGCGTCCACAAAGGGCAACAAATTTGGTGTTGTTTTACCAGGTGAAGATTACTTGGATTCTGAAGGATGATGCTCCAGAGAAAGTTTGGATATTAATTGACAATGCGGGAATCAAGGAGCCGCAGAGATATTATGGCGGAGAAACCATTAAGGTTAACTGGGGGATATGGAGGTTTTTATGCAAATATGTGCAGACTATAGAGAAAATTCTGTTCTGGGTTGAGGAAGCAGGGTTCAAAAAGTTTGCGGTATGCATTCCAGCCTTAGAGGTCCTTTGGCAAGGGGCATCCACAAATGGTAGGCATATAAATAATTCCAAAGTCAACAAGGTACTTTATTGGCCTACCCTGCGGAATGATACTCATTTATCTCAGTTTTTAGGTCTTTACAGATGGGTGAAGCTCTTTATCAAACAGTTTCAGGAGATAGAGATTCCAATTTGGAAGTTGATTTGGAAAGGTTCCAACTGGAACTGGATTCAGGAATGAAAACAGTTGTTCCATGAATGGAAGGAGATTTTTGGATGGCAAATACTGCTGAATGATTTGGACCATGAGAAGGGGGGGATTTGTTTGCCAGTAGATTCCAGAAAGTTTGGAGCGTGCAGAGTTCTCACCCAGGACAATGAGGGGAAAGATTGGTCCGTACTCTACAAATCAGTAACTCTTTTTGAGGTTGAGTCCCAGTATTCTCAGCCAAAATTGAATTTGTGCATGTTAACAAGGATCTTGAGGATATTACACAATGTTTTGTGGGGGGTAGATTTTGATCTCCTGTTAGATGCAGAGGCACTAGCCAGGATGATCAATTCCCAAACCTTGCCTAATTCTCATATGACTTGGTGGATTGCATACTTAAAGTTGTTCAATTTCATGGTCACAGAACCTCCAGGGAAGGATTTTAAAATGCCAGATGCCTTATTGCAGTATCCGTAGGTTTGGTGTGCTGTTGAGTTGGACTTTGATTTGGAGAGGAGGCTCTTAATGGTAGCTGTGGTCAATGCAGGAGTTTGCAAACTACCCCTGAAACAATATGATAGGTTTTTGGTGTTGGACAAGTATCTCCAGATGCTCTATTTTCCTGCAGACTTTATGCCGACAGAGGTTCAATGGTGCAGATTAATTTACCACATTTCTTCTGTCAGATTGGAAAGATTTGGAAGCAGGAACCCTCAATACCCCTTTCTTGGGTCATGAGTCAGGATGATCAGTAGGATTTTTTGAGGAGTCTTCTTGACAACTTGGGGCACTGGGGGGAGGATTAAGACCAGTTTCTGGTGGCCAGGCCTGGGGGTATGGTGCAGGATTGGGTTTGAATTTGTGAGGCATGTCAGAAGAGGAATACCAGGTTGCCTTGGGAGGTAGGTATTCCAATGGGGGAGGACGCACTTCTTGGATAGCTATTGCTGGGAATGGTCAAAATCCAGGCGGGTAAGTTTCTATACCTGCTTTTGGCTCAGGAAAGATTGTTGGGATGGGTGGAAGTGCGTCTGTTGTTCAAACTTTCTGAAGAGATGGTTGAGCAGTTTTTTCAGGAGGATTGGTTTTCTTGTTTTGGTTTCTTGCAGCTAATCATGGTGGATGGAGGAGTGGAATTTTGGGGAGATGTGAAGAAGTTGGTTGAATCCTGTGCGTCCAAGTTTGGGCGGGTAACAGAGTACTACCTGGAAGAGGCTGGGGTGGTCAAGCGAGGTCATCAACCAATCAAGGATGCAATGGTCAAGATGTGCAGAATCAGCGGTAAGAAGTGCCAAAAAACCTTACCAATAGTGCTGTTTGCCAATAAGAGCTCTGTCAATAGGTTTACAGGGTATTTACCATACAAGCTGCTTTATGGATTGGAGCCGGGCCTTCTGGTTGATATTGAAACCCTCAAATTCCTGGAAATGGATGAGTGGAAGGTGAAGACAATGGCTGTTTTGTTGCGGCGCTGGTGGAGAAACCTTTGTGGTGAAAGGGGATGCTGGTGAAGGCAACAAAAAGGCTGTGGGAAATTTTTGAAAAGTCAGTCCAGTAATGAGAAAAGTGGTGTGCCAATTGCTTTCTTGACCCATTTCAGAAGGGCAATCTTGTTTTGCTGTATAATTGGATTTTGGAGATGCAGTGGGAAAACATTTTGGTGCATTGATGGAATTGTCCATATTCTGTGGCAATTGAGTTCCTTGGTGGAAGTTATCAGCTAGAGGAGTTGAACAGAACTTCTCTCAAGCGGAATGTGGTGGCGGCTCATGTAAAGAAATTCCAAGTGCAGGGCACAATGGAGTTTGAATAAACTGCGTAGTGTGGCCACAACAATCAGGAAATGGTTGATGCCAAAGAAATGGAGGAGAATTCAAGTGAGGAGGAATCCTTGGAGGTTTCAAAGTTACAGTCAATGTTCAAGTTGTGGGAGGAGTAACAGGGCAGGAAAGCTCAGATCACTGGAGAAGTGTGGAAGGTCTATTCACTAGAGGATTTTTCTGGGGTGTTCCATTTCCCTTTTCAGGTTATTTGTTGTTGCAGAAAATTTTGTTTCTTTTATCATGTCTGAAAAGTCTGTTTTGAGAGTGATTTTATTTTTTTAGGTTCACAGAGTTTCTGTCTGAGTTTTTGTGTCTCAGGTTTTTGTCTCACTTATCTCTGATGTGGAGGAGCTCTCCCCAAAGTAGTTTGCATATTTTTATTTATCTTTTTAAGATTTTGTGGTTAATCAAGCAGTTACCTTCTGGGAAGGGCCAGACATCATATTTATTTCAAATTTATCTATACAACAAGGGAGGGGGTTACATTTTTTATATATAGTTATTTGTTTTAGGAGTTTTATGAGATGAAGATCTTGTCGCAGAGCCTGAACCAGAGCTTGCCACAATGCTCATGGGGGATGTTTCAACTCTCTGCAGCTGGGACTGCTACCAAGGGTTGGAGGATTGCCAGAATTTTTGTGTCCTATTTGCGCAGGTATTTATTTAGCTTGGATTCCTCAATTCCACGGCTGCCTTCTCAGATGTTGCTTTGGCTGGCCTGATGGTACAGAGAAAAAAAACAAAATTAGGTCAACCTAGATGGGTGGTAACTGCTGGATTGGAGCAAAGGTTAAGGCAATGGAGTCTGGAGTGAAGAATAATAGTGTGTAGATCTTTGGAGGGGAGTAGGCGGAAATGGAAGTTCTGCAGATGGTGCAGGATTTTCAGGAGTTTTATTTCTTGGGGTTAGCTAGGCATTTCTTCTTTTTTTAAAAAAAAACCTACAGAGGACTGGTGGAAAATTGGAGCTGATGACAATTGCTGAAGTGGGGGATTCACCCTCTGCAGGTTGAGATGGAGCCTGAGGAGTACCAGCAGCAGTAGTTAGTGGCAGTGGAGTTGGAGGGGATGGCAAGGCAGGCCAAAAGAGATGGACCTTCATAAAATTTGGTGGAAGGATTGTAGGTTTGGCCACCCAGAAAAATATTGAAGTTTTATTGGGTCCACAAGGGACTTGGCCAAGTCCAAAGTTCAAGTTTTTCCGGAGGACCCAGGCCCAGGTGACATCACCCCACTCAGCAGAGGTAGCAAATTCCGCACAAAAAGGAGGGGGAAATAGGAAATCTGTGGCCTCATCAACCAGAGATAGAGAAGCCCCTCAATTGGGTTCTGGAGTCCAATCTTCTACCTCTATGGGCTTGTCATTGTCCACCACAAAATTTGCTGTGGGTCCACTATTTCCCTTGCAGAGGGGTCCAGTGGAGGTTTGGGGACAAGGTGGAGGACAAGAAGTGATGAACCAGGGGTCAGAGAAACAAGGGAGGGCCTGCGGTTTCCTATGCAAAAGGTGTTGCAAGCTGGTTGGCAAGGTGTATTGGTACAAGACCTCCACATTTTGGTACATTATTTGAAAGAGGCCACAATGACCAATGAAGGGGCTGGTTCCCTTGGGGATGGGGGTGAAGCGTTTTTCAATGGAGTGCTGGAAGTAGTAGAGGATCCTGGGGAAAGAATAAAAGTTGTGGGGGATGTGGTGTTGATTTATAGACATGGATGCAATTAGGACAAACATAGAAATTCAAATCAGGGACTCAGCAGTGGTGGATGCACAAGCCACAGAACAATAGGTTTGGAAAGTAAACCTAGCTAGTTGCCTACTCCCGCGGAGGAATGGAGGGATCAGCATTTGTGTAGTTGCAGGGTCCATAGCACAATAGATGAGCTGATTCTGGGATTTTGCCTTTTGCAGAAGCAATAGCTTAAGTTTTTTCTTTTGAAGAATCATTAGCCAGATTTTTCCCTTTTGAGGAATGATAAACATCATTGGTAAATATCCTCTCCTGCACTTATGTATTTTGGAGGAAGAATAAAAAATAAAGCAATCAGAAATATGGGGTATGTTCCCTAAAAATTTGATTTACAAGTATGCATTGGGATTGTGAAAGATATGCAATTGTGGGACAATTGAACACTAAAAATGAGGAGGTGGTATTTGGATTTACAAGGATTCATAAGCAGGATCAGGAAGTGTCTTCCATTATTCCCTATGCAGGATTGACAGCAATATGCTGAGGAAGGTTGAACGGGATCAGTACTTTTCCACAAATCAGCCCAAATCAATTGGTAGGTCCATTGTACATTTCAAGAACTCAATTGATCTAATGAATTTGGACAGATTGGCTACTAGTATCAGGACTAATAGTGGGAAAGGTCATTGCAGAGCCCATTACAGAGGGGGTATAGGAATTCATTCTTTTTTTATTTCCTGTTGTTTCTGGAGTTGTGATTTTGGGGTTGTATAAAAAAGGAATTGTCTGTTTAGGTTTATTGGGGGGAAGAAATGTCATCTTAGGAAATTCAAGGGTTGTATTATTTCATAATATATTGGAGTATTCTTTCATCATTGGGGTGTCTTCCGTGCATAAAGTTCTAAATCACCATCCCTTTAAGTTAGCTAGGAGTTATTTCAGGGAATAATGCAAGTGCAGAGCTTGTTAGGGATTCTGTGCTATTTTATTCCTTTTATTTGATTGAAATTTAGTTGAGGTAGATTCTGTAGGATAGGGAGAAACAGCCTAGTCCTGTGTTCTGGTATGGAGCAGGTATTGTAACTAAAGGGCTAGGGAAGTATCTGGTAGCAGAGTGGGATTGGTGCGGACAATTAGTGTAACACATAATTTCTTTCCTCACTTTTCACAACCAAAATGAGTTGTGAGCGGCCATTCACAACTGAGATGCCTCAGGAGCAGCGGTTCACAACTGAGATGCATCAAGGGAGGCCGTTTTCAACTGGATGTGGTTGGGAGTTGCACCACACAACCCAATTTTGGTCATGAAAAGTTCATGTAGGGTTGCAAATTTAACATTTCTCCAAGCTGAACTATTAATATATACTTCTCCTGAAACCTCCAGTCCTGCATCAATGCTAATGATATCCTTTGAAAGATCAGTTTGCCTATGTTATAAATCATAGTTTCTGAAGAATATATTGTTGAATAATATTCAATTATATTGAGAACAAGAATGAAATCTGGTGTGGCCTGATTTACTGAATATAGTTTAATTTTACTTCTAAATTCATTTATTAAATAATAATTAATTATAATGAGATAATGGTGGTCCGAATCCCTTTGTTCCTCAATTAATTATGAAATAAAATACTAAACAAAGGCAAAGAAGGAGGTGGATTTTAGTACCAAAGTTTTTGTGGTATCTCAAATCTTATTACCTTTTGCAAGTAACTATATTACAATTACCTGGCTAAGGAGAAATATTTTGAAGAGATAAGAAGTTAATAAGGCTTAGAGTGACATGGTGAAGAAGAATGAAGAATCAACTATAATCTTCCAATAACAGAGTAGATTTCTGGCAGATATTAGCACCACAAAACAAATGATGGCACTTTATAGAAACTTCCACCAAGGATCCCAGGCCCAATTTATAAAACAATCTCAGGACAAGATCCCAAAAAGATCAGCTCAAGCTTTAACCAAGATTCACTGCAAAGTAGCAATGCATTTTTCACATTTAATGCACACCCAAACCACAAAAAAAGGGATGGCACTTGCTGGGAAGTGCCATCAAAGGAGCTCTGGTTGAATATCTCTTCAATCTACAGTTGAAGGTCTGTTCATGCTCTGAAAAGTCTTTGGTGCACATTCACTGTGCACAATGCACATTTACTTTGGATTGGAGCTTGGTTAAATCCTGACCTGATCTTGGCCAGAGCTTGACCTGAGCCTGTTCATACATTGCTCATGAGCTACCTGATGGCATTTGCTAGCAAGTGACATTCAGATTTCTGTGATGAAAGAACTTGGATAAATAAAGGAGGTAGCTTCACCTATAGATTGGATGGAGATTCAAATATAGATTCCTTTGGGGAACTTGCTAGCAAGTGACATCCAATTTTTCTACTGAAGAAAATAGCTTAAAATGGTTTCATCATTTTCAAAAAATTTACAGAGTTTTTTCAGAGATGCAACCAATTACTGGTCCAATATTAAAACATCCTGAATGATTTTTTGAATTTCTGGGCTTCCTGGTTTTTTTTGACTGGTTCTCATTTTTTTTTACCAGGTTTTCCAAGAAATTCAAATTTTTTTTTTACGTTTTATTGAATCCAAGTTTTTTTAAACTACTACAAAAATTAACACCCACAAGCATGTTTTTTTTGGGGTGGTCAAAAAACCCAGTGGCCACTTGACTTTTTCTGTGTACTTCCTGCCCTTGTTGGGTTGAATTAAGCAATTGTCAAGGGGCCTTCAATCCCTTCTGGAGAGGCCTTATTCTTTTGATTAGTGGCCTTTAATTACTTGAAGAGGGGTCTTGGTTGCTTTTTATGTGTCCTTCCTCACTTGAAAACTGGACATGGTTTACTGGTCCACTGGAATTGTTTACCGGGAACCGTTTTATCTCAAGAGGAAATTAACTTCATGAAAGACATAAATTTCTTGAATTTAGTTGATCAACCTACCCATAAACTAATAATCCAAGTTAAATTCCTTTGTAAGACAAAAAGAGCCTCCAGGCTGAAATTAATCAAGAATATTTCTATGTTTCCAAAGCATTCTCACAAATAGAGGGGGTGGAATACCACCCCACTAAATCACCAATTAAAAAACAACCTATCTACATCACCTAATTACAATCAATTATTAAAGATTGTTAAATAAACCAATTGGAAACAAAAAAAAATTTCTCAAACATAATTTTTAAAGCAAAATATATTTAGAACAGCTTTCAAGTTTTTGAGATCAAAGAAAAAGGTCTTGGATACTCAAAAAGGTTTGTAAACCTTGAAACAGTTTCCCAAGATGGCATAATTAAACCAGTGAAAAATTCCTTCAAATTTCAGCTTAAAATTGATCCCTGTGTTCAAAATTTCTGTAACTATAAAGCAAAAATAATAATTTCAGGTTATTTCATGTAAAAATGGACAATATGACTATAACAGGAAGAAACACCAAAAAAATAACCAACAAATAATCCCCAGTAGGTAAATGGATTATTTATGCCTGGAAAAAAGCAAAGGTGGAATTAAACTCCATCAAAAATCTGCAGGGCACAGTATAAAAGAAGATCAAAACAGACCAATAATCAAGAAGGTTTATTGCAAAAAATCAAATTTAGCTTCCCACCACTTCCAAACACCATCAAACTTATCCAGTTGAGAAAATTCAAAATGAGGAGTTCTCAAAAATGGATTCAGCCAACAGAAGTGGATTCTCTTCACTATCATAACTGAAACCATGTATGTATTTGTGAGAACAGACCTAGCACATGCAGTAGAGGTATCAGCAAAGTATATTTAAAAACCAAATCTCATCCAATAACAAGAATTCTGAAATCTACTTTGATAGCTAAAAGCAACACTGAACCAAGCCATTTTATTCTCTGCCAGTAAGGAAACCCTCAAGGCAAATCATAGTTAGACACCTAACTTTGATTCTTCTCCCTCAAAGCCACCTTTAAGTTTTCCTATGGTCATAAGTTCAATTTAAACCCCAAGGGGTAATAAAGCCACCATTGAGAAAATCAGGGGTCTTCTTATTACCAGTGGAGCTCTCCCAAAAATCTGTGGTGACACCTTTATCACCTCCATATTCCTAGAGAGTTGAAAACCCCACTAATCTCCTAACTTCATCACTCCTTTTAAAAAATGGACTGGAGAAACACCCAAAATAGATCATATATCCCCATTTAGATGCAAAGCAATCACCTTTTTAAAAAGGGAAGGGATTAACTCAAAATTCTCCCCCACTGGGGCAGAGGGAATACTCATTGGTTTTGATCCCAACCACTGCTCATACAAAGTCTGGAAAACCTCATCACAAAGTTTGATCTGGTTGCATCATTTCAAACTCATCTGCAAATGCTTTCCATTGAAGCACTTGTCCACTAAGACAGAACACCCAAGTCTACTACTCTTTCAATACAAAACAAACTATCAAGCATCTGTCCCAATCCTGTGACTATTCTGTCACAAGTAATATGAAAAAAATGAACACTGTGGGATTCAAACCCACAACCTCAGACTCTTTATATGAGTGATTCTCTTACCAATTGAGCTACGTGCGGTGTTGAATAAGGATCAGTCAATTCATAGCTATTTGCCTGATCACCCCAGAAGAGGTGTACTTATACCAGCATTCTATGATGTGGGTGTCACATACCAGTCAATGAACATGCTCATGGGAACTATGTAATCTAACATAGTCAACTTCCAATTGCCATTAATCCTTCCCCTGAGGATATCAAAGCAATAGTGAACACATAGCTGCTTTAATGCCTATTACTTTACTACGCTGCTTGCTAATACCTTTCATTATACTCCCCCCTATTGTGATTATGGATGGTATCTGTTGCATTGGTGTGTTGGCTCTCCAATACGCTGCTTATACTCTATTAAATATAGAATTAACAGCCTAGAAATACTTCACAGTCAGCCTGCTTATTTCATCCTATCAATTATTAGGATGTTAAACCTGCACAGTAGTTGATATAGACCTCTCCCTCTTCTCTTCAAAATATTATCTTTAGATATTGTGGAGGCGCCTATCACATGGGCTCACAGATGATAAAGTCACCTATGTTTCCTTTGTTGAGGCTTTAATCCCTTCTATATCAAGTTACTCCTCTATTTTATCATATATAATATAATCAAAGCCTTTCTTCTTCAATAAGAAAAAGCACTTTTACTGTTTGTTTTATATAAAAAAACAAGGAAGGTGTATGTTTATAACCTTATTAGCTTATTTTTTTCTGTAAATATTGTGGAAACTTAATTTTAGTTTAGCCTGGTATTTACCCCCCCCCCTACACTCTAGCTGAAATGAAACCTGAATTTGTTCACCGTTGTTATTATAATAATAAGCTACTAGTGCTTGGCTAGTTTTATCCTTGCTCCTATGACTTTTCTATCAAAACACTTAGCCTATCCTTGATTTTTATTGTATTTATTGCTGCCTCTGTCTTACTAAAGCTTATCTAGGTGCCTTTATACACCCTTCATAATGCTTAGCCTGTTGTACACAACTGAAAGTCAACCATTACCCTAAGGAATACCTTTAGTTATTGAAGCTTACACTTTTTTACATTATCACTCCATTTGGCTTATAAAGGTTTGGTTCTTCAATAAAATATTTAGTGTAATAATACACTGGCACTTTTCAAAAGTTATATTTTGGCTATAATCTTTCCTCATCAAAGTCCCCTTTGTGAGTAAAGACCCCTTATTCTGCTACAAAGCCAATATTTCAGAGCATCTCAACCCTCTGTCTATTTATAATTTCTTAACCCTATAGTTTGCTATTGCTTACTATAAGTAAGTAACTCTTGTTTGCTATAGTTTACTCTTGTTTACTCTTGCCTTACCTTCTGCGCATCTGCTACTTCTCATGCCTTTAAATGATTTATACAAAAAACTCTTTACTAGCATGGCTTATCCATACACACTTAATTATATTTATCCCCTTTGGATAAGGAGAAGGAGGTCTTTTCATAATTTTGACTATAACCATCCCTAGCATTGGGTCCCTTACAAAATCATTCCTATTTGGTTTGGTTAAGAATTACTTGGTCTAAATCTCATATTTTTTACTTAGATCTGTTAGCCAGCTACTTAGCTCTACTTTCTTACACATTGCTCAATGCTGTGCATTACCTTTTGTAATATTCCCCTTTCCCCCCCCCGCAAACAACACATTCAGTCTTACCTTATATGGAATTCCTTGGTTTATTCACTATGACCATGACTTAGGATCAAAGGTTACACCCTGATTTTTATTTATCTATACTCTCTGCGTTAGCTTGTTTCTATTGACCATCCCTTTACCCTTATATTGTATCATGCAGGAGGAATGTGTAACATTTGGCTGCTTGTTGCATGGCTTAATATCCTACCCTGCTATTTAGTTTTGTGCTACTGCTTTATTGAGGTGCTCTCATTATTTTACTAATACTTTTGGGTTGTACAAACACCTTACTATTATCTTTGTCTCCGGTTCTGTTTAGTTCTCCTATCTTATATGTTATACACACACACACACCCCCTAATAGTGAACCTATGGTTGGTTCATTTTATTAGAGACGTCTGCATACAATATTACACTTTGTTATCCCTAAAAGAATATAATGTATTACTTTTGGTCTAGTTATTTTTTGTATAAATACATCATATTTGGTCTAATCTAATCTAATCTAATCTAATCTAATCTAATCTAATCTAATCTAATTTACCTAATCTAATCTCATCTAATCTAATCTAATCTAATCTAATCTAATCTAATCTAATCTAATCTAATCTAATCTAATCTAATCTAATATAATATAATCTAATCTAATCTAATCTAATCTAATCTAATCTAATCTAATCTAATATAATATAATATAATATAATCTAACCTTACCTAATCTAATCTAATCTAATCTCATCTAATCTAATATAATATAATCTAATCTAATCTAATCTAATCTAATCTAATCTAATCTAATCTAATCTAATCTAATCTAATCTAATCTAACCTAATCTAACCTAATCTAATCTAATCTAACCTAATGTAATCTTATCATATTTCATTATTACCTCTGTCATCTTGTTTTACTCATCCTACTTTCTGATTCTCCTTCACCTCTCCGCTTAGCTTTAACTTGTACTACTTTGTTATCACCCCCTTCACGCACTAACTTATTACCTGCTTTATTTCCTTCATAAAGCATAACATAGCAGGATATTGCATATCTTACCATTTAATCGCTTAGCATTACATAGCTTAGCACATTACCTCTTATCTTGTTCCAGGTTTTTTACCTACCCATTCCTATACACGTACATTTTGAAGAGATGTTACCCTTCTGCACCGTCTCTAAAGGTACTGAAGGGCGCGTAGGATTTACATATCTCACTCATAAATACCTGGGTTTAAGGTTTTTACATGTACTAAAACTATTAACGACAGGATTGAAACCTGTAACAAAGAAGTTAAGAGCTACTCACTCTACCATTGAGTTACACTAACAAATTTTACACTTGCACATAGGCCTGATGTAATGGCTAATTATTTATCCTACCACTACTAAATATAATGTATTTTCATCCTGAAAAGGGGTAAATTGTAACCTTATATTAGTCTTATCCTCATTCTCTTCTTATTATACCCACCCTTCCCCCCCATATTATGGGGGGAAGGTACATACAGACGCATATATGTGTATACATATATATATTATATATATATAATATGGCTTTTCTATTATTATTATATTATCTATATACATCAATAATAAAGATTAAAAAAATAAATTTGTTACTCCTACCTTCAGCTTTCACTCTTTATAGTTACTATAATTTAGCTGGTCTCTCTAGTTCTGAAATGTTCAAGGGTATGCTAGATTGGGAAGTACAAAGTCAGATCTCTTCTCCTTTATTATTTTAATAATAATAATGTAAGGTTTAAAGTTTAGGTTTAAGTTTAGACTTAAGTTCTAGTTTACATTTTAGTTCTAGTTAAAGTTTAAGTTTCAATTTTAGTTCAAGTATTAGTTACTAATAAGGAAGGAGATTAATAAATTATTATTTTTATTATTATTATTATTATAGTTATTATTATCTTGTCAAATAGAATAAGAAGAGTTCTAGATACACTCTATATTTTTACTTTATTTTTTGTCCAACTGTGAGCACTTCCACACTACTCCTTTTACACATTTTTAAGGTGTAGTGGCACCTTTTTTTTATAAACATAATTATAACACCCCCTCCTACTCCCACCCATGTCTCTTATATGATCCACTGTGTATGTTTACTTTACACATATTACCCTATCCCTTTATTATTTCTTATAATTAATATATAAAAAGTCTTACCTATCCTACTCACTTTAGGCACTGCAGGTTGCTTTATATTCTTACCACCTATATTAGGTTGACTCTTTACCCTGTCGCTCATCCCACCCTTAAATCTTTAATTTACACCTAATTCTTATATCCTATAGTAGATATTTATCTATCTTTTAACCTTGCCCTACATCCTATTTCATTCAAAAAATGTTATACCAATAATGTGTTCAATACGTCTTACCTAGCCTTATTTATTACCTGACACACTATCTTACCCCTAGGATTTATATTTATATTTATATTTATATTTATATTTATATTTATATTTATATTTATATTTATATTTATATTTATATTTATATTTATATTTATATTTATATTTGTATTTATATTTATATTTATATTTATATTGATATTTATATTTATATTTATATTTATATTTATATTTATATTTATATTTATATTTATATTTATATTTATATTTATATTTATATTTATATTTATATTTATATTTATATTTATATTTATATTTATATTTATATTTATATTTATATTTATATTTATATTTATATTTATATTTATATTTATATTTATATTTATATTTATATTTATATTTATATTTATATTTATATTTATATTTATATTTATATTTATATTTATATTTATATTTATATTTATATTTATATTTATATTTATATTTATATTTATATTTATATTTATATTTATATTTATATTTATATTTATATTTATATTTATATTTATATTTATATTTATATTTATATTTATATTTATATTTATATTTATATTTATATTTATATTTATATTTATATTTATATTTATATTTATATTTATATTTATATTTATATTTAGATCTACCTGGGTCTTATAGGTTTTATAGATTACATGGATCTAATCTTGTAGCTGGCTCTATATATATTTACACATTTCACCTTTGGTTTGCAGTTTATAATTATAATGTTATTAGTACCTATATATTTACTGTAAATACAGTACATGACTTTTTATACATACCCTAGACATTTATTCATCCTATTTTCTCATACTTGATGGAAATGTTACTAATCCGGTCTTGCATAAAGTCTTTTGTTGTTAAATCATATTGATATGTTTATTTTTATTTTTTAGCTTATATTCCCCATATTATGAAATAATAATAATGTACCCATTATTTATTCAAGTATTGGGTTTCTGACTATTACCTCTATTACCTCATGCAGAGGTGGAAGGAAAGATGGATGGATGCATATACGGAATGATGCTTATATCTCATCTGTTGAATCCTATCAAACTTGTCTTTAGGTTTAGCCTGCTCTTGCACACACACATATAATAATCTTTATTATAAAGAATAAATAGGTATAACTTATTATACCTTGTTGAAGATGGGCAAAATCTACTCTATTTATCCTATTATTATTATAATAAGACTATGTACCCTTCTCATCTTAACCATTCCATACCCCCTCACCTTATATCTATTCAATATATAATAGGTAGGGTAGGGGGTTTTGGTTAGTGAGATGAAGGATTTTTTTATTTATTATTGTTAGTATGTGCTGATTTTTAGGGCTTGAGATCCATACTCATAAAAAAAACTAATAGTTAGAAAGGCTATAAAAAAGAGACCCACCATTAGGCCATATATTGATACTATACTTAAACAAACAGCAATAGGGTAAAAAATGGGTAGCCCAAGATCAAAGATTAGAAATAGAATAGCTACAATATAAAAGGCAATACTAAATGTATTTCTAGGGCTGTGCAAATTATTGAAAACGCATCAATATACAGAGATCTTTTCAGGGTAAGGATTACTTGGTGCTAGTATAATATTTAGAAAAAGGAAAATTATTACTAGAAACAGAACAAAAAAATGAGTACTGTTATTTTCATACTAAATTGTGTATAGAGTTAGTTAAATGCTATTTATTATAAGTTCTGAATCTAGTATAAAAAGAGAAAGGAAAGCTGTGCAAGTGGAAATTGAGAAAGCATGAAGAGGGATAATATTACTTGTTCCATTATTGGAATCATCTGTGTTGTTTGGTATCACCCAGAACTCTTGATTCTGATGAGAAGGCTCATCAAACATTATAATCTTAATCTTATTTAGATAGTATGAAGCACTCAACACTGAACTCATAATGGCAATGATAAAAATTACATAAGCTCCCTCCTCTACAGATGATCATAGTACATTTATCTTTGCTATAAATCCTACTAGTGGGGGGAGACCACTTATTGAAAATAGAATTATTACTATACTGAATGTAATTATACTGTATTTACTAAAACTTTGTCTCAGATCTGATATAAAATTGACCCTTCCTGATCCTCCTAGCCTCATTCTATTCCTTTCACCTTCCTCATTAGCTTTAACGCATATTCAAATGAGAAGGGTTGACAGACTATATTGAACAATATAAAATATCATAGCATTATTACTTGATTCTGTCTCTAGACTTAGACATAGTACTATAAAACTGACATGGCTAATTGTAGTAAATGCCAGAAGTCTTCTTAATGGTGTCCAAACTAGACCTGTTACGGTCCCTATTACTAGAGACGCTATTGACACTACTAGTAGTATAAACACCACCTTTGTATTTATAAAAAAAAACTCCTTTTTTAGTGTGAATAGTGTTGCCATAATTGAAATCTTTGGAATGGTTATCAGCCTCATTGTTACTACTGTTGGAGTATTCTGATATACATCTGGAGCCCAATTATGAAAATTTGCCGCTGATACTTTGAATATATACCCACAGTAAATAAACATTAGACATAGACTTGCATTAGATCAAAACCCCGTTGATGTACTTGATATTCAATTACTTATATTCACTAGCAATGTACTACCTGTACATGTATATATTATCCCGGCCCCAAGTAGAATAAATGCACTGCTTCAAGCCCCTGGTATAAAGTACTTCACTGATGCTTGTACTGAACTTAGTTAATCTCTTGATAGGGCTGCTATGATGTACAGGGCAAACAATTGCAGCTCCGTTGCTAGATAGATCAAAATAAGATTATAACTTGATAGTATTATACTTGCCCCTATTACACTAAATATTACTACTAGTGAATACTCCTTAGGCATTATATCACCCTCTAAATTTATCCCTGAATCTGACGCTGATCACCCACTCACCACCTCTACAGACCCTACACTACTATCCCTACCTCTCTCACCTCCTTGCATAAACCCTCCCTCTCTTGACCCTTCTTCAAACAAGTCTGTTACATTAGGTTTAAACACAGAAGAGGTGAAGGGGCTATTCTTTATATCCTTATTATCCAATCATGGATGAAATGTTATTCAACATAGACTCCCTACCATAAATAGTAGCACCTCCATAAATTGTGTCCTATCAGATTTAAATACTAGGCTACAATATATACTTATCCCCTCTACCCCTATATTTATTATCTCTATTGTGAGTAGCCCACTAATTATAAATAGAAACCCGCCATTTTTTTTGACAAAACCCGCCATTTTTAATGGCGGGTTTCTGAAATACACATACCCCCTAACTGGTGTATTTCAAAATGGCGTGTTTCATCAAAATGGCAAATTTCAATCATCAAACACGCCATTAAACCCGCCATTTATGCATCATCATCCATCCACCATCCATCACATCAAAAAAACCCATCCACATCAGCAAATCCATACCAGTCCCATCTCCATTGCATCACACACATCTCTATCGTTTTTCACATACCTTCACATACCCATCTTCACACAAATCCCATCATCATCTCATCACCCCACATCACTCACCACCTTTCTCAACATGTCCAATCAAACATCCAGCCAGCAAGTTGAAAACGCAAAAAAGCTGACTGAACTTTTGCTACTGTTTGACTCCCATTCAGACTCTGATTCAGACTCCGATTTGGAATCAACTTGGTTAGCTTTGAATTCTCTGGTTGCAAAGCAATACATGGTTCCAAGAATACACACTCTCCATAACCCTATGTATGAAAGGCAAAAGCTTCATCTCATCCCTGACTTAAGCTTCCAGCAACTGTTCCGAACTTTGTTGACTTCTTTCATGAAACTTTTGGCAATGATTGAAGACCACCACATCTTCCAGAACAATTCTTGCAATCCTCAAAGCGATCCATCCATCCAACTTGCCATTTCTCTTTGTAGATTGGGGTCAAGTGGAAATGGAGCAGCAATCCATCAATTGGAAAATCTATTCTCAGTCAGTTACGGAAGCATTGACTTATACACCAAAAGAGTCATGATTGCTATCCTATCTTTCTGTCGCTCAGTCCTTTCATGGCCAACCAAAGAAGAACGCAAGGAGATATCTCAAGTAATGGAGACAGAAGGCTTTCCTGGTTGCATTGGTTTTGTTGATGGAACCACCATCCCCTTGAGTCAAAAACCCAAACTAGATGGCAACCACTATTTTGATTGTAAAAAAAGGCAATTGATTCATTTCTTTTCCAATTGCTATGATAAAACTTTGGATCACACACTGACCAAATATGTTCCATCTCTTTGTTTAGATACTCCGTGGCACTACAACTTGTTTGCAATAACAAAAAGAAGTTCATCTCCCTCCATGCTGGCCTTCCAGGTTCTTGTCATGATTCATATGTTTTCAATCAGATGCAGATTGCCCAACAACCAGAGATCTACTTTGACCAAGATCAATACCTTCTGGAAGATTTGGCTTATGCTAGTGGGGAATATGTAGTTCCAGCATACCAGAATGTTTTTTCCAACAATCAAGGAAAAACCAATTTTAACTATCATCTTGCCCAATCACAAATTTGGATTGAGCATGCCATAGGAATTCTGAAAGGAAGATGGGCCAGCTTACGGGAGATGCAAAACCAGCTCCAATGTTCCAAAGATATGAGGTTCCTCATCAACTGGATTATCACTTGTGTAATCCTTCACAACCTTTTGGCCGACATCAAAGATGAATGGGACAAAATATTCCAAGATGATATTCCTGATCCACCTCAAGTCATCCCTGTCTCATCTGGTCCCCCATCTTCTTCTATGAGAGAGCGGATTCTTCCTCTCACCCTTTCTCGCTTTGATGAGTAATTTTTGATTTTAAAATTGGTAAAAATTCCCTTCACCCTATTTTTTTGGTTTTGTTTGTTCACCCAAGATTCATAGGCTGAGTTTTTTTTTTATTTTTTTTTAGTGGACTTGAATCCAAAAACACCTCCACCTCAAACCCTGCCACTCACCAAATGCCATCCCCCTCCCCCTCACCACTCAACCCCTTCAATCTCACCCCACTCACTCACCGGTCAAACCCTGCCTCCTCCTCACCAAACCACCTCATTCATCACCACCACCTTACTCACCACCACCACCTCATCTCACCTCACTCACTGAATCCCCTCCTCCTAATCCTGGTAAGCCCCCTCCACCCTCTTCCTCTTCCTTCCCCTCACCAGTTGCTGATCCTTTGATCATTCAACCTTTAGTCCCCCCCTGGATCCATTTCTCTATCCATCAAAGTGAGCCCCTCCCCTCCTCCAATTACTCCTGTCATTGATTGAGCAATCAATTAACGTTGTTGGGGGTATTTTATTGGAATGAGATGGTGACATTATGAAAAACAAGGGGCAAATAAACAAAAGGATTGATGTTTCAGGCATGGCGCGGCCACAGCCCAATCAATCAGATACCATCATTGATTAGAAAGCACTTTGCATGGTTTCCTTAATGGACGCATTCATGCAAGGCATTCAATCTCCGGCATGCTTTGGTTGAAAAACCAAAGCACCTTTTAGGGAAACACGGAAAGAGTGAAGAATGGGATTATTAACTTTTGTCAAGGGAGTAGTGGATGGATCCTTCATTTCAAAATTTAAATGCTTGAGGGGAAGGGAAAAATGTTGCAAAGAGGCAAGGCAAGTCGATGCAGCCTTTTATATTAATGTCAATGGGGTCCACCAGCCTGTGGAAGCATTCATCATTGACTCTGTTTTTGAGCCCGTTGTGAGCATCACTCAAGCGCAACTGCCAGTTTATCCTGAAAAGTCATGATTCAGGATACAGCTGCAGCTTTGAGAGCGGGTCAAATGGGGCGGGGCAACAGCTTGGACATTGTGGCAGCCATTGCCATTGCTTCTGACAGCTGAACATCCCCCCCTTGGTTGCTGGGTGGTGGGGGGGTGATGAAATCCCACCCTTGCTGGGGGGCTTCACCCCCTGGCCTGAGAACTTCCCCCCTCGCTCGCAGCTAGCCAATGGGGGGGGTGATGAAAAAGCCGCCAAATGCAAACGGGAGGCTGCCCACATCACCCGCTGCCTCCCCCCCCTTGTTTGGAGCTGGCAGGTGGGGGGTGGTTCCCCCCTTGCTTGCAGCGAGCCCGCGGCCATCCCCCCTGGCTCGCATCTGTGGGGGGCGGTTCCCCCTTGCTCGAAGCGAGCCCGCGGCCATCTCCTTTGGCCATGCTCGCATCTATGGGGGGCCATTGCCCCTTGCTCGCAGCAAGCCCAGTGGGGGGTGGTTCCCCTCTTGCTCGCAGCAAGCCCGCCGCCATTTCCCATGGCCATCCCCCCTTGCTCGCATCTGTGGGGGGCGGTTCCCCCTTGCTTGAAGCAAGCCCGCGGCCATCTCCGTTGGCCATGCTCGCATCTGTGGGGGGCCGTTCCCCCTTGCTTCCAGCGAGCCCGGTGGGAGGTGGTTCCCCCCTCGCTCGCAGCGAGCCCGGTGGGGGGTGGTTCCCCCCTTGCTTTCAGCGAGCCCGCCGCCATCCCCCCTCTCTTGCATCGCAAAGCATGATCAGACTAAGCTAACAATCTGACTTTATAGGAGGTCATTGTTGTGGGGTATGTTTGACCCCAAAGTATTTCAGCGCTGGAAATGGTCGACATATTGGGCCAGTGTCTGTATATCAATGAGATTGCGGCCTTCACGACGGCATCATCCATTGGGCCTTTTCAATGGTTGTTAATGTGAGAGGATTGGCACTCGGTCAGTTGGGCCAAATTGTTTCATTTGCAACCTTGGGTTTGAGTATAACTGTGATCCCTTTGCAGGAAAGTATGAGGTTCAAGACCATTGTGTGACAGGGTCTGGTTTGAGTTAACCCACAGTGGCACTGCCTTGAGCAAACAATTGTCTCCTTGCCCACATCAGGCTCAAACAACTGGGCCAAAGTGCTTTAGTTGGGAGCTTGATTTCAAGCAAAAAGGTATAGTCAAAATGGTGTGGGCGGCTAACAAGTACAAGCACTGTACCTTTCCAGCTGTGGACACAGCAACCCATACCAGAATGGCCATGTCACTCCAAATTAATAAAAAAACTCAGAGCACTTGTAGGGACATGAAAAAGGGCCAAATTTACTCTAGAGAAAAAAATATCAATAAAAACAACAAAAGATTTTTATATTGGTGGGGTTAAGAATGCTCTCAAACGTTGTTGTAGTAAAAAATAATTTGTTTTTCTTTCATCCATGCAAATATATTTACAAGACCAGCATTTGAGTAATGTGCTGTATTTCTTCTACCAATCTACCACTGCCAATGCAAGCCAAAGCTACTGATACCTTATCCTTTTTTTTGTTTGCCCGTTGTTCCCTCTCCTTTTCCAGTTGCACCTGCTGCCGATCCTACTCCTTTTCCTCTTTTTGAAACTCTAGCTCAGCTTGTTTTGACCTCCACTCAGCATCCAATTTTTGTTGATTAGCCAAAGTCTTGGCTTGCTGCTTTTGACCATCCATGGCCAGTTGGCAATGCCACTTTTGCTTTCCAAACTGAAGTTTATCTGATTCAATTTTTGATTTCACTGTTTTTTGAAGGGGAATGGCAATGAGAATGATTTTGAAAGCAAGGATATTGAATCAATCAACTTACATGAATCTCTCTTCTCCATGATTTCTTCAAAGCCCAAAAAACTGGAAGTGTTTCTCCTCTTTTGATGACTTTTGGGGTTGACATTGATGGAATTGGAGGCCTTTCGCTTACCCTTGGCAGAGGAGGTTTGAGTCTGAAAGCCCTCACTAGTATTTGAAGTCAATGTGGGAGGCCCCATTGGCTTGAGTTTTTGGCCAATCAAAAATGGATGAGCCTGTTTTTTTACAATTTAAATCAGTCAGGAGCAACCAGACAGAATCAAAAACAATTTAGTCCCTTACTTGAGCAGATGTTGATGGCAATGGTGATCCAGGAATAACATCCTCCTCATTAGGCAAGTTCTCCAGTTGTTCTGCCCCAGGAAGAGAGAAATCAAAAGAAGGAAGTGAGGGGTCCAAGGTCGGGATTGACTGATCAATCAATACCAAAGTAGAAGTGATTGGAGCTGATTGTGTTTGAATATCCTCCTCGTCATCAGATTGGGGCCACTCCAAGGCCAAGGTTTCATCAAGGTCCCCATTGGTAGACTGAGCATCCCCAGCCAAGTCCTTGGCATCAACAGAATTGGATTGTTGGGCATTGAAAGCAGCTAGGGGGGTGATGTTGGCCTTCTTTCCAAATATTTCATCCATTTGAATATAAAAAGGACAAATGGAGTCCAACTTATCAACCACTGAGTTGATTCCTTTGGCTTTGTCCAAGTTGGTGATACCAAAGCCAGTGGAGATAGACATGGAGTGGGCCTTTTTGTACTTGGCTCAATAGTTTTTGAACTGCTCCCTCATCTGTTTGGATGACAGATCCAGCCTACCTTTTGTTTTTTTCTTGAGTTCATTGGCCATCAGGAGATAACCATTGACCTTAGAGGATTGAGGTTGGCCAACATGTGTTTTGTTGTCAGATCCAAAGCAGGCATCGTAGTTGGAGGGAATTTTCAGCCAGTTTACCAGGATGATGTGATCAGCTCTCTTGAGCTGACTTGAGCCCTTGGAAGCTGATGGGGGAGGATTGTTTGTTATGGAGTTGCTTGGCAATGTTCTCTTGGGTGTGTTGGACTTGTGGGGGGAGGTTCGCTGAGGGGCAATTTGAAAGAGTTTGGGCTACGCAAGTGATGAGAGCAATCAAGTGATGAGAGTGGTGAAGTTTTGAGAGCAATAAAGTGGATGAGAGTGATCAAGTGATGAGAGCGGTTAAGTGATGAGAGTGATGAAGTTTTGAGAGCAATGAAGTGGATGAGAGTGATCAAGTGATGAGAGCGATAAAGTGATGAGAGTGGTCAATCAATTTTATGATGAGGGTGGGGGTAAAAAATGTTCCGATGAGGTTGGAGGTAGAAGGAGGTGGGAAGACAGGGGTGTATGACGCGGACAGGTGGTGGAAGCATTTAAATACTTTATTTGAAAAAACCCACTTATTTCAGGTTGACTTTGACACGTCTGATCTGAAATAAGTGGGTTTTTTTGATTTTTAATGGTGGGTTTGAAATGGCAGATTTGGGTTGAAACCCGCCATTAAAAAATGGCAGGTTTGGTAAACTTTGATACCCCCTATTATATATATATTGTATATATATTATATATATATTATTAGTATTATTATTAATATTATTATTATTTTTATTGTAATGTTATTATATTATAATATTATTATTATATATATCTCATTATTCAGATATTACACATATTATATCTGATCCTTTCAACAACCCCGTGTTATATGTTGGTGTATATAGTATATTATATTACTGGTGAAATGGTGATAGTTGGGTAAAAGAGGACTAGTAGAAGATGAATAAAAAGAACTACTTTTTATAGCTTCTATCATTTTATCTCCTTTACGTCATGCTTAACCATCTTACTGCACGTTTTACAGGATTTGAACCTGTATCAGGTCGGTCAAAACAACCTGTTCTACCATTAAACTAAAAACGCAGACAGCTGTAATGGTTTTATTTTCAGCACAAGCACATTCTCATCAAACTACCCCTTCCCCCCCCTATTTTTACTTTCAAACTATATTATCTCTTTGGGTATGATACTGCACTACCACTTTTGTACAATACCCTTAGTCAAATATCTCTAGAAAAGGCTGGTTGGCAAAAGGGTCTGAACATATTCACTCAATATATCTTTCACCTATTGATGTGATTAAAGGCCATTATATGGGTTATACTACTTATATTTTGGTATCTATACCAAACCTTTTGCTGAATGACTGAATCTAGATCATATAAAGCCTACTTGCTCCCTACCTCACCCCCTGCTTCTTCATTAAGAATCCACATCATTATATATATTTTACCTTGTCTTATCCTACAACCTATTAAGGTTAGTATTAATCAAACTGCTTTGTTTCATCTCATTGGACATGGGCACTCTTATGATGAAGAGTATCAAACTCTTATTTTTTAGGCTTGTCTTAGATCCTTTTTATTGAGTTATAAAGCTGGTTGTCATTTATTAAATACAATAATAATAATAATTATTATTATAATTATTATAATGACATGACAACTCAAGTGATACTTGAATAATCCCCCTCTGATTTCCCTTAGCCCCCCCCCTGCAAGCTATCAAGCTCCCTATTTTTTTTCTAAATCTTCCAATCTCATTTGTAGTTTTACATATTTACTGAGCTATGTTTGAGGCTTCTTATAGCCATTATCCTATACAGGTATATGTATTATGGAGGAGGGTTTCTCCCTGTATTTTACAATAGGGTGGAATGGAAATCCAGTTATACACTCTATACTTTTATTGCTATATTATTGTATAATTACATTATATCCTCTTCATTAACCCCTTGACTTCTTATGCATATCTTATATTAACATCATGATTTGATCTGTAGTATACCTAAGCTTACACCTTTTAGATCGAGTCTAGTGATTATACCCTCTGCTTGGTATTTCTGCTTTAGGTGTATTATACTCAGATGTTTGGTGTTCATTATGATTAGTTTAGCATAAGTTAGCAAGCACTTTACACTTTTACTATGGACCTACCCAATTATTCCACTTACTCTACTTTCTGTGTCTTTATTTTTTAAATAATCTTCTTATAGCTGCACTGGATTAATACGAGTAATAATAAAAAAACTAAGTTGTTATTATACCACTTCCCCCCCCCTTATATGCCATAACCTTTCTAAGCTTATAAAGGAGTTATGTTAAGGCATATTTATATGTGGTTATGAAGTATAATGACCTTGCTTATAAGCTTATTATTATATATAATAATATCTGAGGCTCTACATTTGTTGCGCATGCCTCTACCTTACCTCCTCACTTGTTATTTACTCATTGAAGAAATTAATAAGTATTATCATTAGCCATATTAATGATATGAGATGATATAATATGATATGATATGATATGATATGATTTGATATGATATGATATGATATGATATGATATGATATGATATAATATGATATGATATGACATGACATGATATGATGTGATATGATATGATGTAATGTGATATGATATGATATGATATGATATGATATGATGTGATATGATATGATATGATATGATATGATATGATATGATATGATATGATATGATATGATATGATATGATATGATATGTTATGATATGATATGATATGATATGATATGATATGATATGATATGATGTGATATGATATGATATGATATGATATGATATGATATGATATAATATGATATGATATGATATGATATGATATGATATGATATGATATGATATGATATGACATGATATGATATGATATGATATGATATGATATGATATGATATGATATGATATGATATGATATGATATGATATGATATGATATGATATGATATGATATGATATGATATGATATGATATGATATGATATGATATGATATGATATGATGTGATATGATACCTAATTGTGTTATTATAAATAAAGTTATTTATAGTTGTTTTATTGTTTAGACGGGTCTAAGGGGGGTTACAAGTGTATCCCAAGGGTTATACCCTTTACCCTTACTACCTCTCTTATGAAGAAATACCTATTATATCCAGTAATATATTATTATAACCATGATGTTGCAAGGTGATTATGGTTGTGATGGTGATTATGATGATTGTCATTATCACGTAACAAGTTTTATCTTAAAATAAACAAATAAGTATCTTCAACCAAGCCTTAATTCTATACTATCCATATATATAGGCTTTAATCTATAAATCCCAACCACCCCCCCTGATAGTCAATACTATCTCTTTCACCTTCTTACTCTAACACTATTTATTCTACACATTAGGCTGCTCATCATCTCTATACATAACCCAATTACCTTCACCCCCTCTTTTAGCGTTAGCATTAGCCTTAACATTATAATATATTATCTCTTGTCATCATCCTATACACAAAACCTCTACCCTCCATGTTGCCAGGTTTGATATAGGTTTGCTAAACTAGTATTAATACTTGGACATGAAATGTTAGTTAGAAATTATTGATCTAAAAAAACACTTCAACTTTAAAAAATTACCTCCTACGTGCTATTACAAATGGTGAGACTTGAACTCACAAGCCTTTATTGGCACGGCTTCCTAAGAACCGTATGTTTACCATTTCATCATATTTGCTCTTTCCTATTATTATATATTATCTTATCTATTATCTTACCTTGTCATTGCTTATACTTATATTACTCTTTATAGGGTAAAGGTAAAGGTAAGGTCCTTCTTTATACACACATTACAGCAAGGTTCTAATCTAACCCAAGCTAATCTTATCAAATCTAATCTTATCTAATCAAATCTTATCTAATCTAATCCTATCTATAAGAGGGTTAAGAAAGAAGAGAAGGAAAAGAGAGGGTTAAGAAAGAAGATAAGGCAAAGAGAGGGTTAAGAAAGAAGATAAGGCAAAGAGAGCATTAAGAAAGAAGAGAAGGCAAAGAGAGGTTTAAGAAAGAAGAGTAGGCAAAGAGAGGGATAAGGAGAAGATAGAGAATCCTTGAAGATAGAATAAGAGGTGAAGCTGATGTTCTACATTCCATATTACTTGTCATACCCTAGATGGATATGTTTTTATTACATACATATTTTGACTATATATGTATGTCTCTTGACTGTTTTTACTGCATTCATCCCATTTAACTGATAGGGCTTGAACCTATAACAAGATAATTAAAAGTTATGCACTCTGCCCTTGAGCTACAGTTAATTTAGTAACTTTATTTAGATAAACACCTACCTACTCACTTACCCGGTATTCTCATGTTCAGTTAGTCTTGATAGTATTATTATCTTTTATTCTCCCCTTGGCTCCCCCTACAACAATTATCCCTTTCTCCTATACCTCTCCCCCCACCCTCCGCTCTCTATATCATACTCCCTTTTCATATTCACCTCTCTCCTGAAGTCTTTATGACTTCATTATTATATAATAATACCCTCACATATGGTTTTGGTTCAGGTTAGGGATAATTTATCAGGGAGATCATAGGTAGGAGATGCTTAATATTATATGTAAGCATTTTTAAGGCATGAGTTTACTTAGTTATAGAGAACTTTATAGCATATAAAAAAGATTGCAAGATATGGAATATATGCCAGGGAGATTGTTTTCATGTTTGTATGTATTATAAATGTATAGCGGTATTTATGATATCATTTGAGCAAGCACTTAAAAATCACCCCATTTTGTAACAATTCTTATTTATTCTACCATTGTTTTTATTGAGTGTTTGTGGTGTTGTCCTTGTATTATCTATTGCTCAGCTCATACACCTGCCCAGGTTTTACTGATGTACTCAGCTAGTAATAAAACAGAGCTTAGTTGTTCTTTGAATAGCATACACACAGCATACACATACGCATACGCATATGCATTGCATACTGTCTTAATAGTGGTGGGTGTGTGTTTTAAAATAAAACATATTTTAGAACCTTAGAAAAATCTGTGCTTGGGTCTCATAAGTACTATATTGACCTAGCATCCTCTTTTTTATTAGTGCCCTAGCCTCAATAGTATATATATGTATATGTATATGTATATGTATATGTATATGTATATGTATATGTATATGTATATGTATATGTATATGTATATGTATATGTATATGTATATGTATATGTATATGTATATGTATATGTATATGTATATGTATATGTATATGTATATGTATATCTATATGTATATGCATATGTATATGCATATGTATATGTATATGTATATGTATATGTATATGTATATGTATATGTATATGTATATGTATATGTATATGTATATGTATATGTATATGTATATGTATATGTATATGTATATGTATATGTATATGTATATGTATATGTATATGTATATGTATATGTATATGTATATGTATATGTATAGGTATGTATATATATATATATATACATGTGAATGTTGGTTTTCTTCACTCTTACTTCAATATCTGTTTGGATGTAACAACTTCTTAGAGATTTATTTATTTGAAAATTTCAAGAGATTAAGAGTTTAACCTACATTCTTAACCTCTTCAAGTCAGGATGACCCCACATCATTGGATTTGGTACATTCAGTAAATCTAGCTTTAAATATAATTACAAGTTTCTGGTTGACAAAACAAGAATGGGATGAAAATAAAAATACATGTATTACTCAAGAAAAATTTCACCAAAGCCAATGTTGCATCCAAACATTCTCCTCCATATTTTTTAAAATACTGATATAGAAATTTCACTATTTGGAATATATTTACAATAGGGGGTATCAAAGTTAACCAAACCCGCCATTTTTTAATGGCGGGTTTCAACCCAAATCCGCCATTTCAAACCCGCCATTAAAAATCGAAAAAACCCACTTATTTCAGATCAGACATGTCAAAGTTAACCTGAAATAAGTGGGTTTTTTCAAATAAAGTATTTAAATGCTTCCACCACCTGTCTGCGTCATACACCCCTGTCTTCCCACCTCCTTCTACCTCCAACCTCATCAGAAAATTTTTTACCCCCACCCTCATCATAAAATTGATTGACCACTCTCATCACTTTATTGCTCTCATCACTTGATCACTCTCATCCACTTTATAGCTCTCAAAACTTCACCACTCTCATCACTTGCGTAGCCCAAACTCTTCCAAATGGCCCCTCAGCAAACCTCCCCCCACAAGTCCAACACACCCAAGAGAACATTTCCAAGGAACTCCACAACAAACAATCCTCCCCTATCAGCTTCCAAGGGCTCAAGTCAGCTCAAGAGAGCTGATCACATCATCCTGGTAAACTGGCTGAAAATTCCCTCCAACTACAATGCCTGCTTTGGATCCGACAAAAAAACACGTGTTGGCCGACCTCAATTATCTAAGGTCAATGGTTATCTCCTGATGGCCAATGAACTCAAGAACAAAACAAAAGGTAGGCTGGATCTGTCATCCAAACAGATGAGGGAGCAGTTCAAAAACTATTGAGCCAAGTACAAAAAGGCCCACTCCATGTCTATCTACACTGGCTTTGGTATCACCGACTTGGAAAAAGCCAAAGGAATCAACTCGGTGGTTGATAAGTTGGACTCCATTTGTCCTTTTTATATTCAAATGGATGAAATCTTTGGAAAGAAGGCCAACATCACCCCCCTAGCTGATCCAATTCCGTTGGTACCGAGGACTTGGCTGGGGATGCTCAGCCTACCAACGGGGACCTTGATGAAACCTTGGCCTTGGAGTGGCCCCCATCTGATGACAAGGAGGATATTCAAACACAATCAGCTCCAATCACTTCTTTTTTTGTATTGATTGATCAGTCAATCCCAACCTTGGACCCCTCACTTCCTTCTTTTGATTTCTCTCTTCCTGGGGCAGAACAACTGGAGAACTTGCCCAATGAGGAGGATGTTATTCCTGGATCACCATTGCCATCAACATCTGCTCAAGTAAGGAACTAAATTGTTTATGATTCTGTCTGGTTGCTCCTGACTGATTTACATTGTAAAAAAACAGGCTCATCCATTTTTGATTGGCCAAAAACTCAAGCCAATGGGGCCTCCCACATCGCCTTCAAATACTAGTGAGGACTTTCAGACTCAAACCTCCTCTGCCAAGGGTAAGCAAAAGGCCTCCAATTCCATCAATGTCAACCCCAAAAGTCATCAAAAGAGGAGAAACACTTCCAGTTTTTTGGGCTTTGAAGAAATCATGGAGAAGAGAGATTCATGTAAGTTGATTGATTCAATATCCTTGCTTTCAAAATCATCCTCATTGCCATTCCCCTCCAAAAAACATTGAAATCACAAATTGAATCAGATAAACTTCAGTTTGAAAAGCAAAAGTGGGATTGCCAACTGGCCATGGATAGTCAAAAGCAGCAAGCCAAGACTTTGGCTAATCAACAAAAATTGGATGCTGAGTGGAGGTTGAAACAAGCTGAGCTAGAGTTTTAAAAAGAGGAAAAGGAGAAGGATTGTCAGCAAGTGCAACTGGAAAAGGAGAGGGAACAACGGGAAAACAAAAAAAAGGATAAGGTATCAGTAGCTTTGGCTTGAATTGGCAGTGGTAAATTGGTAGAAGAAATACAGCAGATTACTCAAATGCTGGGCTTGTAAATATATTTTCATGGATGAAAGAAAAACAAATTATTTTTTACTAAAACAACGTTTGAGAGCCTTCTTTTTAATGAACACATTTGATCTTCAAATTACTACCATTTCAAATTGTTTGAAGGAAAAAACATGAACAAACTTTCTAAACTCAAAATTGGACTCCCAATAACTTTGACAGCCCATAAATCTCAAATGATATGTAACTGTGTAGGAAGTACTTGGAATCTGGGGCTGACGCATTGGGCAATGAAACCATGGCTAACCGCCACTTTGGTTTGACCGGATACTTATTGAAAAGAAATCGCAGTCTGCTTTGAAACAAAGCTCGCAACTAAAGAACTTTGGCCCAGTTGTTTGAGCCTGATGTGGGCAAGGAGACAATTGTTTTCTCAAGGCAGTGCCACTGTGGGTTAAATCAAACCAGACCCTGTCACACAATGGTCTTGAACATTATACTTTCCTGCAAAGGGATCACAGTTATACTCAAACCCAAGGTTGCAAATGAAACAATTTGGCCCGACTGACCAAGTGCCAATCCTCTCATATTGAAGACCATTGAAAGGCCCAATGGATTATGCCCTTGTACAGGCCGCGATCTCATTGATATACAGACACTGGCCCAATATGTCAACCATTTCCAGCGCTGAAATACTTTGGGGTCAAACATACACCACAACAATGACCTCCTATAAAGTCAGATTGTTAGCTTAGTCTGATCATGCTTCGCAATGCAAGCAAGGGGGGATGGCCGTGGGAGATGGCGGCGGGCTTGCTGCGAGCAAGGGGGGAACCGCCCCCCACCAGGCTTGCTGCGAGCAAGGGGGAACGGTCCCCCACAGATGCAAGCATGGCTGACGGAGATGGCCGCGGGCTTGCTTTGAGCAAGGGGGAACCGCCACCCACAGATGCAAGCGAGGAGGGATGGCCATGGGAAATGGCGGCGGGCTTGCTGCAAGCAAGGGGGAACAGCCCCCCACAGATGCGAGCATGGCCGATGGAGATGGCTGCAGGCTTGCTGCGAGCGAGGGGGAACCGCCCCCCACAGATGCGAGCAAGGGGGGGAGGCAGCGGGCTTGCTGCAAGCGAGGGGGGAACCACCCCCCACGGGGCTCGCTGCAAGCCAGGGGGAACCGCCCACCACAGATGCAAGCATGGCCAACGGAGATGGCCGCGGGCTTGCTGCGAGCGAGGGGGAACCGCCCCCCAAAGATGCAAGCGAGGGGGGATGGCCGTGGGAGATGGCGACGGGCTCACTGCCAGCAAGGGGGGAACTGCCCCCCATTGGGCTCGCTGCAAGCAAGGGGGAACCACCCCCCACAGATGCAAGCATGGCCAACGGAGATGGCCGCGGGCTCGCTTCAAGCAAGGGGGAACCGCCCCCTACAGATGCGAGCGAGGGGGGATGGCCATGGGAAATGGTGGCGGGCTCTCTGCAAGCGAGAGGGGAACCGCTCGCTGCGAGCAAGGGGTAATGGCCCCCCACAGATGCAAGCATGGCGGACGGAGATGGCCGCAGGCTTGCTGCAAGCAAGGGGGAACCGCCCCCCACAGATGCGAGCAAGGGGGGATGGCTGTGGGAGATGGCCGCGGGCTCGCTGCGAGCAAGGGGAGAACTGCCCCCCACCTGCCAGCTCTGACCAAGGGGGGGGAGGCCATGGGCGATGTGGGCAGCCTCCCATTTGCATGTGGCCACTTGTTCATCACCCCCCCATTGGCTAGCTGCAAGCAAGGGGGGAAGTTCTCAGGCCAGGGGGTGAAGCCCTCAGCAAGGGTGGAATTTCATCACCCCCCCACCACCCAGCAACCAAGGGGGGGATGGTCAGCTGTCAGCAGCAATGGCAATGGCTGCCACAATGTCCGAGCTGTCGCCCCGCCCCATTTGACCCGCTCTCAAAGCTGCAGCTGTATCCTGAATCATGACTTTTCAGGATAAACTGGCAGTTGCGCTTGAGTGATGCTCACGACGGGCTCAAAAACAGAGTCAATGATGAATGCTTCCACAGGCTGGTGGACCCCATTGACATTAATATAAATGGCTGCATCTACTTGCCTTGCCTCTTTGCAACATTCTTCCCTTCCCCTCAAGCATTTAAATTTTGAAATGAAGGATCCATCCACTACTCCCTTGACAAAAGTTAATAATCCCATTCTTCACTCTTTCCGTGTTTCCCTAAAAGGTGCTTTGGTTTTTCAACCAAAGCATGCTGGAGATTGAATGCCTTGCATGAATGCGTCCATTAAGGAAACCATGCAAAGTGCTTTCTAATCAATGATGGTATTTGATTGATTGGGCTGTGGCCGCGCCATGCCTGAAACATCAATCCTTTTATTTATTTCCCCTTGGTTTTCATGATGTTACCATCTCATTCCAATAAAATACCCCCAACATTGGCAATTGATTGCTCAATCAATGAGAGGAGGAATTGGAGGAGGGGAGGGGCTCACCTTGATGGATAGAGAAATGGATACAGGGGGGGACTAAAGGTTGAATGATCAAAGGATCAGCAACTGGTGAGGGGAAGGAAGAGGAAGAGGGTGGAGGGGGCTTACCAGGATTAGGAGGAGGGGATTCAGTGAGTGAGGTGAGATGAGGTGATGGTGGTGCATAAGGTGGTGGTGATGAGTGAGGTGGTTTGGTGAGGAGGAGGCAGGGTTTGACCGGTGAGTGAGTGGGGTGAGGTTGAAGGGGTTGAGTGGAGAGGGAGAGGGGGGTGGCATTTGGTGAGTGGCAGGGTTTGAGGTGGAGGTGTTTTTGGATTCAAGTCCACTAAAAAAAAATAAAAAAAAAACTCAGCCTATGAATCTTGGGTGAACAACCAAAACCAAAAAAATACGGTGAAGGGAATTTTTACCAATTTTAAAATCAAAAATTACTCATCAAAGCAAGCAAGGGTGAGAGGAAGAATCTGTTCTCTCATAGAAGAAGATGAGGGACCAGATGAGACAGGGATAACTTGAGGCGGATCAGGAATATCATCTTGGAATATTTTGTCCCATTCATCTTTGATGTCGGCCAAAAGGTTGTGAAGGATTACACAAGTGATAATCCAGTTGATGAGGAACCTCATATCTTTGGAACATTGGAGCTGGTTTTGCATCTCCCGTAAGCTGGCCCATCTTCCTTTCAGAATTCCTATGGCATGCTCAATCCAAACTCGTGATTGGGCAAGATGATAGTTAAAATTGGTTTTTCCTTGATCATTGGACGAAACATTCCAGTATTCTGGAACTACATATTTCCCACTAGCAGAAGCCAAATTGGCCAGAAGGTATTGATCTTGGTCAAAGTAGATCTCTGGTTGTTGGGCAATCCGCATCCAATTGAAAACATATGAATCATGACAAGAACCTGGAAGGCCAGCATGGAGGGAGATGAGCTTCTTGTTGTTATTGCAAACAAGTTGTAGTGCCACGGAGTATCTAAACAAAGAGATGGAACATATTTGGTCAGTGTGTGATCCAAAGTTTTATCATAGCAATTGGAAAAGAAATGAATCAATTGCCTTTTTTACAATCAAAATAGTGGTTGCCATCTAGGTTGGGTTTTTGACTCAAGGGGATGGTGGTTCCATCAACAAAACCAATGCAACCAGGAAAGCCTTCTGTCTCCATTACTTGAGATATCTCCTTGCGTTCTTCTTTGGTTGGCCATGAAAGGACCAAGCTACGGAAAGATAGGATAGCAATCATGACTCTATTGGTGTATAAGTCAATGCTTCCGTAACTGACTGAGAATAGATTTTCCAATTGATGGATTGCTGCTCCATTTCCATTTGACCCCAATCTACAAAGAGAAACGGCAAGTTGGATGGCTGGATCGCGTTGAGGATTGCAAGAATTGTTCTGGAAGATGTGGTGGTCTTCAATCATTGCCAAAAGTTTCATGAAAGAAGGCAACAAAGTTCGGAACAGTTGCTGGAAGCTTAATTCAGGGATGAGATGAAGCTTTTGCCTTTCATACATAGGGTTATGGAGAGTGTTTATTCTTGGAACCATGTATTGCTTTGCCAACAGAGAATTCAAAGCTAACCAAGTTGATTCCAAATTGAGGTCTGAATCAGAGTCTGAATGGGAGTCAAACAGTAGCAAAAGTTCAGTCAGCTTTTTTGCGTTTTCAACTTGCTGGCAGGATGTTTGATTGGACATGTTGAGAAAGCTGGTGAGTGATGTGGGGTGATGAGATGATGATGGGATTTGTGTGAAGATGGGTATGTGAAGGTATGTGAAAAACAATAGAGATGTGTGTGATGCGATGGAGATGGGACCGGTATGGATTTGCTGATGTGGATGGGTTTTTTTGATGTGATGGATGGTGGATTGATGATGATGCATAAATGGCGGGTTTAATGGCGTGTTTGATGATTGAAATCCGCCATTTTCATGAAACACGCCATTTTGAAATACACCAGTTAGGGGGTATGTGTATTTCAGAAACCCGCCATTAAAAATGGCGGGTTTTGTCAAAAAAAATGGCGGGTTTCTAATGGCGCGTTTGCTAACTTTGATACGCCCTAATGTTTTTGTGGTTTCCATTAAGCTAGAGGGCTTGGAAACTTGGTTTCTGAGATATGAAACTGCCTCTGTGAGATCAACGTCTGGAAGTAAACCCAAGGCTCTTTTTTAAACTGGAGTTATATCCTTCAGAGCTTCCTTACTTAACCAGTTTTGAGATATTGAAGTAGGAAGTGTTGGTGGGTCATCACCCCTTGGTGGATTATTTGGTTTAGCAAGTTGAATCATTTCCAATTATCTATCCGTCTTGATGCGCGGGTTTTTGGCCAGTAGAATATATGCTTCATCCAGGTACTGATATATTTGAGATACAAGTTGAGCCCTCCAAACATTTCCAAGATTGAATGATTCCTCATCTTCACCCTCAAAATCAGATATGAAGCCACTGTCCAAGAAAAGAGCAGAAGTTTATGGGAACATGTCCATCATTTCCAGCTCAACTGCCATGGTCTTTTGAATTTCCTTCTTGTTATTCTGTATTTAAAAACATGATAAGAAGTTAGTCAGTGATCATGAAGAGAAAATTCAAAAAGATTTATTTGACACACTTTCTTCTTGTTGAGACATTGAGATGCAGAAACATTAGATTTTCTGCTGCTGGAGCCTCCTTCTTACTTGTGCTCCTTCTTCCAAATAGCCTTCTTTGAGACAATCCATTAATTGATTATGGAAATCCGGTTGGCTGGGGTGTTGTCATTCTCATTTATTGAATAGGAAGCAGTCCCCCCGCGTTTGTGGCACATCTCCCAGGCTCTGATTATTATTGCAGTCAGAGAGGAATTCCAGCAGTATTTTGAATTCTGTTTCCAGTGATAGGTGCATCTGGGAATACCGGAATTTTGGATCAAGGCCCTGGCATGGGCTATCCACGTCTTTTCATGAGACTGTATTCGGCCCAAAGCAGTGGCTTCAAGGGATCAAGATGTTGAAGTAATATTTTGCTGTAATTGACGCAAGGAATCCTTCTTTAAAAGTTTCAGATCCTTTTCTTTCAGTTTTGAATTGGAGCTGTACTGGTTTGGCGGGCCAATGTTTGATGCTATGGCATCATTAATGGATGCCTTATTTCTTGCCATGAAATTTTGGAGGGATGCTATTTCACCACCAGTTGGAGGATTAGGAAGTTTGTTGTTGTTGGAATCCATTCCAAGAATTGATTTTGTCCAATCAAGCAAGGACTTGGAAATACCACTTGAAGAAGCAGGGATTCCAAGATTGCGTGCATGGCGAGAGGAAGAATATTGTTCTTGGGCCGATTGTTTTTGCTTCTTTTGGTGTTGGTGGGATTGAGAGAGTTGTTGTGAAATCATGAAGTAGGATGAGGCAGCAGAATTTTCAAAATCTTCATCTTCATCAACACCAGGCAGATTGAATTGGTCATCTGGAAGGGGGAATCTTGATGGCTCAGGGGTGTGGGATGTTGGGTTAGCTGGGGTTTCTGCATTTTAGTAACATAAAATAGACACCATGATTTAGCAATGAGGTTGTATTATTGTCATGAAGATCTTATACTGGGGGGATTAGTTCTTACCAGGTTCCATGTCTAATTTTCCAACTTAGTAACCAGATGACAATGTTTCTTATTTTTTGATTTTGTATTGATTTTTCACAAACTGATAAATAGGAATTCAGATTTCCTTTTATTGACCTTCTAAAAATTTTCAGAAATGAAGATATTATATACTATGATTCCCCTTTGTTCTCAAATTTTCTTCAAAGTGGGCAAAGGGTATTAACATAGTATACTTGGAGATTTGAAAAGAATCTTCTTCAACAATGGAAGAGCTCAATGAGAAAACAATTCATAATTCACATAGAAAAGAGAATCCGTGGCTACCATCTGCCTCAAAGAGTGTTCTCATTTTTTTATGTGGCACTTAGGCATGATTCATAAAAATTTATAGGGATCCTGCAGTCAAATTTGATTTATTTATTCTGGGAATATCTTCAGATAATAGATATGACAAGCTTCCCATTGCTTTCCTTGTTTTTAATTATCACAAGAAATTTCAGACAGCATGCATTCTTGAACATTATGTATTTCCAAAAAATCCCTCATTCTCATATTTATGGAATTGACCAATAAGCATTGAATGAGAAAATGAGCTCAAGAATTCCAGCCACCATGAGGAAGAGCTGGATTTGAAATATATCAAAATCCAAATTTCCATAATATGGACTTCAGACTACTCCTTGCCAATCTTATTGATTTGGTTGAAGTGCTAATTGAATAATATATCAAGTAGAGATGGATAATAATGGCACGGGTCCAATAGCTTGTTGCATTGCTGTGTTTTATTATAAGATTTTTTAAATCTACAATTACTCAAAAATGCAATTCTGGGTACCACACAGATGCAGTTTTACTGCAAGGATTGAAATTCAGTGAGGACTGATTGTTGAGAGTTCAATTTTGGAAACTGAATAATAGAGATATATGATGAATCAGGTGTCAGATTTTGTATTGTGCTAATTCTTGGAAATGAGGGTTATAATTTTTCCCCTTTCCTGAATTGATTGTGACTAAATCTCCTCAGATAACATTATATAAACAATAAAGGGCACAAAGAAAAATGCATGGTTTTCAATTTCATTCTTTTGAAAATTTTTTGATATGAAATCTTGCTAATTCTTGTAAAGAAGGCACAGTGCTTTCTAATTACTGGCTGGTCCTACACCAGCAATTTGAATCAAAGACATAATTAACATTTCAAAATCATGATTACAAATGAATATATGAGAACTCAACATTCCTGGATCAATTAGATCAAAAGAATAAAGAAACATGTAACAGGGTGCATAATATCATGGAGAGATTAAATTATGCTGGATTCACCAAGTTGATTTGTTGGAATAGGGAGGTGTGTATCACCAAAGTGTCTGCTTCACCACACGAAATAAATATAAGTCATGTGCAGGGAGCTAGACAACTTGTCATAACTTGTCCACCACTCCAGGACCACGGGTATGCAGGAATGAGATGTCAAGGGAAAATCATGTTGGAAAGCTTGGGAGGTGGACTACTTGTGCTAAGTTGTCCACTTCCCTGAAACTACATGGTATCATGATTTTTAATATGCCAAATGATCAATGATTGCTGGGACAGTGGACAACTTAGCATAAGTTTTCCACCTCCCCAGCCTCTTCACAAAGAATTCCCATGTCATGTGATTACTGTATGCACACAAGTCCAGGGAGGTGGATGACTTATCATAAGTCATCCACTGTCCCAGAAATCATTGATCTTTGGCATATTCAAAATCATTCAACCATTTAGTTGAAGGGAAGTGGACAACTTAGCACAAGTTGTCCACCTCCCCAGCCTTCCTGCATATTAAATATACAGATCAATTTCATTCCAAGCAAGGTGGACAACTTATGATAAGTTGTCCACCTCCCTTGAAATGACGTGTCAGAAAAAAAAAGGTGATTTTTAAATTATATACATTGAAGGACATGTTTAACCATATCTGGATTTTTTCCCATTTAATCTAGTGAAAATTTCAAAAGGTGGACAACCTTGGAGTTTAGGAGAGGCATTGGCAACAATTTCTTTGGGGGGGATTAAGCAACCAAAATTAGTACATTGTTCTGTTGATTGGAGGTCCACTGGAGGGAAAGTAGTTGGATGTGCAAAACAAGATCACCCTGATTGAAAAATTTGGGCTTCCAAGTGCTGTTAAATCTGGAATTGTGGGGTGCTTCCTCCTGGTGAGGTGGTGCACTTAGCTCAAGTGGACCACCTTACCAGGAAAAACTGGAGGGAATTCTTGGAGAGTTGCTCTGAATGATGAATTCATTTTCAAGTACTGGTCATTGACTTTCTGAATATCTGTCTTGGAATTTTTTGCATTCAAATCATTTCACCCTGTTCCCTCACTGCCTCTATCAACATATCAAACTTGCTGGTATGGTAAGGCACTTAGTCTCACTATGGAATTCTCTGAGAAAAGTCAGAAATCATTGCTAAGCAACAAAAAAAGGTTTCTTTCCCATTCATGCTTGGGGAAAAATTGAATTTTGAATGGTTTGAACTTGAAAGAAATCTATATTGCGTAGCATTGCAACTGAATTTCTTTTGCAAGAAATACACAATATTTTCTTGATTTTTTTCAGAACATGACCATTTTTTTGGATAAAGTCAAATGATTCCAAATCCTAATCCCACTTTTCAAAGAAATAATTTTGTACCCAGTGTCTAATTATATGTAAAACCTCTCAACTTGGTAAATTTTTCCAATTAGTGATGCTCCAGAACACTTGTGGGTCTCTAAAATAAAAAGGGCCTCAAAAAGGATTTATTGTACTGTAATTTGACACAAACTCAAAAACAAGGGTTTTCCACCCAAAGCTTTTGATGAATCATTACTCATAATCAATCCCTCCATATCAATTGATTTAGCCAATGATCATTTTAATTCCATCCAATGCAATTGGGGTCTCAATCCTGGTCTGAGAACAAATCTGCGGTAATGAGGCCACTCTCTGTTGCCCAAATGATTTCTTCCTGTCATCCTTATACCTTTTTGGTAATATTCTCTATTTTCTTCTGCTTCACTTGTTGCCTTGTTCCAAACATTGGGTTGTAGAAGTTCAAGTTATTATTCTGGAAGCTCAACTGGATTCAACTCTACAAACCCTTGCAGAATATTATATCCTGAATTAGCAAACTAAATGGATGTATGTGCGTGTGAAAATGAAACATTACTATAAATTTGAAATTTATTGAGTCTCATCATCCTTCCACCTTCAATAAACTTGCTGTTTGGGGACAAAGAATTGCCATGAAACAAGAAAATGAATACAGAAAGTGATAAAAACCATCTCCACTCTTGATAACCGTTGAATCACCTTTTCGTTCCCCAAACATCTTTGTTAGGCTTTTTCATGAAGTTTACAGAAATTCTAGGCTTTTGTGGTTTTATTTGACTGTTTTTCAAGCCATCAAGAGGAAATTTGGACTGGTAAAAACCCTCCAAATAAAAATAAATCCGCATGGCATATTTAAATGGTTACAAAAAACCATGTATTTACATCATTTTGTGGTTTTAAACCATTTTTAATGGGAATGGGGGGTTTCAAGGAAATGAAATGATGATGAATGAATCAAGTTTCTGAAAAGAAAAAAAACAGGTTTTTTTAGGACATCTGAATAAGATTTGCGCCCAAAATTATCAGTCACTTTCCAATCATGAGCTCTAAACATGCCACAAGAGTTTTAATCATGGCATACAAAACTATTGAACATCCCAAAAGGTGCAGTTGCAGTGGCTGAATTCAACTTTTTTTAAGACTCTGCAAGTGCCTGCAAAGTATCTTCTCCTGCTCAATTTGTGGATTTCTGAAAGTGGTTAATACCTGCTTGGTTTGAAATTATAAATATGTAAACTTGATCTGGCTTGGAATCATTTTTTTTTGTTATCCAATCTCAACTGATAAGCATGAGAAGATCTTTTGTTTGTTGGTGAGAGAAAGTCCAGTTTGACCTTCTCATCAGCTTCTGGTGGAGTAATATTACTATAATCCAGTTCTGTACCTAGGAAATTCAGAGAATACCAACCAGGGGTGAAGGTGAAGGATGAGGGTGATGATAAGTCCTTGGGTTTGTGGAGTCATGGAAGATTAAATAGTTTGAAAAATGACTTAAAGAAATCTTTGGTTTTGAAAATACAGATTCCCACATATCATTGTTTCCTGGGAGACCCAGATGGAATGCACCAAAAAAACATGAATATCCATAGTGTCAATATGAAATTTTCAAAGGAAGGTGGACAACTTAGGCTAAGTCATCCACATTCCATTGAAAATTTCCTAATTTCCCTACATTTGCTGAGTCTTGGTCCATAGTGTGGGGAAGTGGAAAACTTGGCATGACCAGTCCACCATGCTTGTTTCAGGAAAAAACATGCTGGTACTGAAATTCCCGTGCTGGAAAATATCTTTCATCCAAGAAGTTGAATCACAACATGGCCATATTGAAAATAAATCTTGTACAGGAATAGGATTTTTAGATCCTTGCATGTGCCTGACAATATTTTATTCACCTTGCTCAATCATTGAACCCAGTGTCAAAAAATGATGGTAGGATCAAGGATCCAAGAATTTAATGTGGTGAACAATATTTTTCAGTGGGAAAACAGTGAAATATTCCTGGCCCAGGGAAATATCTTGGGGATGATTGTTTATGCTGAATTATCAATGATACATTTTAAGAGTTCATTATGATATACATGTAAAAAAACCCTACATACATGAATGGTAAATATTTCTTAAGAGAACATTGATTTTGTGCCACAATGGCAGTTTTGGTTGTCGCATGAATGAATCAGTAGGTTTTAAAATCACAAAGCAAAATTGATTTTTTTCAAACCGCAGAATCACACACAAGCTCATTTTCTGCAACACTCAGACATGATTTAAAAACATGACATAAATATTGACATTATAAAGTGTCTGATGGCCCAGGGAGGTGGACGACTTAGACTAAGTGGTCCACCTCCCCATTAAAACTTTCCAATTTCCCAAAAATGATTGGCTCTTAGTCATTGGTATGGAAAAGTGGATGAGTTATGCTAACTCTCCCACCACGTTTGTTCCAGGGACTAGTGATTGGTTAAATGCCCATGTTTGCAATTACCTTCCATCCAAAAAGATAATTAACATGGAAATATTAAAAAGAAATCTGGTAGAGGTAAATGATTTTGTTATTCTTGCATGGCCCTGGATATATTTAATCCATCTTGCTCATTTATTGAACAAACTTCCCATGTCCCAAAATATTCCATATTTCTCATGTCCCAAAGGTCCAGAATATTTTTGTAATTTTTGATAAATTATATCCACCTTTTAACAAGACAAAGTGAACATGTCTATACTTAAAGACAAGGTTTTCCAACATGAGGGCTAAGAGCATCAATGCTGGCCACCATGTCATGTAGGTTTTTGGTGACCCACAACCACCACCAACTGGTTGTCTGAAGGGACATGGTGCACTTAGGCTAAGCACACCATGTCCCCAGAGGTTTATTTGCATGAATCATGATCATGCAATAGAAGAGTTTCTACAGTTCTTTCAATGAATATAAATCATGACATGTATTTTGAATGCCCAAATGTTTATCCTCAAGGGTAATTGAATGAAATCTGAAACAATTTTACATTGTTCTTCTTTCCATTACAACCCCACCTTGATCAATTGACCTATTTCCCAAATTTAATGATAAATTTAGCAATGCCATTACTCTTTATGAAGCTTGTAATCAGACAGATGCAGAGGGACCAACAACTAGGGGAAATTTCATGTATTTTTCATTCTGACCATTTATAGTAAAAAAATAAAAGGATACAAGGTTTATTGAAATATTCAAATTATTGAATTTTGGGAACTAGTTCCAGTTATTCATTTGGAGTTTAAAAACAGTGAAATAACCATTGGAAAACATTTTATTTTGAAAAAATTATTTAAAAGACACATTTTCTGTAGTGAAACAAAAACCATGATTATAAATCAATTTTTACAGGAATGCACCTAAATACAAAACTTATTTCTTACTGTCACCATTATTTTGAGAAAAACAGGGAATGTTGGATTCATCAGATGTCTCCTCCAAAGTTGAAGGTATGATTTTAAACCTTTTCAGAAGTGAAATAAACAAAGGATAATACATAGAAGCCTTGACAATTCAAACATGAAAGCCATTTCTCCACTCCTTTTCTATATTCAGGAATTGTACAAAAATAGTCTCAAATCCACAAAATTAAATACTCAAAAAAATCTCATTCAAATCAAAAAATATCCTGTGGATCTGCCCATCTCACATTATTCTCATGAATACAGTTTATATTGGTCAGATGACTTTTTCTTGTTAACTTTAAGCATACTTCTCACAAAAGATATATCCCTCAATTTCCTTTTGGCTTGAATCATAACAACCGCCAAAAAAAACTCATGGCCTGGGATATCCATGCCTTTTTTGTTTTTTTCAAGGACCCAAACTCACTCTGATGGGTTCTGGCCTTTCCATAAAGCCAAAAGTCATGGGCACTTGCCCTGGGTCCCCATACAAATGGCCCTGATGGGCTTCAAGCGCTCCAGGCCTTGGAGAAGCCAAAATTGGGCCTGGAGCTCCTGTGGCAATGCCTTGGGTGCTTGCCTTCCTCCTGGGAAACGCGAGCAACGCAATTCGCTCCGTTTCGGGACTGGGTGGCCAAAAGCCAGCCCGTTGCTCTCTCCCAGGTTGCCAGGGCCCTGGGAGACGTCTGTGCGCGTTGATTGGCCCTGGAAACGTGACGCGCTGGTGGCAAACGCCAGCAACCGCCAGACGTATTGCAGGGGCAAGCAAACGCAAGCGAAATTGCTTACGCGGCCCCTGGCTTGTGCATTGAGGCTTGTTTGTTGAATCGCAAGCGATTGCTTGTGAATTGGTGAGCACCTCATTTGCGCTTGCAAACAAGCATCCAAGCAACATACTTCCAGCATCCCCAAGTGATCCCAGCAGGTCAATGCAGGTAAGATTTCAGCCTCTTTTTCAATGTTTGAACATCCAAACAGTCAGACTGATTCTTTTTGTGCTCTACTGGTATCTAGAATCATCCAATAACCTCTCAAGATTCCCATCATCCAACCATACTCAAAATCAAACTCATCATCTCAAACAAACCATCCTTTCAACTCCAGCTATTACCCATTGATTCCAAGGCATCTCTTCCACCTCCCACTCATCATCACTACGTTTCAAGGGTAAGAACTCATGCACCTATTTCAATCTCTTGAATCCTTCATCTTCAGAAGTCCAACACTGAATTCATTCTTTCTCTTCCTCACCATTCTTTTTTCTTCTTCTTTCAATCATAGCATGTTTCTTCTTTAAATCAACTCAACATTGATTGTCACATAGCAGCATCAACACCATCCATCCTTTTACTTGTCTTTACAGTAAGCAGAAATGAAAAAATCAACCTATCATCAACTGATCCTTGATTCATTCCTGCTTTTCCTTGAACCCCTTTTGGAACCATGAATAACCTCATCATCATCACGTGTAATAGTCAACCATGGATCAAGTCAACTCCAATGCATTCATCCAACCTCAAGCCCACCTGTTGCCATTAAAAAACAATAATGAGGATGTGTCTTTGGAAGTGGTTAAACTTAGCAACATGTATGGTTCTTCAATCATCATAAAGGGTTTAATATTACTGACTTCAACCTTTTGCTTTTATCTCAATGCATTTCACTTGTATTCCTGTTGGTGCTTTTGAGGAGACATTTGTAGTCGGGATGAGCCCTTGCATCAAAAGCATCATCAGGAATCAAGCCAAGATTGTTTTGTTCTCAGGCAACCAACACAACCCTTAATGATTTCCATCCCATGCTCATCCAGAGCACACAAAAAGCATTGTAAAGCTGAGAATGATTATTGCAAGAAGGAGTGTGTATCTGAGTCAATCTACTTCATCACCCTGAAGAAGGGCCTGAGTCCATGCCAAGTGGTAGTACCAAATGTAGGACCACCAGTAAATCTACAAGTGGTTTTCAACAGAAAGTACCACCCCTATGTGGTTCTCAAGTATCATTCATTTCAGCAAAGACCATATACATTGCTAGCGACTCAATTTTCAGAGATGGTACAAGATCTCTATGTGATGGCAAACAATTTACAGAACCTGAACAAAACCAACAAAAACACAAGAACAGGATCCATGTTTGAAATTGGCTTTTGTCAGGGCACTGACCAAGGATATTCTGCAGGTAATTGGAAATCACCACAAACTTGCTAATCATGTCTTTGTTGAATGACTGCCATCCAACTATATTTCTAAATAGGAATATGTGCAAGGAGACAGGATATGAACCCAGACCAAATAGTAAATGATGATCTGTTGTGGTCTAAGCTTCCAGTACATAACCAACTGATTTTCAACAGAATACAATGTTTATCCAACACTGCTCATGTGAAGGACAAGGAAGTATCAGGGGAGTTCAAAATTCCAAACTGGACATCTCCAGAGTGGAATGACCAAAGGGATTCTTTTCTTCATGCTTCTAATTTCATTGTCACTTGTGATGACTTTTCCAATGTTCCTCATACGGATCAAGAAGACTTGAATGGTTATACTTATGGTTTGTTCTCTTATATTGAAAAACCTACTGGAACCCCCATCCCTCCTGCCTCTAAAGAAACAGGCCATGGTATCTCCTTTCCAACTCTTGGTTTCATAGTTGATTATGCAAAAGCTAGGGGCATATTAGAAATTTTATGGCAAACTTCTGTTTTTACTCATCAACCTACTTTTCCTCCACTGAGCCTTCAAACAACTGAACATCATACTCATTTTGGTTGCTCCTTCCTAATTAAAAAAAAACTAGCAAGGACTTCTCTTAAAATTCAAAATTTTTCTCCTTCTGAAATTGTAACTAGAGTAAATGGAAGCAAGGCTAGATATGGTTAAACATGTGCTTCAATGTATATAATTAAAATATTATCTCCTTGTGCCAAAACACTTACCAGTTAATTCATGAACTGATGTCAAATTGTTCAGGACTTGTACAGCATTTTTACTTGTTGGAATGTAAGATGGGATCACTTGGGGGAGGTGGACAACTTAGCATAAGTTGTCCACTGCCCCAGCCTCTCCACTGGGATTTCACATGCCATGTGATTCCTGTATGCACAGATGTCCAGTGAGGTGGACAACTTATGATAGGTTGTCCACCTCCCTGGACTTGTTTACATGGGGGAATCACATGACATGTGAAAGCCTTGTGGGGAAGCTGGGGATAAGGACAACTTATGCTATGTTGTCCACCTTCCCAGTGATCATTAATCATTTTGCATATTCAAAATCAAGCTAACATGTTGTTGAAGGGAAGTGGACCACTTAGCACAACTTTTCCACCTCCCCAGCTGATTCACAAAGTTTTCCATGTCACGTGTTACATGTCAAGGGAGGTGGAAGACTTATCATAAGTCAACCACCTCCCTTCAAATGACATACATAAATATGTAATATGCAGGGAAGCTGAAACTTTGGTGATACTGTGAGATTTTTACACAAATTACCCATGTAGATTGTACTCAATGAGGAACTTTCATTAATCTTACACACACATTTACCGTGTGACTAGGTTTTCAGGGCATATAAGCCATGACTTATTCAACCAGAGGTCTTGGTTCATTATGATCTGAACCACATCATCCCCCTTAGATTTCAATAGAATCATCCAAAGCCTCTTCACCTTGACAACTACCTTGATTGTACCATGGCTGATTTCGCTGTTAAGTATTTGAATTGCTTATGTCCCGTCTGGTCTAATACTTATTTGAGCTGGCATGATCAATTTATAGAAAAATTTGCTCTTAATCAATTGAATGCACTCCTTCATGAGGAATATGTGGAAAAATCCCATAAACAAGTATTTCATTCAATGCTTGATTTTTATCAAAAAACATTTGACACAAAGGTGGAACAGCTGAGGTTTCAAACCTCCATAGATCTTGGTCTGCTTGAGCCTTCAACTGAAGAAAAACAACATCCAAAAATAGCTGATAGTTCAGATGTCCAATTAACTCAGGAGGTACCATCAGTGGATGATGAAACCGCAACCGCTCAAGATCTGCTGGCCCCCCAGCTTACATTGCTTCCAGGAGAGCACCTGTCCAACCAACCCAGTGAGTTGAAAGAATCATTTGATGAAACAAAGTGCTGATCAAAAATTATCCAAATATTCAAAGCTGATACATTCCAACATTTCCAGGTGAACCTGAAATATCCACTGCATCTGTGCCTTTGGAGGATCAAATTCAGGAAGCCACTGTTATTTCCCTTGATTTGCCATTTTCCAGGCCTCTGACGATACCCCAGTGCTGAACCCTGAAACCCCAGCTGAATAACCCCAGATTTTTCCAGGAAACAGGGCATCTGCCCTGATGGCTGCCCAAGCTCATTGGCAAGAAGCTAGAAAATCAACATCAAGGGCGCCCTCTAGCTCTCAAGCATCATCTGACTCCTCTGATTCTGACACAGAATTCACTTGCTCAAGTGATGCACAACCAGGGCAACCAGAAATCATGATTATTGAGCCATCACCCAGGAGTCCCACACCTGCACCCACCCTAGTCCCAACATCCCCTGAGACGGTCTGTTTACTATTTTGAATGCTATGCTGGATAATCAACCAAAAATTGACTTCAAAATTAATCTTCCCTTTCTGAATCAGAGTGCCCCATCCTTAATACCCCAAAAGCGGAATGCATCTAATGCCAGACTCATCACTAGCAATTTGGAACGGAGAAATTCAAGGCCAAGGATTGAGGACCCTTGATTGACCAATTAATCTCAACCTGAAGGCCATGCTAGTTGCCAAACTGAAACCCAGGCCCAAACCATTGGGCCAACATCAAATCCTGGCTCAAATTGGCCAAGTCAGTGGAATCATTTTGTGATGGAATGAAAATCATTGCAGCTAATTTTATTGCATTGCCTAGAACTCTTTGTTGGCTTGACTAAGGAAGAACTTTTGAGGTTGTCATACTGGGAAGAATTAAAGGACAATGCAACCCCTTCAACTTATACCAAAATTATCAGCACTATTCAGTTATTAATTAACAACACTCTTTACCTTCTTGGCCAAAGGATCCTGTCAAACCCCCCCAAATCATCAGAAATCTTAAAATCGTTGGACCTCTGTTTGAAACGGTGCAAAGATGGTAAATTTTCATGATTTTGTCTTCCATTCCCATGAAAATAAACTGGTTCTTACTGTTTGAATTATCAGAAAAAATCTTGCTTGGAAAAGATGATGATGTTTTTGTTGGAAGCACCTTCATCAACACAAACTACCTCTCTTGATCCAGGAAGATAGTCCAGCTCAATATGCATCCCCTCTCTGAGATCCTGACTTATACCAGAGAGCCAATACATGGGGCATACATGAAACTGAAGCACACCTTGAATGACATCATAGGTGTAGTCTCACAAAAAATCTCCAGAAATTTCCTTCTCTTGATGGATGGTATTGACAGGACTTCAGATGAGGCTTTACTCAAAGCACAAAGCTACTTTTCCAACCTGCAAGCAGCTGTAATTGATGATTCCACCTTTGCTCAACACAAGAGGTTGGGTGTTAACCAGGATGCCAAGATGAATTCTGGAAGAGGTGGACTTAATACTGTTTTTGAATATGTTGTCTCTCTAGTCAATGGGCTTGTCAACTTACGGCTTGATGAAAAATAAGATCATTGGCAGCCTTTTATCTCAAAGGACTCAGAAGAAAATAAGAATCAATGGGGGACCAATTCTCTAGTATGTGTTTCACACATGTTAGTTTTTGGTCCTGCTGCTATATGGGTATGTCCAGGAAATTGTTGAATCATGCCAAAGTGGAAGTCTGGCATGCTCCTTGAATTTAGCAGTCTTGTTCTTGGGTCAAAGTTGAAAGCTGGCTTACCTACTGAGCCACTCTGGGGCAAACTTGGTAACACAAGGGCATATATTCTCACTTCCTTGAGTGATATGGGTTTTAGTAAGAACCAAAAAATTAACTGGAGAGATGTAATTAGCATTTTTACTGAAAGATTTTCTTATCAAAAATTGGCTGAGGTACTTCTGGATGATATTTTACTGGTTACTGACTATGATCTGGGTAGCCACTTCAATACTGTCTGGGCTGTTGAAAAAACTACCTCTTCTAGCTTAGTTGAAGTTACCTCAGAACCCCAAGCTTCCCATAGTTAATTCTGGTGACTTTTTAGGAAATTAGACTATTGCTTTTTCTGAATGGATATTTCTTGATTTCAATTTTTTTTCTGATCTTGGGATAATCAAATTTTTGACTTGAAAACATGTTTATTTTGAATGTTGAATGCTCCATGATCATAATGCCCATGAAATTGATTGACTAAGTTGCTGATTTGGAATTGAACAAACATTGAGTGTAGTCTTTAGCTTTAAACCAAACCCTACATTTTTGGACAATAATGAGATTCTTTTCTCATTCCATCATTTTTATATCATGTGCTTCAAAGCATATTAATTATGAAGAAATCTTGAAAGAAAAATTAAATTAAGAATAGCTGAGTTTTTGTTAAGAAATTAATTTGATATTGTGATTTCATGGGAGTCAAGGACTAATGAAACAAGAATGATGTTATTTTGCATTTTAAAAACACTGCAAATGGAACATTGAAATGATCCAATATTTTGGTCCTTCCCTATGAAAATATCATGTTTGTTTTGCCTCAACAGCATGGATGCAGTGTGTTGCTGAAACACTCATAGAAAGGTCATGGGATGCAACTCAATGCAAGTAGGCACAGCACCCTGCTTAAAAATTACTGGATATCTCCAAAAACTGCTGTTCAAGATTATGATTGGTTTTTCAGAGGAATTAAAACAAAGCAAGGGATCATATCATGGCTGTTTTTAGTGTACATAATATCAATCAAACAAATAAAAAAATCCAAATCAATGCAAATATCTCTCTTTCCTAATTTTAAGTTTAGTTGTGATTTTTGTTTGGTTATCAAAATGAGTGTTTCACAATACCTTCATTTATCAACCAATCATTCATTTCTTAAGAAATGAATCAACCAAGGAAACTTCATTCCAATTTTTATATCATCTCCAAACCCATAGATCCAATAATATTCAACATTTCTGCTTCAAAATGCCACAGGAATTTCTTAAAATCCGTCAAATCATTACCAAAGTAATACAGTATGTAATACTCTTCAATTACTGTATTTAATGCATATAATGCTAAGCACCCTTGAAGATCTCCATAAAATCTATTCATAGGTTTTTTATATATGCAATATTCAATTTGAAGTCATTCAATAGTATACTTCCTTTTCATTTCCTATAAATATCAAACCAAAATTGACTTGTACCCAACTTCTCAAAGCAACTCATACATCAAAGAAAACACCTATCCAATCCACCAATTTCTCCCAATATCCCTGAAACCTCAAGCAAAGAAAATGGTTCTATTATCCCATGAACAAAAAGAATGGTTGGAAGAAACACACCAACATATTGATCATGAGATCAAGGAAAAAATTGAGCCATGTCATGAAATTTGGGCACCAAGTGAAATCTGGATGCATGACGAGCAGAATGAAAGAGTTTGGGTTTGCAGAATTCAAAGAATAATTGACAGGGAGGCCTTAGAATTGCATATTCCAGAACAATTAATATCAAATTTCTGGGACCTTTGGATGGAGAGGCGTGAATTCCTTCAAAGGTGTAAGTACCTATGCTTCAAAAATCATATCAGATTTATCATTAATTTCTATTTCTTTTACAGCTGCTCCATTGGTGGTCAATAGAGGTTCAATTAAAATTGACTTTTAGATGTTTCTCATGAAATATTACCAGTAATTTTTACAATTATTGGATTCTCTACTTGATCTTTCATGAAAATTCCACCTCTTTTCCATTATAGCACAAGGTTTGACAAGAACAGACAATAATAAGTGCCTTATCTCAAAGTCAATTCTAGAAAAAGTCTTTTCATGCAATGAGGAAAGAAAACCTCATCTTTGTTTCATGAAAAAATCAATAATACAAGAAATTTTGTCAACTATGGAGTGTCTGACGTTTTGATAATCTTCAAATTTTCAAGTCCAATAAATGTTTTGATATGTGGCAAAATCCAATCAGATTTATTGTCCATTGGTTTCCTTATAAAATGAATTATTTCATCCTATGAAAATCCATGGATTTTTCCAATGAATGGGGTTTGCTACCTCAAAGGTATCAAATCAAAGTATTTTTGGATGAGATCACCTGATTTTAATCTCAAAAGAAGCTTGAAAAATTCACTATGACTTTAAATGAAAGAACCAATTTTTCATAAGCAGCTCTCTTTGTAAAGAAATTCAATCATATTTGGCTTAAAACAAAAATAAAAGTTGAAAAATAAAGCTTGATGAGTCTTACCAGTAACTTAAACTCTTTTTGTGAAATATTTTCCTGTCATGAACTCCAACCAACCCATGGAGGTAAACAAAAGTGGAAGGATGGTAATATTGGCTTTTATTTATGCATTCAGTTATATATATGTCTCAAGAGATTTCAGTTGAATCTTCCAAATTTATGATTAAACAAATAAAATGAAATGGTTTTAATACATGAAAGTAAGGAAGAAAATGATTTTAATCAAAAAATTACATTCTACCTAATTTCAAATGCAAAACTTTATCTAAAATGTGGTAAATGAACCAGAAATGACTTTTTCATACCAGTTTATTTAAGAATATTACCTTGGCCCTTTTTTCAATTAGGAAGAATTTCAGCACTCAAAATTTCAGATGAATCCTTTTAAATTTCCATTAAACACCAGAAATATTCAGTTACTAAGAAAACTTTCAATATTTTGTTTACCGGGAGCAGATATCAGAGCAGATTCACAATCAGATTTTACTGCAAGTTGAATCAAAATCACACCTCTTAATTGCATTAGAGAAATCATTTTTTTTCAAGCATTTTCATACCAATTCACAATTGAAATTTGACTTTCCATGTAAAAAATTATAGAAGCATTTCACTGATTTCAATACTAAACCTCTCATCTTGATCATACTGTGGATTTGAAAAATGGAGGTGAATTTTAAAACAACTTGAGTGCTCATCCCAGTAATTTGAGAACAATTCTATTTTAAATGATAGGTTTCTTCTGGATTTTAAATAAATCTACCAAGGAAATAGTTGGTTTGCAACAGAAAGCTTTAAAATTTCATTTTAAAATCTCTAAATTACTAAAACTGTGAAATTTGATGATAAGTATCAATCTATTTTCTTGATTAATTCTTTGGGCCTTTCAAGGGAACAGAATTATTATTATTCTCCACATCATTTAAAATTATAAAAAATCATCATCTAAATCAAGATTGATGGTAAAGCCAAACATGAATAAAACATGTGGTCATTTTTATCAAAATCCAAGTGGTAGTTCCCAAACATTTCTCCCTTCTGACAATATTTTTTTTGATTGCACAATGTAGAATTTGGCTCACATATTTGAAATGAATTATGGAGTAGATGCATAACCAATTTGAGATATTCAATTTGTAAATAAACCCTCTATAATCTCTCAAAATTCATCAAATTCAATGGCTGATAACGTCAGATTCAATTGTCTGGAAATTCCTTCCCTCCACAAAATCTATACTTCAAACAACCCCAAAACTGTTTCAAGCACCAATTGAAGACTTCTTTATATCATAATATGGATTCTAGACCTCCTCATAGTTCAAAATCCATCAAAACTTACACATTAAACATGGAAGTAGCAGAACATTTGCCAAATTCAAATGACCCCATAAGTCTATGCTTAGGTTACTATGTCAAGACTATTTTAAACATGAAATCTCGAGCAGAAAGGGTTCTGCCCCCATCCACTGAAGATCAAGTACAAGTTTTAAACTCAAAAAGCATCAATACAATTCACCCAAACACAAAAAATTTCAACATGGAAACAACCAATGAAAACCTCTTTGGAGGGAAGAAGAGCATTCCTGGAAAGTTCAAAGAGCAATTCCAGAAAGAATTAGAAAGCAATGGAATACATGTTCCAACTTTCCAATGGGACCATCATAATTCAACAAAGTGGGACCAAATAGTGTTGGAAGTGATGATAAAACATTTGTTAAATGCTAAGGACAATGATGCATTTATAAATTATCCACTTGATATTGATTTTTGCAAGAAGGATGTACTCTTTGGCCTACTGGAAATTTGGCTACATGGACAGAAGGATAATTACATGAATCCTAGGACACATAACAAGAAGCCTAGGTCTAGAGTTAAACATAGAGTAAGCTTAAGATTTCTCTCCATTTTCTAAATCCTGTTAGCTGAAATTTTGGTCTTCAATCTGCAAGATATTCAGAAACCGCTTGGCCACTGCAGAGCACCATATGGGAAAGGATTTGGCAAAAAGCCTTCTCCCTATTGTGGAATGCTGCTCAGATAAAGAAGAGGACAATAAGGGGAAATATCACTCTGTCCAAGTGTATTGGAGAAGCAAAGTTTATTCACAATTCCTTCATAATCTTGATAACAACACTCTCAACTATTTATCTGAGATTAAAGATGAACTTCAAGCTAAAAAACAAGTAGAATATGGAAGAACTTATGATGAAATAGTCCCAAATTATCAGATGAAACCATGTGAAGCCCTCCCTTCTAATTTTTACTGCCCTCTATTTCTTGCCACATTAAATTGGACAGAGAAATTGGTTTTGGAGATGAAGCCAGTAGAGGATGAATTTGAAAGATTAGCAAAATCTCTTGAAACCCCACGTTGGTTTGAGTAAATTTATTTCCAAGTAGTTCTATATTTCATCTGTTGTCACCCAGAAAAGAAAATAAAAAGCTCTAAATTTTAGAACATTTTTATCTATTAACTAATTCCTGCTAAATAAAACAGTTCAATATGACTAGATTTCTTCTTTTGAGCTTCCAATATTATATGAAATTTTTCAGACAAATTTTCTGCCAAAATATATTAGATAAATCACCTGATTCAAGGAAATGGTTTGCTTTTTGTAAATTCATTCATTTTGTAAAACAAAATGTGAACCTCCTCAATTATTTCAATGTCAATTTGATTTATTTGAAATATATCATTGAAATCAATTTCTATGTGGTACAATATTTCCAACAGGTCTGAGCAGATTATTGAATCTTCAGTTAAAATTTAGATCAAAGTTTAAATTTCCTACATCAAACTAATATTTATTACATTCCACAAGAAGAAAAAGAAGATATTAAAAACTGAATTTAATCCTTTCAAAAAATACAATTTTTTTCAACCAAAAAGTAAAAAAAAAAAAGGACCCTCAAGCCTCTTGTAATGATCTAATAGGAAATAGAAAGACAAAAGCATCAAAATCTTGACTTATACAATCTAGCAAGTGACTTTTATGTGCCAGGTGTGAAACCCCACTGCTTCACTCCTCTATATCACTTTACATAAAAGTAAATTTCCCCATAATTCCAAATCTTCTGTATTCCATGCATGCACTAGAATTACTTGGAATCCTCAAGAACTGATACAAAAAACTTTTCTCAGGTTCCCACTCAAGTTAGAAACAGATTTTTCTCAGAGTCAAAAAAAAACCAAAAAAAGATTCAGGTGCTACACCTGCCAGCAGGTGCCACCATTTTTTTCATGGTGAATATGGAGAATTATATATATATATATATATATATATATTATTATTATTTATATTATTATTTATATTATTATTTATATTATTATTTATATTATTATTTATATTATTATTTATATTATTATTTATATTATTATTTATATTATTATTTATATTATTATTTATATTATTATTTATATTATTATTTATATTATTATTTGTAATATTATTTGTATTATTATTTATATTATTATTTATATTATTATATTATATTTAATAATCAATACCATACTTATTTACGGCTAGATGATATATCCTTCCCCATTTCTAGGCTCCTGTCAAGATTTTTCATAGCCTCCCACCCTTGATCCGTTGATCAAAAGCACTAACTTCTTAAAAGTTTACCATTTTCACTATTTCCTCATACATTTAGTTACTGCCTTAATAGAATTTAATGGAATGGAATACTTCTAATTGACGCATGTAAATTTACAATTGAATATAGGTGAGCTTTATTTGAATGAGAGCTATCATCTCTCTGTCTTAATCCTTTAAATAAAAACCTTTTATCATTTTTATTATCATTCTATTTAGTCTAATTTACTGTTGGAAAAGGGGGTATATCTATGAGCAAACTCATCATGAGAGACCTAGATTTTAGCAATAGTGATTTATAACAATTTTTAAGGTTTTCGGAGTGTCCTTGTTCCTATCTTTATAGCTTCTCATTGATTGTTGTACACCTAGCTTGGGTTTCATCAGATTGATTCAACTAGTAAAATAGAATGGTTTATTGGAAGTTGTTCTTTTTAGAGCCAATTTTCTTAGAAGCTCTACTGCCTTGGGTGTGTGGTTTTACCATTTATCTGACTTATCAATATTTGAGTTTGCACCTTGGAAGATCTAGGTTTACCCTGCATTTTCTGTGAGATTAGTGCTCTAGTTTCAGCACTATGAATATAACCTTGAACCTGCGGTTAGGTGATTATATTCAGGTTTTAGCAGGTCAATTCATCAGCTAGAATAGCTGACTTACTAGAATCTGTATATTCAACAATATGGAGAATGAAACTTTCAATACCTATTGCTCTAATGATAGGATCATTCTTCATACTTATATCATGACTGCATATAATCCAGAACTCTCAGCCGCATATTGTCTACATACATAAAGCTTACCATTCACACTATTCTCTCAAACATAGATACCTTATATATTTTATATCAAAAATAGTTGCACTACATCATTAATCTTTGTATGTACATCTTCAAAAGAATACAGGTGTGTGAAGGTTGGACTTTCTATAATATTTTACTTTTCATTATGGGTTTATTATGAATATAGGATTAGGAAACTTATTATTAGTGCAAAAAGCCCCGTCGCCTCTGATAGGGAAAACCCAAGAATGGCGTATGAAAATAGTTGATTTCTTATTGCAGGGTTTTGGTCTGTTCCTGTGATTAGCCCTTGAAAGACAACCCCAATCCCTACTCCTGCCCCTGCAAGCCCAATAGTCCCTAGTCCTGATCCAATAATCTTAGCTGCTTGAAGCATGATGATTTCTATAAAAAAAATACCTAGTCTACACCTCCTCTTCCTTTCTTTTTATGTATATATATATATACATATATATATATATAATTAATTATTAATTATATATTAATTATATATTAATTATATATTACATATATAAATTATATATTATATATAATTAATATATATAATTAATATATATAATGAATATATATAATTAATATATATAATCAATATATATAATTAATATATATAATATATAATTAATTATATATTATATATTATATGTTATATATATATGGGGTGGGTGCAGGAAAATTTAAGTAAGATAAGGCTGTCTTTTATCCCCCTTGCTAATGGTGATTAATATCACGGGTGCTTATAATTAGATCATAAGTTGGGAAAGGCCAAACTTAAACTAAAGGCTAAGTTTTGAAGGCTAAAAGAGCTACCCTTATATTTGTACTAGGCTCAACCCTGACCCTCCCTCAAGATTCACTTACCCCCTTCCTACCCTCTCTATTATACCTCCTTTCATTGGATTGAGTCGTACTGAATTTAGTTGAATGGAGTTCAATCTTCTTATTGGCAATTTTGGCATGATTAAGATAAACCTTCTCATTAAACCAAAAAACAACATTTACCCTCACATATCCTCCTTTCATCATCTCTATTTACAATTGTTTACCACCCTGGCTGGTAACTCTGCCCTTGGTCCTTCATTATGATAAATAAAGGTATATTGGAATTAGGCTAATATTATTATTAAATAGGTAGAGTTAGGTTGGGTAAGAAGAGGGACCTCAAGGATATTGGGATTCAAACCCACAACCATCAGTTTTGAAGACCATCACTCTTCCATTGAGCTATATTCTTCTCCCCATTATATCTCCTTCCCCCCCTTCCTCTCATTCAACCTAACAATGTTAAAGATGTTTAATATGAGGTCCTGAGATTATAAGTTGGAGGAGCTTTTGCACCTTCTTTATTTGTTGCTACTATTAACTCCTTACATTATTCTGTTGGCCTCATTCTCAAGATTAGAAGCTGCTGTTTGAAGCTTTGGGTATTTTTAAATAGCTTTATTTAACCATACCTCTCTATAACATATCTTACCCACCCATTTGTGTGCGGGCGTATGTAAAAACCAGGTCAACTATTCCGCCGTAGGCCTCTCTCTCTGTTGACTCCCCTTTATCCTTGGTGAGGCATGGCATACTTACCCCCCCCCCCAAATCATGAGTTTTAAATCTATTAACTATATAGTTTCACTATACTTACCCTACTCACATACACCTATATTCCCTCCAAGTTCAGGTGGCTTATGAAGATAAAAAAAATTATTTTATACATGCATCAGATAAGCAGGATTCAAACTTGCATCATCACCTGCCCAGAGAACATACCTCACCATTCGGCCATTATCTGCGCTTCTTTTACTGTTTCCTGTACACCTATCAACTAGGCTAACGTGACCCCCTCTGTTTGCCTTATAAATCCTACACTGTTCACCATACTTTATTTATCATATGCTATATATTTATTCTTTAATCTTACACTACCCATTTTTTTCATATAAAATGATATATTTATATCACTATTTTTAGTTACATCTATATAACATTCCCAATATTTGGCTAAGATTAGGAATGTTCTCTAATTATGGAAGGCTTAGTATAGCATATTTTATCTCAATTTCTTAGCTCAGTTTAGCTAACATAGTTGGGATAAAGGGAGTGAGATATTATTTATCAAAATAAAAACAGAAGATGTTTGTTTATATCTACCTCCTTACCTCCATGGGGTTAAAGCTTAAAATAAATTTAGTTTAACTTAGTATTTTATACTCCATCTTTATTTTTTAGTATATGCTCATGATAAAAGTTAGTATTCATTAGTAAAGTTAAGCTGGTTTAAACAAACATATCACTTACTACCTATCTAAGAAGTAGTCACCCTCTATACCTAATAATTACCTATATCCCTTTATTCCGAGAAGACAATATTCACTTAGATAGAACTCCATTGGTTTTTGTATTTGATATGCTTTCAATACTTAAATCCATGATTATGGCTACTCTTCTATGCCTTACTTTCTCACTTGTAAAACAAAAGAAAAACCAGAGGATCACCATCTACCAATCCTTTTGTACTAGGAGATCTTATGAAGTTATTATCCCTCTTTCCTGAAGATATAAGCCATACTGACTCAAGTTGTACTGAAACCAGCTCACATAGCACTTCACTAGACAAACAGTCTAACCCTTACAAGCTTCTTTACCTGTAGGATGTGCTGAGCCAACATCAAGGTGGCAAAGTGCTGAGAGGATTTGTTCTCTCATCGGCAATTACCCTGTTATCCCTAGCGTATCTTTTATCCGTTGTTCTGTCACTGTATCCAATACAAGTGACAGGGTCACTATAGCACTCTTACTTTTATTTGAGGGTATGAATATTGTAGTATCTCATATTCAAGCATGCATTAACTATTGCGCTCTCTTATTTCCCTCATAACATGTTAGTTCCCATCTAACTTAAGCATACCTTAAGCATGCCTAAAATATTTTTTTGTAGGCCACCGTCTCAGTGAAAATGCCTTATCATCACTTTAAGTCATTACCTAAATCTAAAATTCAATAAACTGTTAAAATTTACATTTACTCTATTCTGTCCACTCAATTGGAAGACATTTCAAAGAAGAACTAATAAATACAAACTTTCAGTCCTGAATGAACCAAAGCCTATAACCAAAGCAAAAAATTTGTTAGATTGGCATTACTGGGAAGGAGCCTTTTACACAGAGAAGGAAAACTGTGATAGAAATCAAGTCTGGGAAGTTATTCCAAAACCAAGTCACCTCAAATAAATTGAAACCACCTTGGTCCTCAAGACAAACTTTGAAACCAATGGTCCCTTTTTCAAGAAAAAGTCAGGCTGTGTGTCCAGGGATTCTAATAAGTCAAGGGAATTGAACAAAATAACACCTTTCCACCCACATCATTCCTACAAGCCTGTTTGAATCCTTTGACCTGGAGTTCTATCAGATGGACGTGAATTTTGAATTTCTGAATGATGAACCGGAAAAAAAATCTTCATCAAGGCCCCCAAAGAAACCAACATCCATGTCCCCCTGGCTATGGAATCAGACTTTGAAAATTGCTTTACAGTCTCAAGAAAACCATGTGCTGCTGGTAAACCATAATCACCTCTTTCTTTTCTTCCTTCAACTTCACCTTTTTATTGGGGGAAAGTAACAAGAAATTTTGGAATTCAAACAAAATATGAAGTCTTGTTTTTAAATGCAACACCTGGGGGAAAGTTAATGGGTTCTTGGAATGACAGGAACTTGGAATGGGAATGCACGCACCATCCAACTGCATCAAAAATATGCTTGCTGAATTTGGGATGAAAAACTCCAAACAGCCACCACTCCCCTCCCCCAACAACGTGCTAGAGTGCCGCTATCTGACACTCCCATTGATTCCAATTTCAGTTACCATTGTGGTTTTGTGCTCCTGAAATACTTAGTTCATTTCACAAGACCTGGCCTTGCATTCTCCTTGAGCTATCTTTACAAGTTACTTAACTGCTGCACCATCACTTATCAGCAACAATTTATCCACCTTGTTTGGTACCTCAAGTGTACCAAAAACCATGGCATCACTCTTGGAGGAAACACCAGCACTGCCTTCACCATAAAAGCTTACTGTGATTCAAATCATGCCTGGAGCAGTGATTTCCAATCGTTTACCAGGAGAACTGCCATACTGGATTTCACTGTAATTTGGGATTTTTCAAAGCAATTGGTCATAGCTCTTTCAACCACTGATGCAGAACATTGGTCCTGCTCAGAGTCTGGGCAGGACCTACTGTGGGAATCTCAACTACTCTCTATTCTCTAAAAAAGTTTCTAGCACTTTTTTTCCTCATCAATTTTCCGCACAAACCAAGGGGCCATAGCCCTCTTGGAAAATCCTGTATTACAACACCGCACCAATCAGATTGATTTCTGCCTCCAATAGATTTGGAATCACTTTGAAAAAAATGAAAATTTGTTCTCTAAAACATCCCCACCGCAAACAATGTTGCCAATGGCATGACAAAGATACTCAATCCTCACCTTCACCACAAATTTCTCAATGAAAATGAAATCCTCCCCCTTCCAACAGATTAGCAAGCAAGGGGGGTGTGCAATTACCCAACAAGGCTAAAAAAACCAACATAAAACAAATTGATGACCCAAAAGAGACACAAAAATGACATCCCAACAGAAAAATTAAACCTTGAACTCAGTTTATCCCTAACCTAGGATTCAAGAGGTTTTATCTACAGCCTTGCTAGCTACCTTTTCTAACACTCTCTTTTCCTTAATCATTTTTGATTCTTCTCCCTTCATCATTTCAACTTGTTCAGGTACTCTGTCATCTTGTCTTGTCTTTTTTGGTCTTAAGAACTGTGCCTCACTCAACTCCACTCTTTGGTTCTACTCTAACTTTAATTCACATTTAAATCAACCATGATTAATTTGACTATATTTATTATGATTAGGTTTCAATATTTTATTAAAATTAAATTGAAGTCTTATAAATATTCCATATTTATTTTTATTCTCTTCAGATTGAGAAGACAGAAGTTATGTTACCACTGGAAGAACTTCATATGCAGAATTCCCCTATCCTTTGTTCATCTACCTCATGAAAACTTATTCTAAATATAAAATTGATCTTTGGGGGAGGATCTATCAAAATTTCACTCATCATTATACTTATTTCCCCTCAAACTCTTAAGTTAATTTTTGATGGTGGCTCCAATGCCAATGGAAGGTGGTAATCTAGCTACCTAGTATTGATATCTAGTTTAGAAATTTTTTGTTTTCCTTTTCAATTTTTTATTCCCTTTTCACTTCCCTTTTCACTTCCCTTTTCTGTTCTCTTTTCTCTTCCCCTTTCCTTTTCTTCTTTACATTATCAATAGTTTTTCATTACATAAATCATACACCTTTTCCCTCATCTTTCTTAAAAACTATCCATAATTATAGTTTAATTTTCTTTATTTTTATCCTAAAAAGTTGATCACTTTTTCATTTATTACAAATTTACAGTGCATTATTTGAAATCAGTAGCAATTTTTTTTAAAAAAAAAATATTTATATATAAGAGAGGGGGGCTGTCAAAATTGGCCATGCGCTGGACCAAAAACATAAATATTTACTGGAGATGACCACTCACTGATGTCATTGGATACTTACCTCCTGACTTCATCCCTTCCAAAAAGCTTCATTTACCTCATTCTCAACCATGCAGTAAATGCCGCATTAGGCCATTATCTTAAATAGAGAGCACCTTCACAAGATAAGATTGACCATTCCTTCATCTTTATTTGATAGGGGACCTATTGTCTCAGGAGAAAACCAAGACAGTGATCATGTATCTTTTTTGGATGCCAAGATAAACAATGATTACTTTATTCATCAGAAGTCTCAAGCGTTTACACTTGTCACAGTGTTGATTGAGGACTAAACAATGAAGTCCTTATTTTTTTGCAAAAAATAACTGATTGTGAGCTCATTAACTATTTAATATTTGAAAAATTGGCATTCATAACATTTCTTTCAAGAATTTATAGCCACAAACTTGTGGTCATAATGTCACAATAAGGCAGATTTCCTACAAAGGCATTCCTGAAAGCCACTATTGAACGCACCCCTTGGAGTCCCAAAATATCTCCTGCTGCTCCTGGCTGAAAACTTAGGAGAATGGGGGGATGTTGGAGTGAAGGATAGAACAAGATTTAATTTTCAGCTTTAGCACACCCAGCAGACTCAAAAGGAAAAAAGTGTTTCAGAGAACAAATTAAGCTCCTCTCCCTAAATCAGGCAATCAGGAAAGGAACTGATGGAACCTCCTCTTGCAAGCTCACAGGGTACGGCTTCATAGGTTTGGGGGATGCGTAAGGAAGCCCAAAGGCCACTCTGGAAAGAAAGTGAGAAAGGTTGAGGTAAGTAGCCCTGGCTGCAGATTGAGCAATGAGAAATAGGGTATTCATAATTTTCTCAGAAACTTCTTTTCCTCACCAAATTCAACAAGCAGAATTCCTGGCATAAAACCCCAAAAAATTGTAATAAAATTAAACTGAATTACAAAGAAAATATCACTTAAAATTATACCACTTGATTGGTTATAATTAGCAAAACTTCCTTGTTGTATTTCTTACACTCTTGAGTTTCTATTTCAAAAAAAATATCACTCAATATTATACCACTTGATTGTTTCTAATTATCAAAATTTCCCTGTTGTATTTCTTACACTCTTGAGTTTCTCAATGAATCCAAATCACCCCCTCCTGTGGCCCTACACCCTAGGAAAGAATTGCAGCCTGACATAGCTGAAATGCATTGTTCTCCTTGCCCTTGAACTTTTTAACACTCCATAGGTGTGAAGATTCAGACCCACAGGACAGTAGAAACAGGTGATAGCTAGGAAATTGGCAAAGGGAAAAGGGGTTCATGCATATTCATATGAGATTAAAATGCATGCTAAACCTTAAATAGCTCCTCAATTTTTCTCCATCTGTTCATTCTTTTTGTTATTCTCTTGTCTATCTTTCCAGTTATCATTCTCACCAGAATTATGTGATTACTAGCTCTTCAGTCCATCTCCCTTGATCTCCCTCATCCCGTTGTCTCAATTGCTAATAAGGGTGGTTCCCTCTAAATGTGATTACTAGCTCCTCAGTCAATCTCTGCCAATCTCCCTTGTCCTGTTGTCTCAATTGCAAATAAGGGAGGTTCCCTCTAAAGTCTCCATCACCACCATAACGCAACAGGTTATGAGCCCAGCATACCCGGAAAGTTTCTTGTCCTAAGCTATTGACTCCCCATAATCAAAACCACCACCCTGGATTCATTCCAGAAAAATACTCATTCTCCATCTTCCTCAACTCCTACTAACTCAATAAACAACAACAACTCAGAGGGAAATTTTTCCTACTATTAATTGACCTTCCCCAACAAAACTCAGATAATTTTAAATCACCTCACCTCCAACCTTACCCTTCCATCCCCTCCTCCACTTAAAGGGGGTGATGAATTCATACGTTTAAACATACCCAAACTCACCGGCCCCAACTTCCCAAGCTGGAGGAAGGCTATCATTACCCAACTTGATTTTAAAGATCTAGATGACATAATCAAAAAAAACCCTCCAAATGAACCAAATCCACAGGAGAAAATAAATTGTGGTGGTTATTTATAGACACAAGGGCAAGTAGTCTCAGAACTGGACATTTGACTCAGAGCGGCTCAGCAGTGGTTGGAAGTCTGCAGAACAAGAGGTTCCAGAGGAGAGCATTGGCCAACTGTCTAATCCAGAGTGCAAAAGTCAGGGGCTCATAATTGGTTCCGCGCGCAATTTTCACGGCACAAGACAAGAATGGGCCAGAGTTTTTGCCTTTTGTGTACAACAAAGGTGGTAAAAAATAACTTCACCTCCGCAACTATGGATTTACAAGTGCAGAAGCAATTGATCAAGGCTAAGTAGTAGAGACTAGGCCAATTATGGATTATGCACTGAGGTTGAGGGAGTATGGGGCAATCAACACTGAAGCTGAGGAGGTGGCATCCAGATCTTTGGGGATCTGTAGGAATGCGGCATACGGGATCAGGAGTGATCTGCTAAGGAAGATTAATGGGGATCTGTTGTTAGTTATGAATTGGCGCGACTCAACTGTTAGGTAAGATTGGCTACATTATCACCAAACCTACTGCAATTCATCAGATTAGGTAAAGGATTGGACTATTGGTAAGGAGGATCAGTGCAGAAGGCACAGAGGAGCTTAAAGGAGGGGTCTTTCTTTTGTATTTTAAATTCTTTTTGGAGTAGCTCCATTTTGGATTTGTATATATATATAAGGAGGACATATCCCTTACAGGAGGGGGGGGAGAGGAATCTATTGAATTATCAGAATATTATTGGAGATTATTGGTTATTACCTTAAACAGCATACAATACAGGATTTTTCTATTTTTCTTTTCTTTGAAAAGCATGATTACCAGCTTGAGTGCTTGGAGTCTTAATTAGGAAATAGTTCAAGTGTGGAGCTTTTTGAAGAGCCCGCATTGTTTATTTACTTTTAATCCATCACAAGTTAGCTTTAGTGGTTACAATCAACGGCACAATAGTTTTGTGGGTACCCAAATAGGGTTTGGGAGTGATTCTTAAACCACTGTGGGCCATAGTAAATTTTCTTGCAGAAGTGGATTATATTTAGATTTGCAGAGGTACAGGAGGGTAACTCAAGGGCTTTGGGCTTTCCAGAACTTGGAGTTAGGTTGTCACAGAGAATTTTACAGAACACAAAATCTCTTTCCACAATGTCTGAAACAGACCATTACTTTTATTCAAATGCACCTTGACCATCAGAATTATACCATGTTTGTGGATGACCCATACAAATACTTACCCAAACAACTATGGGACACAATATGCTCTCACTAAGCCACAAAATTGATGGAAAACATCTCAATCACCATTGGGAAGATGCATAACATTGACTTCACCTTGGGTAACTTATTCATGGACATTAATCAATTCTGGGAACTGTTCTGACTCCTTTGTGAAGTATCCACAGGAAACTGTGACAGCCAAACCTTGGAAGCAATGTGGACGTATCACATAATTAAGCAACTATCCAAATCCTTTGATGTCTTCAAATACCTTTGATACTCCAGCTTCAAAGACACCAATTTAATAGAGTTTCAACATCTTCTTGCCAACCTAGAGACTGAACTCAGAAGACAAGAGTGAACTTGGCCTCAATGGTGAGAAATTCAAGTTCTCTTGCTACAGGATCCAACAATACCAAAAATTGCAAACCAAAGAGACCACCTTTCTGCTTGGATGGGAGACACAACCCACCAATGTCCCATTTCAAAGAGCAGTTTCATCAACTTCATCCAGAGCAAGCAATTGGGTATTACCAAAGCATTATTGAGAAGCAAACCTAAGGCAAGGAAGGAGGTCATCAAGCCCACTGTCTCACCACCTCTCTCCTACCTAACTCAATAATACTTGATAGTGGAGCCTCTGGTCACTACTTGAGAGACAGGAGCTAATTTCTCACCTACTGCAAATATGGCTCCTCACTGTATGGTGCCAATGGATCACTGATCCCCATCCTTGGTGTTGGTAAAGCCATGCTGATGCTTGAGTCAGGCAACCTCCACATTGATGAAGCCTTTCACGCACCCAACTTATCCCATTCACTTATTCCCCTATCCACATATCTTCTACTTGGCTACTCTCTGTTGCCAACCCAAACGGGATTTAAATGCTTCAACAATACCAAAACCCTTCTGTCAGGTAGTATCATTGAAAAACTTTTGGTCATCCTTACTCAAACTCAACAAGCCCTCACCACTTTCTCTAAGCCTGCTGAACTAAATTGAGCGCTAGGAAATCAATGTCAGAAGTGTCTCAAATCTGCTGATCCTAACAAATCAATAAACCAAGTAGAATGCTCCTCATGCAAATTATCCAAAATGGACAAGCAACCCTTCCCTGTGGAAATTTTCTTATCCCCCCACCAAGCCCAAGGTTATCCATATGGATCTATGCGGGCCAATTACTCCCTCCTCTAAAGGAGGAAAAAATTAATTCCTGCAGATAATCAATGGATTATCCAAATATTGATTCCTATTCACCATGGAACAAAAATCTCAAACTCTCAAGTTATTCCAACAATTTTTGAAGGTGGCCACAAATTAAGCCTCCCAAAGCGTAAAGTTCATTGTCTCCAACAATGGGGGAGAATTCATCAGCAAGGCCTTTTGGGATCTTCTCCAGGAGAAAGGAATCACTCAAATAACCTCTGCTCCCATGCCACAACAAAATCCGTTTGCAAAACATTGTGGTGTCAATTTATAGACACGGATTGGGGACTGCGTCGCAGCTGCCCGCTCAGCATTGGAGGCAAGCGGGCTCAGCATTAGGGTATGTGGAGTGCTCAGCAGCAGCCGCTGTTTGGCTCCGCACCTGGTGGACGGGTTGGGCTCAGAATTGAATGCGGCGTGGGCGGCGATCCGCTCTGGGGATCGTATTTGGAAGGTAGTGCACTCAACTAGGTTTGCAGGCGCGCCGGTTTGGATACGTAGGGGTGGAGCAATCCGCAGGCTATAAAGAAACGGATGGAGCGTGCGCGCAAGCGCGTGGATTGTGCCGGATATTACCAAAAACCCACAACGGGCGCAGACAAACAGATACGGACAGGAGCCGGGGGCTCCGAGTAGGGCGCGGTGCAAGGACGCGGTCATGAGAAGGACAAACCGGATGAACGGAACGGCGTACGGACAACAGGGGGAGTTTGGTACGGAGGAGGTGGGGAGAGGAGGCTACGGTTTCTGTTTTGAGATTGTTTTCTGTTTCTTTGTCATACTGTCATTTTGGTGTGTACTTAGGTTAGGTTTGAGGGGGAGGACTTATCCTCACTCTCAACTCCGGGTTACGAGAGGGGGGAATGCATGGAAGGAGGGGAGGAATCATCACATCACATCATTGGATTGGATCACTCATCTCACCAGGAGATTAAAGGAACTCATACTGGATACACATCCAGGTGGAAAGTTCTTAGGATTGAAGGATTGGCAATTTCTCTCTCTCTCTCTACTTTTCTTTATCTCTTTATCTCCTTATTTCTATTTCTCATTTAAGTGCAACTTTGGACATCCTCATCTCCTTCCAAACGCAGGGAACCGTTAACTTCCAAACCTTGGTACAATTATAGGGGGATAACCTTTATTCTTTCCACATCTGGGGGTCTGGCAGGGAAATAACCTTCTGTTTATTGTCTTTCAAAGGTAACTGGGCGCAATGTCCTATTCATACCTCCCTACAGTTGCTCCTTCTTCTTCTTCTCCTTCTCCTTCCATCTCCGGGTCCGCTACTCCGACCCCACTCTTGTCTTCCATCCCTCCTCCTCCCCCTCCCTCCGCTTGACCCAGGACAAGCTACGCCATTCCCCCATAGGTCTCCAGTGACCATGAACCCACTTATCCGGTTTGCATCAGGCCGTGCAACTACCCTCACATCCAATTCAACACCGCAGATGTGGAGCAATTCATCTCAAGATACAAAGGTATTGCAGATGCGGAAGGTGCGTTGGGCGCCGATAAGGCCCGGCTTGTTGTCCTGTTCATTATGGACAAAGAGAAGCTCTGGGATGTGGAGGAAATGGAAGGCTATGAGAATCAAGATTGGCCAAAACTGAAGGCGGAGATCCTAACGTGGTGGGGTAGGCGCAAACCTCAATTCCGGGAAAGCAATTTTGACCGCGTGGCCTTGGAGGCGAGCGCGCGCGGAGGAGTCAGAACGCGGGTGGAGCTGGCGGAGTACACCTTGAAATTTGATTGGATCTATTGGTACTTGTCAAAGAAAGAGGTGGTGGCGGGACGGACGGGGGCCATGAAACGCGCGTTTCTGGGCGGTTTAGGCGCTCAACTCCGGGCAAGGGTGCAGTGGCATCTTTACAATCACAACTTGGTAAAGCGGTCATTGGACGGGAGCATTGCGCTCCTTCCGCAGTTGGCTGTCATTTGCCGGGCTGTGGAGAGTGAGCTTGACTTAGAGGAGCTTATTGAGGACACCGCTAAGTCCTTCCCAGCGGGACCAAAGAAATCCGCCCCCCAGGTTCCGGCTCCGGCGCAATTTCTGGCCCAAGTTCCACCTACTTCCATGCGCTTTCCGGTTCCTCAACTCGCGCCCGCCCCTCTGGCAAGCAAATTGATGGAACTGATGAAGGATCTGAAGATCTGCATGAGCCGTATGGGCCAGAAGCAGCCGCGAGGGCCTCCACCTCACATGGTGGAAGGGTTTTGGCCGCCCGGTACCTTTGTGCCAAGGGGGTGCTCGTACTGCAGGGCAAACAGTCATTGGCGATTGGCATGCGAGGAGCTTACAAAGGATCTCAGCGCAGGATTGGTTTGAACAGCGGGGATGGGGTACATGTTTCCGACAGGCAAACAGATTGCAATGGAGCCAAGCCAGCCAACCGCAATGCAGCAGGTGCGCACACAGGGTCAGGAGGCGGGAACGACGGCGCAAGCGTCACTGGGCATTGTTACCGGTCCCAGATCGTGGCAACCACCTTGGGTGGAAGCTGAGGTAAGCGTAGTGGCAACGGAAGAAAAGGTGGCGGTCTCTGATAAAATGGAGGTGGACGCGAAGGAGCGACCCCCGTTGGCCGTTCCTAAACCGGCTGCGCGCGTGCCCAGAACCAAGGCGCCGGCAGCAAATCCTGTAGGGAAGAAGAAAGCGGCGGACATCGTGCAAAGGGTGATGGGTAACAAGACTCTGGTTCTGCTGACCTTGCAGGAACTGGCGGCTGTGTCTCTGGTGGTGATAGATGAGATGTTTCAGGTGTTGCGGGATTGCGGTCAGGGCCGGGTACCTCAGAAGGTGCAGCGGGTTCATGTGGCGCGGAAGGAGGAGGGGCGCAAGGAGTGTGAGTTGAAATTGGTTTTGACTCCGCTTGCTTATGTTCCAATGGTCATAGCGGGAAGGAAGGTGTGGGCTATGGTGGAAAGCGGTTCAATGGTGAACCTGCTGCCATTGCGGATGGTGGATGACTTGGGGTTGGTTCGGCAGAAATGCACAATGGTTCTCCGCGCGCTTAACGGAGGGGAGTGTTGTGTGGATGGGGTAGTCGAGGAGGAGGAGGTTGAGGTTGCAAGGGTCCGTAGGCCTCTTTCTTTTCTTTTGGTTGATTGTGGGGATGTGATTTTGGGAAGGCCGTTCATGTTTGGGTTTTGAGCACAAATGGTTTTTGATCCAGAGGCTGGAACGGAGGCGTTGACAGTGGAGGATTTGTCTGGCGGAAGGTTCAAGACAACTATCTGCAATCACGGGCAAGGGAAGCAGAGGAGAGTGTTGGAGTATGAGGAGGAACCGGACGCGGAGTTGGTCTGCAAGGGGCAACCTTTGGAGGATTTTTCCTAGTCAACCAAGGAGACCACTTGGAACAAGCTCCAGGTTTGCGCGGGCGGTCAACTAATGAGGAGCAGGGAGGGGAGGAAGGAAAGTGCAGGGCGCGCACGTTGCAGAAGTAAGTCCCTTTTCTCAGTATGCATTGCCCGAGGGTACTACGCTTCGAAAACCCTATCATTGTGCCACACTTGTGAGCAAAGGCAAAAGCAGCGGTTCCGTTCTGTGCAGGAATTACAGCAAATGATGCGTGAGGATGATGCGGTGCAACGCGGGCAAGTACAAGCCGGTGTCACGGAAGGTCCGACCAAGGAATGAGCCAATGCCCCAGGAATTGAACGGACCGCTTTGACCAATTGCTTGGTCGCAGGACCCTTGGGTCACGCCAATTAAGACTTCGGGGTGGGTTACTAGTTTGGCGCGGATCACGGAGGAGCGGATTGCAGCTTTCAATTTTGGCCCGACGGGATGGTTGAGTATGGAGGAGCATGAGTTGCTGATTTTGGTTCTGGTTCTTTGGGAAAGAGCGCTTGCGTTTGGACCGGAAGAGCGGGGGCTCCTGAAAAACAATATTGGCAACCCCTATGTCATCCCCACTGTCAATCACGAGCCGTGGCAGATCAAGCCAATTCCGATGCCGTGGGCGGTCCAGGAGCAGTTTCTGGAGTTGGTGAGGGAGCGGGTGAAGACTGGCCTTTACAAAAAGTCAATGTCTAGTTACTCCAGTCCAATCTTTGCAGTGGTTAAGCAGGACGGAAAGTTGTTGAGGATTTTTCATGATCTACAGCGGCTCAACTCCTTTACAATCCGGGACGCAGGACGGCCCCCTTGCGTTGATGAGTTCCTTGAGTCAATGGCGGGGCCCGCTTGTTACGGTTTAGTGGATGTGATGGGGGGATACAACCAGCGTGAGTTGGATCCTTGCTTGCGGCCTCTAACGGCATTTGAGACTGGGTTGGGAAGAATGCAGCTGACTCGGCTCCCGCAAGGCGCAACCAATGCCGTGGCGGTGTACCAGGCACAAATGGCTTGGATCCTGAAGGATGATCTTCCAGAGGGAGTCCAAATCTTCATTGACGACACGGGCATCAAAGGTCCAAAATCCGATTATGGGGGAGCGGAGCTGGTTGAAGTTCCCAGCGTCCAACGTTTTGTGTTGGAATATGTGCAGACGTTGGAACGCATCCTGTTTCACATCAAGGAGGCAGGACTGACGGTTTTGGGGAAGAAGTTGGCGTTTTGTGTCCCGGCGCTCGAAGTCCTTGGCCATGTTGTTGCTTCCAACGGCCGGCGCATTGCAGAGAAAAAGGGGAACAAGGTCCTTGAATGGCCGACCCCATGGACGGTGTTGCATGTCCTTCAGTTCTTGGGATTATGTAGCTATTTCCGTATGTTCATCAAGAGGTTTGCGGGGGTGGCAAGCCCGCTCCAATCACTAAAGCAGAAAGGCGCGGAGTGGAAGTGGGGGGAAGAATGCAATTTCGCATTCCGGAAGCTCAAGGAGATTTTGGGACGTGACATTGTGCTCCGCAATCTTGACTACAATGCAGGAGGAATTAGGCTAGTGGTCAATTCCAGCAAATTTGGCGCAGGGGGGGGGTTATCACTCAGGAGGACGACGGCAAGGATAGGCCGGTACTTTACGAGTCGGTCACCTTCACTCCGATGAAAAGCCAGTACTCCCAGCCGAAGTTGGACTTGTGCGGCGGCTCCAGTATCTTTTGTGGGGGGTTCACTTTGAGCTTTTGGTGGAAGCGCAGGCGCTGGCGCAGATGATCAATTCCCCGGAGTTGCCAAACGCTCCCATGACCAGGTGGGTGGCCTTTCTTCAACTTTTCTCCTTTGCTGTTGTTCATGTTCCAGGGAAAGCGTTCACTATGCCGGACGCGTTGTTGCGGTATCCAAGGGACAACCCATTCGAGGACGCGGAACTGCTCGATGTAGAGACCCCGGTTGTCAAGGTAGGGGTTGTGGAGGCAGGCGTTCAGCTGCCGCTCCGGCAGACCGGGCAGTACGAAATTCTTTGTGACTACTTGCGGGACCTTTGTTTTCCCAATGGAGCTACGGAGAAGGACATGCAATGGGCAAAGCGGCGGGCGGGGAATTTCTACATACAGGAGGTGCAGCTTTGGCGGCAGAAGACTCCGGTTCCTCTTGTGGTTACCACTTCAAGGGCGGATCAGGAAGCTGTCCTCCGGAGCCTTCACAACAATCTTGGTCATTGAGGGGAGGTCGAGACGCGGAGGCGGGGCAAAGAGCAGTTCTGGTGGCCGGGGTTAGTGCGTGCAGTGCGGGAATGGCTGGCGTCCTGAAAATCCTGTCAACGGCAGAGCGCAAGACTGCCCATGGAAGTCAGAAACCCCACAGGGGAAGACGCCCTCTTTGGTTGAGTCTCGCTTGATGTCGTCCACATCAAGGCCGGTAAGTTTGCCTATCTGCTCATCGCGCGGGACAACCTGTCCAGTTGGGCGGAAGCGCATCCGTTGGTCAAGCTCTTTGCGGAAAAAGTTGCTCTATTTCTGGAGGAAGATTTGTTTGCGCGGTACGGGTTGCTTTGTCTGGTCACAGTGGATGGAGGGGCTGAGTTTTGGGGCCGTTTGGTTGAGTTGGTGAAGATTTGCGGAGCCAAGTTTGGCCAAGTAACGGAGTACTATCCCAAGGGGGCTGGCATGATTGAACGCGGGCATCAGACAATCAAGGACGCCCTGGTCAAGATGTGCGGGGAGGACGGTAAGCGCTGGCAGGAGACCCTTCCAATGGTTCTGTTTGCGGATTGGATTTTGGTGAAGCGGTCAACAGGCTACTTGCCGTACGAGTTACTTTTCTGGCAGCGCCCCGTGCTTCGGGTGGACATTGAGTTGGAGACGTTCCTGGGGGTTGACTGGTGGAAAGTGAAGACTTCCGCCAAATTGCTTGAGGCTTGCGCCGAACAGCTCCTTTGAAGGGACAGAATGCTTGCAAAGGCCGCGGACCAGCTGAAGAAGACTCGGACGGCATTGGTGCACTATTGGGACAAGCGCTGCTTGCATTGTCTCTGGGATCCCTTGCGGAAGGGGGATTTGGTGCTCCTGTACAACCAAAGTCTGGAGTCTCAGTGGGGGAAGTTGTTTGCTAACCGGTGGAATGGCCCGTTCCGCGTGTTGTCCAAGTTCAAGGGCGGCAGCTATCAGTTGGAGGAATTAGACGGTACTCCGCTGAAACGGAAGGCGGCGGCTTTGCATGTCAAGCGCTTCTTCGCGCGAGGATCTACGTCGTTCGACAAAACGGTGGAAGGGGGTGAAGGATCTGACAAGGGGAGTGTGGAGCGTGGAAATGGTGTAGGAACGCGATCCGGGGATTTGTCTTTGGGCGGAGAAGCGGAGACCGTGCCGTTGCAACGGAGTAGGCGGTTGCAACCAGCTGGGGACAGTGGCCAAGTTGGGGGGGAGGTAGAGGGGGTAGGGGATAAGTTTTGATTTGGTGAGGGGGTGCTCTAGCCGGTTCACAGCCAGGACGACTAGACACCCCAGAATGCTTGTTTATCTATGTTTATTTCTTATCTGGATTGTGGGGTCTTTGCTGGCTTGGGGTTTTTTTCAGGAAACCCGGGCACGGCACAAAGCCTGGTCCGTAAACGCGAGGACAAGCCCCGCGGAACCGGGAAGCAAGGGCAATCCCCTGGATGGGGGAAGCGGGACGAAGAGCGATTTGCGGGCGGTCCAGGTGCCTCTTTTGGAACGGCTAGTCACTTGCGGTTGCTGACAAAGCAAGCGCGCGGGCGCGGAATCAATCCCAAGCTCACTCTCTTGAAGTGCGGTTGCGCACTTTTTCTCAGAAGGTTAGGACCTTGCCCGGATACATGTATTTTCTTAATGGAAAGGGAAGCGCGGTAAAAACAACAAGAAGAGAAGAAGTAGAGGAAAGGAAGAAGGGGAAAAGGGGGGGCGATGCGCCTAAGCCATCTTCATCATTTCCTCCATTTCCGCCCTCAAGGACGCCAGTAAAGCCCGGAAAGACGCCAGGAGTTTGCGCCGGGATTCGGAGGATTGTGCGCCGGGGATCGCGAGGAAATTCCAAAGCATTGTGGTCGACCTTTCCGCAAAAGCCTTGAAGCCAGCCGCTGGGAGCGCCATTACAATTGGAATCTCCGGGATCTTGGGAGGGCTGGGGGGAGGAGCGGCTGGTGAATATGGGGCCTCCGGGGAACCAACAGGGGGGCTTGGTCCAGCTGGAGGTGATGATGGGACAACTATAGGTGACGGAGGCGGAGGGACGTTGGGGGTTGCAGGCCTCTCATCCGAGGCCGCTGGTGGGGCGGGCAGTGTTGGCGGTCGTGGAGGAGGAGGAGGAGGTGCTGGCGCGGCTGCGGGTCTTCCAAAAAGTCTTGGGTCCGTTACCGTTTGGTTCACGCCAACAGCGGTGGCCCAAGCGCGGGTCGCCGCGCACCATTCCTCTGAGGATTGGTATTTTCCCCGTTGTGGAGGTCCGTCCTGGCGGAGTGGTGATGCCAAGTCACGGCTCACGTGCGAGGTGGTGGGTGACGGAGCTCAGGGGTGGAAGGATGGAGGTGAACCGGGGGGTGTCCAAGAGCCTTCCAAGATTTACTCGTTGTCCGAAACCACAAACGGGTCCGGACGAGCCCTCTTGCGCGTCCTGGGGCGAGAGCTGGATTGGGGGGAGCTTGAGGGATGCCGTCGCTAAACAAGCAGCAAAGATGGCCCCAACGGCAAGCAACACAGGCGCGTCGACCGGGGATGATCAAACACGCGTGCCCGTTCCGGGCGCAGAACTTGTATGGGAGCATGATGGCGATGGAGAGGAAGGAAGACGGGGAAGGTGGTAGTGGGAGTGGTGGGGGTGGAGTGGAAGTAGCGGAGGTGGTGGTATGGTGAAGCAATGGGAAACTTCTGGGGACAGAACTCAAGTTGGGGGGGGATGTGGTGTCAATTTATAGACAAGGATTGGGGACTGCGTCGCGGCTGCCCGCTCAGCATTGGAGGCAAGCGGGCTCAGCATTAGGGTATGTGGAGTGCTCAGCAGCGGCAGCTGCTGGATCAGCAGCTGCTGCTGTTTGGCTCCGCACCTGGTGAACGGGTTGGGCTCAGCATTGAATGCGGCGTGGGCGGCAATCCGCCCCGGGGATCAGATTCGGAAGGTAGTGCGCTTGACTAGGTTTGCGGGTGCGCCGGTTCGGATACGTAGGGGCAGAGCAATCAGCGGGCTATAAAGGAACGGATGGAGTGCGCGTGCAAGTGCGCGGATCATGCAGGATATTACCAAACACCCACAACAGGCATGGACAAACGGATACAGACAGGCGCGGGGGGTCCGAGTAGGGCGCGGTGCGAGGACCCCGTCATGAGAAGGACAAACCGGATGGACGGAGCGGCGTACGGACGACGGGGGGAGTTTGGTACGGAGGAGGTGGGGAGAGGAGGCTACGGTTTCTGTTTTGAGATTGTTTTCTGTTTCTTTGTCATACTGTCATTTGGGTGTGTACTTAGGTTAGGGTTGAGGGGGAGGACTTATCCTCACTCTCAACTCCGGGTTAGGAGAGGGGGGCATGCATGGAAGGAGGGGAGGAATCATCACATCAAATCATTGGATTGGATCACTCATCTCACCAGGAGATTAAAGGAACTCATACCGGATACACATCCAGGTGGAAAGTTCTTAGGATTGAAGGATTGGCAATTTCTCTCTCTCTCTCTACTTTTCTTTATCTCTTTATCTCCTTATTTCTATTTCTCATTTAAGTGCAACTTTGGACATCCTCATCTCCTTCCAAACGCAGGGAACCGTTAACTTCCAAACCTTGGGACAATTATAGGGGGATAACCTTTATTCTTTCCACAACGTGGAAACCAAATAACTATTGAAAAGGCCCAAGAAATGCTGCTAGACTGTGGAATACCTCTCCAATGGTGGGGGGAAGCAGTAAGTACAGCAGTCTACTTGGAAAATTAATCCCCAGAAAGCTCTGTTGAAATGAAAAGCCCTTACAAGAAATGGTTTGAACAAAACACTGATCTTACCAATCTGAAACCTTTTGGTTGCAGAGCCATTCTTTTTGAGGAAAAGCACAACCAATAATCCAAGTTTTCACCCTTGGGAGTGCAATGCATCTTCCGCAGCTATGAAGAAGGCCATTGCACGTACAGGGTGTGGGATCCAGTAGCCAACAAGATTTTTGTTTCTCACCACATTTGCTTCAAAGCTAATGCCTTTTGTTTCCTGAAAATCAAGTCTCTTCTTCTCTCCTCTGATTCTGATCCCCAGTCCTGTATTCCCTTCTCCTCTATCTTTTCTCTGTTTTCCCCATCTACTCATCTAAGTCTGTCTGACACTTGGCACTTACTAGATGAATCTCAGTCCTCTCCTTCACCTCCTTGTTCTCCAACTCAACCTTCTTTCTCCGTTCCGCTCCCCAAATCTTCACCCTTCCTCTTCCCTGCTCCATCTGTCATCCTTCTGTCACCTGGTGGTCCTGCTCAACCAACTCCCTCTCTCCTGCCGGATGATGTCAGAAACAATTTGGAAAGTACACTTCCAGCTTCTCATCCTTGACGCAAAGGCTACACCTATGTCCCCCACTACAATTGGGCACCAAACAACATTGATCTGCATGTTGGACCTCATCAAATCATTGATGGCCCTTGCCAACGTTGCTCTAACCTAATTGTGGAATAACCCACCATCCTTACCAATCCCCGCTCCTATGAGGAAGTCAGACAAAGATCTGATGCCTGAGGCTGGATTGTGGCTGAAGATTCCAAACTCAACAACATCACTAGGCACGGTGTATGAGAAATAGCAGAAAAATTACCTCATGAAAAATCCTTGGACACCATATACGTGTATAGGAGCAAGCAAGATGCAAACGGTGTAGTAGTGAGAAAGAAAGCTTGGCTGTGCGTACTTGGCAACAGGCAGATTGAAGAGATCAATTACAACAAAACATTTGTGCCAACAGGTTGGGACTGCTCTCTTTGGCTCCTACTGATGATTGCGGCATCCAAGAACTTTGAGCTTGATCAGATGGACGTGCGTTGCGCATTTCTCAACAGTCTCACGGACATGTGCATCTTTATCAAACCACCAAAGGGAGTGACAGTTAACCTAAAACCCACTCAAGGCTTGCTGTTAAAAAAATCCCTTAATGGCCTCAAGCAAAGTCCACAATGCTGGTACAAGGCCCTTTCCTCCTTCTTCTCTGGAATCAACTTCTTACCCACCAATTCCGGCCCCTGTCTCTTTATCTCCACCAACCCCTCCAATCCCATCCTGATCTTTGTACATGTGGATGACCTAGTAATCACCGGCCAAAATATATCTCCAGTGAAAGAAGCTTTAAAATCAAAATTTGAAATGCAAGACTATAGGTCCTTGCAAGTGGGTTTTGGGGATGAGAGTCACAAGAGATCGAGAAAATTGCACCGTCACTCTCAGGCAAGATCAGTACGCCCATGACATGCTTGAAGAATTTGTCATGCTGGACTGTTGTCCCGTTACTTTGCCATTACCCTCCAATTACCTACATGAACCCTTGCCATCCTCTCCACCTTCCCCCGACTTCAACTACAGATGTGGAGTTGGGCTTCTCGGCTACCTGGTTCAGAAAACCAAACCAGACTTGGCCCACGCTCACAGTTATTTTTCCCAATTTCTCAAAAATCCCACCTCCCATCTCCAGCACTGCTTTATGCATATGCTTTGCTACATTCAGTACTCCGCGCGGTTTGGACTCACCCTCGGTTGCACCTCAAAGTTTCCTTTGGCCTTGGAAGGCTACGCGGATGCCGATTACAGCTCCTCCTCTGACCGGCGGAGCTTCTCTGGATCGGTTGTGGCCCTTCACGGCTTACTTGGCTGGCGGTGCACCAAACAACCCGTCGTCACTCTGTCAACTACCAAAGCGGAGCATCGTGCGTGCACAGAAACGGCTCAAGACCTGCTCTGGTGCAAGCAACTCATCCGACAAGTCTTTGGCGCCTCTTCGCTACCCATTCCACCCGCTACCCTGTTCTGTGACAACAAGGGGGCTATTGATCTGATTTTGAATCCTCTCTACCAACATAGAACCCGTCACATTGACGTCCGGCTCCATTTTCTTCGTCAGCATGTTCATGGCGACAACTTCAGCCTATCATATGTTGCCACGAGTGAAAACCCGGCCGACTCTCTTACCAAACTCGTTTCTCCCAAACTTCTTTGCCAGGCCAACGAACGTCTCCTCCTTACCTTTTGAACGACTACCGGTAAAGCACGGGGGCGTGTGAAGATTCCGACCCACAGGACCGGAGCAAGGGGTGATAGCTAGGAAAGTGGGAAAGGGAAAAAGGGATCATGCATATGCATATGAGATTACAACGCGCGCTACACCTTAAATAGCTCGTCGATTGTTCTCCATCTGTTTTTTCTTTTCTTTCTTCTCTTGTCTGTCTTTCCGGTTATCATTCTCACCACCATTAGGTGATTACTAGCTCCTCAGTCCATCTCCCTCGATCTCCCTCGTCCCGTCGTCTCAATCGCTAATAAGGGTGGTTCCCTCTAAAGTCTCCATCACCACCATAGCGCAACAGTAGGCAATCAGAAAGTAACGAAATTCCCTTCATCATCTGCCTTAACTGAACTTGGACCCATATCTAGGTACCGTGCAGCTGCCTTCGTTATATTTTTCTTGGCTATGATAAGAGTCATTAAGTTGTCCAAGTTCACCTGTGAGAGTCTTGAAACGAGTCAGGACGGTTGAAATTTGAAATTCTGCCGAATCGAAGACGAGATTTCATCAAAGAGAAATGGAAAAACATAGAAGAAACCTTAATTGAAGGCAAACTGAAAAATAGCTGGAGGTGAGCCGCGCGTCCAAAAAACAGATCAGAAATAGGTTTAATTGAGACTCCTGCCGAAGTAACAAGAGTTTCAACAACAGTAGAGCTGGTGTTTTAGCTGTAGGAAGAGACACATTAGAGGATGAAAGAGCTGATGGTTTGGTACAGTATTAGCTGGCTGGTTTAGCTACCCACAGCGATTTCGAAGAAAATTGGAAGTAAGAATTGAAAGCAAGGAGGCAGGTTAAGTAGCCAAAACCGACGAAACTGGAGACAGGAGGGGCACTTCGAATCTATCCACAGAGATTTACGCTAAGAAATCAACGCCGTTACGATGAAGCAGCGACCCTGATCAAATGTATCGTCACCTAGAATGAGGAAGAATCAAAAGCATAAACGTGTAGGAACGTACATGTGTCGGGCTACGTTGTGCTATCTGAACAATCGAGGGGACCGGTCTTCCTTCCTGTTTTAAATGGTTTTTCGTCATCTTGGAATCACCTAATGGGTGTCTCATTGGTACCACATCTGACAAGAAATCGATGGCAATTTATCCTTTGTTTATTTAAAGTTTACCGCGATTCGGGAACGGCGTATCTCCGCCTCATGCGGCCGCTGGTTTCCAGCTCCGAGCCTCCTCTTGTTTCGTCTGCTTTTGAGACATGAGTGAATAATATCGGAGTTTGCATCCGCCAGCCCTTTAACTTAACTTTTACACTCGACCAACGCGCGCCATCCACACATTACCGGCCTTCCCGCACGCTTGCTCGAGTCTTGCTCATTTCGAATTGGCCCAAGGTTTTTTCAATTCATAGTTCGCACAAATCATTTATCATCCCTGAGAAATGATTTTGGATGCTTGCCGGCTTTCCATGATTCTCGTGCTGCCCTGCCGGGCTATGAAGCCCCGCCTCTGCCCTCTTCCCGAGAAATACACCCATCCAGAGTGCAGTGGCCTTGCATCCGAGCCAGACTGGGATTCGCTGCACGGCATTTTAGATCGCAGCGCCCGTGACTTCTACCTGCGGCACACTAGCGACGAGAGCTTACTGTTCGCTAGTCAGACAGGCCCAATCAGTGACGCAGCCAATCATCAAGATGCCCTCGCGCCATACCCGTCAAATGTCTTTCCACCTGGTCTCACTGGAACCTTTGGAAATTCGGCTCTGCCGCCCGGCCAACCGCAACTTGACCTACCGGAGATGTCAGTCAAGCGATCCCGGCCTTATGGCATGACACCGGAAAACGCAATGATCGTGGATGCGCCCTCAGTCAAAATCCGCAACACAGAAGCTCAAGATTCAAGCACACCTGTCTCCTTACCTGAAGTTTCGCCGGCTTCGAGAGGGCTTTCCCCTAATGTTGCGAGATTTACCATGACAGAACTTCTGAATCATTTCGAAGCGGCTGCCAAACGGCGGCGCGTTGGGTCTGATGATCACTCCGCTGGAATCACAGGACAACACCAGGTCCCTTCCGTTTCACATTATACTTCCATGAACTCGAGGGCCCCGATGTTGGTTTGGCGAACTACTGAAGAGACCACCAAAGCCCCTGGCGCGGCGCCTGCATCTACTTCTCCAAAAACAATGGGCCGGCTAGCTGAGTTTCAGAGAACCCTGCGATTGCAAGGACATAAAAAAATTTGTCCTTTCAAGTTGATCCCGGAAAGCATCCCTTTTTCATCTCCAAAACAAGCCGAACACTCTGTACCTGTTGATATATCAGAATCAGCCCCGAAGACTCCCGAACCTAGAAGCAAGGAACATAGCCTCCGGCGTACAATCACTCCCCAACAACCAGAAATCCAAATTGGGGGAAATTCGGGTCATCATTTCTCCTCCTTCAGCTTTTCCAATTGGCCTTTCCATGAAAATACACCCAGCGTTGACCGGAAGGTCATTTTCGAAGCCATCATGACATTGAAATCAGCAGACGGTGAGGTCTACATGAAATCGCGAATATTAGACGAGGAGAGGTACGAAATCCACGGATTTCAACCAAGAGATTTGCCCCCCTTGTGGAGGGATTTTCGTAATCTACGCTCGCAGAAAAGAAAGGAAATAGTTTCGAAAATGGACCATTTTACAGAACGTAAAAATTTATCGAAGCGGATACGCGCTGAGAAAATTAGTCAAAAAAGGGCAGCATTAGTCAATTTTAGGCACTACCTAAGTTCAGAAGAGTTCTCACAAGTGAAAGCTTATGCAACACATGTTTTGAAGCCCTTCCTACAGGAACTGAAGGAATTTACGCAAAAAATAGATGAAAAACAATTTGATTTGTTATCAACTACGTTACCGCTGTACATGTTTTACGTAGATTTAATCAACACACTTGTTCTGGACAAGAATGCGATCTTTTGTGCGCAACTTTCAAGTAAAAGAAAGATTGCCTTTGAGAAGTACTTGGAGATAGCACGCTATACGTTTCCCAGTCATATATATGAATCCAGAGAAAAATTCGATTCCGTAAATTTCTCAATTGCGTGGGATGTGTACCGTTGCTCAAAAAAATCTTATTCACAATATATTCAAAAGTATTACTCATTCACTTGGAGGTGTCTAGCCTACTGGCTGAAAAACTCAAGAGGAGATTTATTTCAAATTGCCACTGATTGTAGCAACTTTACCGGTGTGGGAAATAACTTTAAGGGATTTTTAAACAATGTATTTGTATCTTGGATGCTATCTAAATAAATGGAAGTTGATTGATAAATTTCATAAATATTTTTCTTCTGATAGAAATTTATCCTATCTAGCCAGTTAAATTGAAAATTAATGCTCAAACAATGGCAATTATTTCTTCAGGGATAATTATGTCAGATATGGAATCAACAAAACAGCTAAAGTTCCCCCGTTAAAAAACCAGACAGTCACAAATACAAAACCTGCACAACAAAAGAAACCAAAACAAAGGGCAAACAGCATTACCTTACTTCAACACTGCCTCAAGCTCTGTGTTGCAACTTTTCACCTATACTTTATTATCTGTTCTCTTTCCCTATTTCTTGTTCATACCCATTCCTCAGCTTGAATTTCAAATACTTCCCAGTCACTGAAAAAAAATTATTTCTCCAAATTTCTGCGTAAAAGCACCCCTAGCACTCAGGGGGACCCAGGAACCAATCAAGTCAATGTAGATATGGATCTCAAAGTCTCTGTTTATTTTTTTTTGGTTCCCATTTATTGAATTCTCAATTTTCTATTGGGTTTTCACCCTCAATCTTGAAGTATTTTATGCATCCATCCTCAGTTAGACAACCTCTCTTTGATACACAATCATCAGAGAGATACCTGTGAAAATATTCTTACCTTTGTGTGGTATAAAATTTCTCAGTCTCTGGTTGAAGTGTTTTTCTCAACATGTAACCACATAAATTCTGATGGCACTTTCTTTCAAGTGCCAATGGATTTGTATGGTGGGATGATCCAAAAAAAACCCTTGAGCACTCTAGTAATGGGTTGAAAGTTCATATACCAAGTTTTCTACACTCCTGAAAGGCCTTGAAACCTTATATTGGCCTCCCAAATGGAATCTCAAAACCTTGAAATAATCAATAAAAAAGGAAAGCTCTCATAAATCCTGCCAAATAAATCATCTAAAGATTCTTTCAATGTAATACATGCCAATATATTCAAAATCCTCAAGATAATAGGGGAAACAGTGATTAGAATGAATATATGTATTCAAAGGAGTGAAAGTATTATACATTGTGGAAAGAAATTGTGTGGTCTGTAAAATTCTCCGCAAAAATCCCACTCCAAGTTCCAGAAAGATCACTAGCTCTTTATTTTCACTCCTGTACCTCAGCAAACTGAATAAAATCCGCTCTGCAAGGAAATTTACTATGGCATGCAGCAGTTAAGAATCACTCCCAACTCTGCTCCCTGCTATCCATAAAACTACTCAGCACTAAGCCAGAAACTACTTAAGCTAACACATGATGAAGTAATAGTAAACAAACAAGCGGACTCCCCTACAACCTTGGCACTTGAATTTCCCCTATTAAGACTCTGAGTTACTTAAGCAAGATATTATTCTCAAAAGAATCCTTTATTGTAGGCCAATTTCTTAAGATGGGATTCAATAAGATAGCATTTTCCAATAACCTTCCCCCCCTTTTCTGGTAAAGGAAATTTCCCCTTATATATACAACTCAAAAGCACTACTCCAAAAGAATTTAAACCAAAAGAAATCACAAATTTCCATCTAACCGCCTCTGTGCATTCTGCATTGATCCTCCTCACCAATAGTCCAATCCCTTAACCAATTTGATTGCTTGCAGTAGGTTTGGCAATTATGTTCCCAATTTTACTAAAAGTTGAGTTGCACTGATGCATAACTAACAACAGATCCCTGTTGATCTTCCTTAGCACACCTCTAAAAATCCCACATGTGGCATAACTAACAGATCCTCAAAAATCCTCATGCTGCCTCCTCAGCTTTAGTGTCAATTGTCCCATAGTTCTGCAACCTTAATGCATAAAACATAGTCTGGTCTGGTCTCTAATATATAGCTTTTATCACTTGCTTCCGCACTTTTAAATCCATATTCACAGAAGGGTGGATACGTTTGATGATTAGATTTAGATGCAATTTCTAAGAATTGAAAACTAGCAGACTGAGCACAGAGGTCAGAAAACATGAAAAACAGAAATAGAAATATGAGAAGAAGAAGGAATACAAAATCCAACAGCTCAGAGTTATTTATTTGGCAGGAAAGAGATCTGACGGCACAGGATGTGGGCAGAGTTAAAGTTGACAGAGTCAAGATAGCGTAGATGGGCAACTACAAGCAATGGAGCTAGTCTGTCAGAGACATTGAGTTAGAGATATTGAGGATTGGTCTCTTACCAGGCAGATATCCATGAATGTTGATGCTTTGTAAGACAAGATTGGTTGAAGAAGTTAAGTCGTGTTGATGTGAGTATTGATTCCAAGGGAATGGAAATTCAGAAAGCGTAAGTCAAGTTCTAGGCTCAAGTTCTAGGCGGTTCAAGAGTTGGAAAGAGAGAGATGGAGAAAGATAGAAAGAAGAAAGAGAGAGATAAAGGGAAGAAGATCGATCTATCAAAGGTCAAAGAAAATGGGTGAGTCAAAAAGGAGAAAGGACCCCAAGTCCCCCAAGAGATTGTAAGAGGTCCACCCAGGCCCTCTCATAGAGGTGAGAAGTGTACAGGCATGTCACATAGCTACTGAGATGGCGGCAAAGGAGAGGTTAGGGCGCAGTCTTAATATTTGACCATTTTCATTGTCTGCAAATGGAAAAACTCTGGCCCATTCCTGTCATTGTGCCGCCAAAGGCGCATGCCACACCAATGCCAAGTCTTGGTTTTCCTACTCCAGATTAGACATTTCATCAATGGGATTTTCCAAGCCTATTGTGCAGCAGACTTCCAACCACTTCTAAAGATGAAGGGAAGAAGATAAATCTATCAAAGTTCAAAGAAAATGGGTGAGTTGAAAAGGAGAGAGGACCCTGAGTCCCCTGAGAGATTTTAAGAGGTCCACCCGGGCCCGCTCATAGAGTTGAGAAGTTTACAGGCATTTCAGATAGCTACTGAGATGGCGGGAGAGGAGAGGTTAGGGCTTAGTCTTAACACCCCGTGTGACTGGTGAGAGAATGATCCAAAAGGTTATTTGTCTGTTAGGTTCAAAAAAAATCCTTTTGGAGGAGGTTCAAGGAGATCATTGAAGAGGCTTTTTTAAGGGAATCAGCAATCATGGAGTTGCTTTGAATCAGGTTGAGGGCAAACTCTTTGTTAGTATAGTACTCCTGTAGCCCCTTTGTTTTGATATCTATGTGTCTGGACTTTTAATGCAATCCAAATTTATTGATTTTGTCATCCAGGCCCTTTTTGTCAATGTATAGAGTGGGTCTTGGTTCAGTAGTTTGATAAATCTTGCTAACAAGGTGCTTGATCCATTTGACTTCCAAGTAGCAGTCAAGTAATGCGTTTAATTCAGATTTGGTGGAGGAATAAGTAATTTTTCTTTTCCTGGTAGAATTCCAGATGACTGGGCTGCCGTAATGAAAGATGATGTACCCAGTTTGGGACTTGCAAAAGATTGGATCACCTCCCCAGGTAGCGTTGCTGTAACTTGAGAGGATTTCTTGTTTGGGATTGAATTTGATGACAAGTTTAAGATCTTTAGTTTTTTTGAGATACTTCCACACCTTCTTGACTTCTCTCCAGTGAGTCATGCCAGGTTTAAGATTGAACCTTGCCAAGCTAGATACAGAGAATGCAATGTCTGGTTGAGAGTATTGAGCGAGATGATTAAGGAGTCCGATCGCTGACCTATAGTTAACATTAAGTTGACAGAATTTGGCATGGTCCATGTTGGAAGCGGGTTCAAGATTGAGATTCTGAGTCAATGGAGTATGGGTGTCTTTACAGGAGGATAAGCCAAGTTCTTCCAAACCGCGGGAAATGTGGTTAGGCTGACTCAAGAGAATTTTGTGGCCTTTGATTTCCATGAGCATACCAAGAATAGTGTTGGGAGGATGGCACAACAAATTCTTGAATCGTTCAAGGAAATTTATTTCAAAGAGGTTAGAATTACCTACATGGATCAGATCATCAACATGGAAGTAAATCATTTCTCCCGCTTTAGAATTAAGGTAGAGACAGGGATCACTGGTTGATTCAGAATATCCTTGAGATTTAATCCATGAAATCAAGTTTTCATACCAATTCTGGGGGGATTGTTTCAAGCTGTAGAGAGATTTTTTTAATTTTAAGTAGGGAGATTTCCTATCTGAATCTTCTGGGGTCCTTATAATGAAAATTTTGTCAATAGGGGCATGGAGGAATGCACCTTTCACATCAAATTGGGTGAGTTTCATTTTCTTCTTCAGACCATATATAAGGGCCTCTCAAAGTGATCCAAGTTTGCCTGTTGGTGCCCATCTTTCATTGTAATAAATTCCTAAGACTTGATTGAATCCTTGAACACAGAGTCAAGCCTTATTTTTGACAGGGTCTCTGTGGAAATTCTCTTTCACCTTGAAGACCCACATGGTATTCAAGATGTTATCTGGAGTTCTGCAGTACTCCTCCCAGACGTCTTGAAGTTCTATGGAATTTATCTCCTCTTCAGCAGCTTTCTTCCACTTGGGCCATTTGGCACATTTGCATGCCGCTTTGTATGAAGGAGGCTTGTAGTAATTGTAGAAACCGTATCTTTGGTTCTTTCTTGTCTCTGGTCTAGGTCTTTGAGAAATAGATTGTACAGGAGGCTCTTGCACAAGGGATGATAGAGAAGGATGGGGATTGGAGGATGATAAGCCTATAGATTCTGAATCTTCCTGGTCTAAGTCTGATTTGGAGAGTTCATTTTGGGATTTGAAAAAGGCATATTGTTTTTCAATTGAGGAGAAATTGGATTTGTTTGGCTTGGAGCTGAAATGACTGAAGAGATTGATCCCTGGAAATTCAAGAAGAGGAAAGTCATAGAGGGGATTTTTGAGAAACTGCACGTGTTTGGTTTCAATAACCGCACCAGATGAGTTGAGTATCAGATAAGAATGAAAAATGGGATTGAACCCAACTATGAGCCCTTCTAATCCCTTCTAATCAAATTTTCTCCCTTTTTGTAGCCAATTTGCAAGGTAAATGGCAGGAGATCCTACAGGTTTCAAATAATTAGTAGGTAACTTCTTGTTAAACATAAGTTCCCAAGGGGATTGGTCATTCCCTTCCCTAGGGACTTGATTAAGCATGAAGCAGCAACTTCTAACCACAATATGCCAGTAACCTTTATTCAATCTTGATGATGAGAAAGTTGCACGCACTGATTCTATGATTTTTTGGTTAGCTTGTTTGGCTCAACTGTTGTGTTGAGAGTAATAGGGTTCAGAAGTTAAGAGCTTGATGTGCTTGGACTTGGAAAATTCCTTCAAGGTATTGTTAGTGAATTCTGTACCCTTATCTGAGAAGATTTTGTTGGGGTAATAATTTAACAGTTTGTATTCCGTCTCAAGCAAGTTGATGATAACATTAGGGGTCTCTTCTTTGGATTGGAGGGCAAAGGCAGAAAAATAGCCCCTAAAGTTGTCTAAAAGATTCAAAATATATCTATGACCTGCCTTTGACTGAGGGGTGATCTTACCTATCAAGTCCAGGTGGATTTGCTCCAGGGGTTTAGAAGAAGGCATTGAGGTGGCTGAGAATGGAGCCCTTGTGATTTTGCTTTGCACACATCCATCAAACTGAAACTTGTCTAATTCCTCTTTTGAGTAGCAGTCCTTGAGCAGAGTTTTAAGTGTGGAGGTTGATGCATTCCCATACATCTTGTGGAGATTGGAGAAAGATTGAGTCTTGATGAAGGAATTGGTTGCAGGTTGACTCAGAAGATTGACCAATAAATGGTTTCCAGAATTTTGAGGCTTCTCAATAACAAACAGATTATCTTGGATTAGACCTTTAAGTACCATCTCTTCACCCCAAGTGATGTGAGATTGATCTTTTTTTTGTGAGAGACAACATCCCTTTTTTTCCAGGAGACCGGGACTGTTCAAGTTAACTACTACATTGGGAACATACATGCATTCTTCAAGTGTCATAATGGATTCTTTCCACTTAAGCCAAACAGTGCCTGTTCCCCTTATCTTAAGATTTGCTTCTAGATTGCCTTTCTTGACTTCTTCTAACTAATCCTGTAGGTTGATAGAGGTAAAATAATTCAGATTGTTAAATACATGTATGTTTGTGCCCAATCCTAGGAGGAGGTTAGGTGTGTTGTCTGTATTAATCCAGAGGGTGAGTAAGGCGTGGTAGTTAATGGTGGGTGTTTTCTTGATTCTATTCTTCCACTACTATTTCTGTTCAACCCACCATTTGGGCGTGATCTGAGGATGGAGATGAAAACATGAGGATTTGGGATGTGGTGCATTTGGGTTGTGAAAGCCTTCTTTGCACTTAATGCAAACCTTCCTGTCTTCATTATCTGGTTTATTTTTGATCAATACTAGAGAGATGTCTGGGGTAGGTTTTCCAATCTTGTGTTGTACCTTAGGCTTGTTGTTGTACTGAGTTAAGTGGTTGAATACAACCTCTACCATGGTTAGCTTCTTACCATGCATGATTTGTTGTTTCAAATTCTCTAGAGAGGGTGGAAATTTGAAGATTATTAGATATGCCAGTATATCATTTGGTAAGTCTATTCCTACATCAGCCATACAAGTAAGAGATTTTTGAATCTCTGCTATCAATCCTTCAATAGCGTGTTTGTTGAATGGAGCATGTAGGAATTGATTGAATATACAAGCTCTATTGGCGGTTTTGGATGAGGAAAATCTGCGGGTGATCTTGGCCCAGAGTAGTTTTGAAGATTTTATGTTTGAGGCATTGAATACATTAGAATGGGTGGTGTTGTCGAGTTTGGATAGGAGGATTGCTCGAATTTCTTGGTCTTGTTTTATGGGTAGTTGGCCCACATTCACGGTCATGATGTCTTTGATATCCTTGAGGTTTAACAGAACCATCATCTTATTGCGCCAGATAGAGTAATTTTCCTCATTGAGTGGGGGAATAGCATTGACAGAAGCCTTGAGCGCAACTTGGTGAAAATAATTGTTGGCTCCTGATGGTTTGTTCATTTTTGATAGCATGGAGTTGTCTTTGGCTTTGAACTGTGATTAGATTTACATGCAATTTCTAAGAATTGAAAACCAGAAGACTGAGCACAGAGGTCAGAAAACATGAAAAGCAGAAATAGACATATGAGAAGAAGAGGGAATAAAAAAGCCAATAGCTCAGAGTTATTTATTTGGCAGGAAAGAGATCAGACGTCACAGGACGTGGGCAGAGTTAAATTTGACAGATTCAAGACAGCATAGATGGGTGACTACAAGCAATGGAGATAATCCGTCAGAGAAGTTGAGTTAGAGATCTTGAGGATTATTCTCTTACCAGGCAGATATCCATGAAGGTTGATACTTTGTTAGACAAGAGTGGTGGAAGAAGTTAAGTCATGTTGATGGGAGTATTGAGTCCAAGGGAATGGTGATTCAGGAAGCATAAGTCAAGTTGTAGGAGGTTCAAGAGTTAGAAAGAGAGAGATGGAAGGAAGATAGAAAGAAGAAAGAGAGAGATGAAGGGAAGAAGATTTATCTATCAAAGGTCAAAGAAAATGTGTGAGTCAAAAAGGAGAGAGGACCCCAAGTCCCCCAAGAAATTGTAAGAGGTCCACCCGGGCCCGCTCATAGAGGTGAGAATTTTACAGGCATGTCACATAGCTACTGAGATGGCGACAGAGGAGAGGTTAGGGCACAGTCTTAACATTTGACCATTTTCATTGTCTGAAAATGGAAAAATTCTGGCCCATTCCTGTCATTGTTCCGCCAAAGGCGCATGCCACACCAATGCCAAGTCTTGGTTTTCCTACTCCAGATTAGACATTTCACCAATGGGATTTTCCAAGCCTATTGTGCAGCAGACTTCCAACCACTTTCAAGCCAACTTTGAGTCAAATGTCCGGTGCTGAGCCTTCTGGCCTTTGTGTCTATAAATAGCCACCACCTCCACCCACAACTTGAATTCTGTCCCCAGGATTCTCCACGCTTCACCACTCTAGATTACCCCTCCAAATACTCCACTCTCCTAACTACTGAAACTGCAACTGAGACCTTCCTGCCATAAAAAAAACTACAACATCAAATTGTGCAAATACTGTTCAAAAAAGGGGTGTTGTGGTCTTTTATAGAGGCAAGTTGGAACTGGCTGCGCACTCAGAAGTAGCGGTGGCCTCAGAAGGGGAAGCACGCTCAGCAATGGGTGCGGCTTTGCCGCAGAAATTCGCGCTGCGGGCTCAGCATCTGGAGACGCGGGATAGATTGGATTGGATCAGATTGGACGGATTGCGCATTGCAAGACGCAGATTGGATTGCCCAGATATATCTTGGATATCTGGAATGGTGTGTTGGGCAGATATGGACATCTGCAGGGGGATCCAAGTTGGGCGCGGCGCAACTCTGCGTCATGAGAAGGACAAAGTGGGTGGACTTAATGGCAGGCGGGCAATACGGATGGATATGGGATATGGGATATGGGATATGAGTTGTGGATTATGGGATGGGAAGGATAGGGTGGAGGCTAGGGTTCTGTGCTTAGGGGTTGTATTTCATTATTCTTGCTTGTTTCTGGTTGTACTTAGGTTAGGGTTGAGGGGTAGGCTACTTTAGCGGCACCCTCAACCCTGATATCATGGAGCATTGGATCAGGGAGAATCATTGGTTGTTGTAGGGTTTGGAAGGATCTTTACTCTCAATTCTCTATCTCTCAGTCAAAGGGTGAACAGTTCACACAAGGTTTATAGACGCAAGGGATCAAAAAATTGGAACAAATAAAGGAGAAGTTCTCTTTTGAATTCCACATCTGGGGGTCCCTCCAGGATTTAATCTTTTGTTCCTTGTCTCTTGAAACTATAAAGCATGATTTCCCAGTACCACCCATTTACCATTGCAGGGTCATCTAACGTTAACCCCACTTGTCTTCCTCCTCCTCCTCCTCCAGCTTCTTGGAAGCAACCCTCATCAGGGGCATGATGCAGTGTCCCTTGTTCCAACAATGGTGCCGATCACAAGCCTGTGTGCATCAGACCGCAGGGCTATCCTCATATCCAGTTCAAAACGGAGGAAATTTAGCAATTCCTTGCAAAATACAAAGGAATTGCCAATGCGGAAGGTGCAATGGGTTTGGATAAGGCTTGGCTTGTTTTCCTCTTCATCACGGAAAAAGAGAAGCTTCAGGATGTGGAGGAGATGGAAGGGTATGAGGAACTTGATTGGCCAAAACTAAAGGCAGAAATCTTGGCATGGTGGGGAAGGCACAAACCTTGGTTTTGTGAAAGCAACTTTGAGCAAGCTGCGGCTGAAGCAAGCACCAATAGCAGATTACGGACAAGGGTGCAATTGGGGGATTGTGTAGCAATGTTTGATTGGATCTATTGTTACCTGGCAAAGAACAAGGTGATATCCGGTGTGGTGCCCCATCCTGGACACCCTGGCCGCCTTAAGACCTCAATCCATAAACTTTTGCGCAAACGTACCGGCCGGCTGAACAACTTATCCTCAGGCTCATCCAAACCATTCTTTACCCGCACGCGCGCGCCGCGCCGCGCCGCGCTCCTTTTATCCGCGCGCGTCGCGCGTCCTTTATCTGTGTTGCTTGTCATCTCCGCCGTTGTCATAGCACGTCCTCATCTTTGTTGTTGCGTGTCTTCATCTTTGTTGTTGCGTGTCTTCATCTTTGTTGTTGCGTGTCTTCATCTTTGTTGTTGCGTGTCTTCATCTTTGTTGTTGCGTGTCTTCATCTTTGTTGTTGCGTGTCTTCATCTTTGTTGTTGCGTGTCTTCATCTTTGTTGTTGCGTGTCTTCATCTTTGTTGTTGCGTGTCTTCATCTTTGTTGTTGCGTGTCTTCATCTTTGTTGTTGCGCCTCCCAATCTCCTCATTGCTACCGTCGCGCGGCGCTCATCCATGATTTACTGAATCCATCCCGACCGCACCCGCAAGCATTTGGCAAATCCTTGAATCCATCTAACCTCCCATCGCACTTGATCTATCAGTCGTGGATCTCAAGGCCGTCAGGATTTACTCAACTTTCTCAAACCAATCTCCTATCCGCCCATCCGCGCTCTCATGGACTTCATCCGTCACCTTTCCTGGGACTCTCCCACCCACTTCTGCCTTTGGACAAGGGGTGGGTCACTCTGGTATTGTTATGCGCGCCCATCCACAGACCGACGCGAGTGACCACATGGTTGCCTTCCCTCTTCCGCTCTATTTGTAGAATCCGTTGTATATAGTCTAACAGGGACTCCTGCCCATATAAGGAGGGGCTCTCCCCTGCCTTTTGGCCCAGCATCCCAGCATCAGGGAGCATCAGAGAATCCAATCCATCCAATAAGACCTTCATCGTAATCAACTTATCTGTGGGCATCCTTCCCCACCTATCTGAGCCATTTATCCGGGTATATCTATGATTGCCCCTTGATCCTTTGAGCCTCCATACTCAAACTCTGTCCTTTGTGACCTTGATCCTTATCACCAACCAATAGCCTTGCTGTTTGAAGAAGAATTCCTGTCTGTCTGAATTCTTGAGTGTGTTATACCACTCTGATCCCTTTTTCCGACCATACTGGTCTTGATCTCTCCTTGATCATCTTTCTGGAGCCAATCACGTTTGATTGAAGAGGTTTTATTAAGCTTAAAACCTGGAGTGTTATACCTCCCTTCTTCTTTGAGGTTGAATTTTGCAACGCTATTCTTGAGTCCCTTGAGAAGTGTTGGGATATTCATTCTCAAATTTGTTATTGATTTGCTTCTAGAGCTTCACAAACAAATTGCTTTTGTTTTTTTCAGCCTCCCACAGTTATCTGGTACCCTTCAAGCGCTTGATTGCGGAGAGTTGGGCAGGTTCATTGAGAACCTGGAGGTTGGTTGGGATTGAGTTGATCTTTCCTAATCAGCTGCTGACGACCAGAGTTATTAGCTTGTGGGCGTTGTTACTTACAACTGCCTTGTTCTATTGAACTCTGAACAAAACTTGACTTATTTGTTCAAGTCTTTCCCTGCACCATCTTGCCTCAGATAGTGTTGTTTCCATAGCTACCGACAACTCTTACCCTCTTCCCTTAGTTTGATTTCTCATCCATAAGGTTCTGGACCTTGATTCCGGTTACATTTAAATATTATTGTAACTCCTAGGAGGGAAGCCTAAACAGCACCTTTCCCCTCCACAGAACTGCCACGGCTTAGCACCATTTGAAGTCTTACACCGGGCAGACGGGCGCAATGAAGAGGGTGTTTTTGGGAGGACTCAGTCCCCCACTCCACGGGCGGGTGCAGCGGCATTTTTACCACAACAAATTGTTGAAGAGGTTGTTTGATGGTAGCAGTGCACTCCTTTTGGAAATCCTTTTCATTCATTGCGCAGTAGAAAGCAAGCTGGACTTGGAGGAACTGATGGAGGACACGGAAAGTTTGTTCCCAAGGGGGCAAAAGAAGTCTTCTTCCCACACCCCACCTGCAACAATGCAAGTTCCCGTCCCGGGCCCCTCAAAAACAGAACACGCTCAGGAAAACCCTCCAACAATGAGCCTGGAGGTTAGCAAAATGACGGAATTGATGAAGGCTTTATGGATCTTTCTGAGTCAAATGTTGTCTGGGTTGCGCAATCCGCCTCCTCACCTTGGGGGAGCGCTTCCGTTGTCAAATACACCCATGTTGCGGTTGTTCAATTAATGCCGGGACAAGGGGAATTGGCGGTCAGGGTGAAATAACACTACGTAGGAATTCAAGGCAGGATTGGTTTGACCGGTGGGAATGGGATTCATGTCCCCAATGGGCAAGCGGATCTCCTCCAAACCTGGGAATCCAACCATCATGAAGCAAGTGCACATGCGTGGACAGGAATTGGCGGTGACTGCTTGGTATTTTGCTGGGGATTTCCACCAGTCCTGGGGTATGGCAACCACCATGTGTGGAAGCAGAAGTGAGGGTGTTAGCAATGGAGGAGTTGGCAGAAGTGGAAAGGATGGATTTGGATGCCGAGGAAAGTATAACTTTGGCAGCTTGTAAGCCAATTGCGCGCGTTCCGGAAATGGATGGACAGCCGTTGAATCCCGCAGGGAAAAAGAAGGCAGTGGAAATTGTGCGCAGGGTGATGGGGAATGAAACAACTAATCCCTTGAACTTGAAGGAGTTGGCGGTAGTGTTTCCATTTGTGGTAGACAATATGGTTCAAGCGCTGAAGGATTGCAGGCACAATAGGATCCCTCCAACAGTGCAAGGGGTTAACTTGGCTTGGGATGATGTGGAGCGCAAGCTAGCAGGGATGAAATCAATTTCAACTCCACTGGCTGATGTTCTGATGAAGATTTCTGGAAGGAAGGTGTTGGCGCTGGTGGATAGCGGTTCTATGGTGAACCTCCATCTGTCTAGATTTGTTGATGAAATGCAATTGGTTTGGCGTAAATGTGAAATGGGGCTTTGAGCAATTAATGGCGGGGCGTGTTGCATGGATGGGGTTGTGGAGGAGGAAAAGGTTGAGGTTGCAAGGGTCTGTAAACCACTTTCTTTTCTATTGGTTGATTGCGGGGAGGCTATTTTAGGACGGCCATTCATGTTTGGGTTCCAAGCACAAATGATGTTTGATCCAGAGGCGGGGACGGAAGCGTTAACGGTGGAAGATTTGTCCAGCGGGCAATTTGAAACCATGATCTGCAATCAGGGGATGGGGAAGTGGATGAGGGATTGGGCAAGAGAGGAGGAGGAGGCCCCCGGCAAGGAGTTGGTTGGCAAGGGTGGTCCAGCAACGGATTTTGACTAGTTGGCCAAGGTTACCACGCAGAGAAAGCTCCAGCTTTGTGCAGGGGGTTAACCAGCAGGTGGGGAGAAGGGAGGAAGCGCGGGATGCGCAAGCACTGGAAGTAAGTTCCTTTACTCAGTGTGAATCACTGGTAGGTACTTCACAAAAACACTATCATTTTTCCACGCTTGTGACCAAAGGCAAAAGCCACGGTTTGGTTTTGACTAGAACCTATGGTAACGCATGCATGCAGATGGCGCGGTGCAATGTTGGAAAGTATAAGCCAGTTGCGCGGAAGGTCTGTCCCCGGAACAAATAAATGCCCCAGAATCTGAACAGGTCACTGCAACCAATCCCTTGGTTGCAGGACCCTTGGGAATCTCCACTGAAGGTGTCAGGATGGGTGACGCAACTGGGGCGGATTATGAATGAGCAGATTGCAGCCCTTAAATTTGGACAGCCCGGCTAGTTGAGCGCGGAGGAATGGGATTTGCTGACTTTGGTACTCATTCCCGGGGAAAGAGCCCTTGCGTTCAGACCTGAAGAGCCGGGACTTTTAAAGGGCAAGATAGGCAACCCTTACGTGATTCCAACGGTTTGGCACAAACCTTGAAAGATCAGGGCAATTCCAATTCTGCAGGTGGTTTGGGGGCCCTTCTTGGAGCTGATGCACAAGCGTGTGGTGAAAGGTCTTTAAAAGCAGTCAACATCAAGTTACTTGAGTCCAATCTTTGTGGCGGTTAAGCAGGATGGGAATTCATTACGGATTGTTCATGATCTGCAGCAGCTCAATTTTTTTATGATCCAAGATGTGGGAAAACCTCCCCACATGGAAAAGTTTCTGGAATCTATGGCAGGACGCGCATGCAACGGGTTGGTGGATGTGATGGGTGGATACAATCAGCACAAACTCAATTGGAGTTCGCGTCCAATGTCTGCCTTCAAAACCGGATTGGGCAGGATGCAACTGACACAGCTCCCACAAAGGGCTACTAACTTGGTTGCGGTTTACAAAGCGCAGATGACCCGGATTCTGAAGGAAGATCTTCCAGAGGGGGTTCAGATTTTCATTGAAAACGCGGGCATCAAAGGCCTGAAGACCAATTATGGAAGGGAAATGCTTACAGAAGCTCTGGAAATTTGCTGATTTGTCTGGGAGTATGTGCAAAAGCTGGAATGGATCTTGTTCTGGATTGAGGAAGTGGGACTTACGGTGTTGGTGAAAAAGTTAGTGGTCTGCATACCCGTGCTGGAGGTTCTGGGAAATGTGGTGGCTTCCGACGGAAGACAGATTGCAGCAAAGAAACACAACAAGGTCCTTGAGTGGCCAATGCCAAAGACTGTATTGCACATTCTCCAGTTCTTGGGATTGTGTAGCTATGTATGGATGTTAATTGAGAGTTTTGCGGAGTTTGCTAGCTGGTTGCCATAATTGAAGCATAAGGGCTCGGAATGGATCTGGGGTTTGGATTGTGACATAGCCTTTGAAAAACTCAAGGAGATTGTTGGGAGAAATATTGTACTGCGGGACTTGGATTATGACGCTGGGGGAATCAAGTTGGCCATGGATTTGAGCAAGTTTGGCGCAGGGGCAGTGCTGACCCAGGAGGATGAGGGGAAAGATTGTCTGGTTCTTTAAGGGTCCGTTAGGTTTAGGCCAACGGAGAGCCGGTAATTGCAGCCAAAGTTAGAACTTTGCAGGGTCACTAAGATTGTGCAGAGGTTGCAGAATTTGATATGGGGGATTCACTTTTTTCTTCTGGTGGATGCAGAGGTGCTGGCGCTGATGATCAATTTGCCAACACTGCCAAATGAACCTATGACCAGGTGGGTTTCATTCCTTCAGTTGTTCTCTTTCATGGTTGTGCATTTTCCAGGAAAGGCCTTTACAATCGCAGATGCGCTTTCTTGGTACCTGCGGGATGATCCGTACAAAGGCGCAGAACCACTTGATGTGGAGGCCCCAACAGTTAAGGTAGGGGTGATGGAAGTAGGTGTGCAATTCCACTCCAGCAGTCTGGGAGGTACATGGTCCTCAGTTTGTATTTGGGGATCTTTGGTTTCCAGATGATAAGCCAGCCAATATTGTTAGATGGATTTGGCTGAGAGTGGGAAATTTCTACCTGCAGGAAGGACAGCTGTGGCGGGGGAGGGCGCTGGTACTGCTTGTGGTCAGGACGTTGAGGGCGGATCAGGAGGTAATTCTGGGAAGTCTGCATGACAATGTTGGTCATTGTGGAAAGCTCAAAACTCAGAAGCGGGTCAGGGAAAGGTTCTGGTGGCTGGGTGTAGTTTGCGCGGTGCGGGAGTGGGTACAGTTGTGCAAAGCATGTCAGAAGCAGAGGGAAACTTTGCCTTGCAAAGTGGGTATCTCCACCGGGGAGGACGCCTTGTTTGGGCAGGTTTCTCTGGATTTCATGGACATTAAGGCGGGTAAGTTTGCGTACCTCCTTCTTGCGCGGGTCAATCTCTTGGGATGGGTGGAAGCGGGGCTGCTGGTGAAGCTCTTGGCGAGAAAAGTTGGTCAGTTTCTGGAGGAAGATTGGTTTGCCTGTTACGGATCACTTTGGCTGGTAACGGTAAACGGAGGTGCAGAGTTCTGGGGATGTTTGGCAGAGTTGGTGCAAAGTTGCAGAGCAAAGTTTGGGTGAGTGAAGGATTAATATTCAGAAGGCGCAGGGATGATTGAGTGCTATTTTTTTATTTTTTTATTTTTTTTATTTTTTTATTTTTTTTATTTTTTTATTTTTTATTTTTTATTTTTTATTTTTTATTTTTTATTTTTTATTTTTTATTTTTTATTTTTTATTTTTTATTTTTTATTTTTTATTTTTTATTTTTTATTTTTTATTTTTTATTTTTTATTTTTTATTTTTTATTTTTTATTTTTTATTTTTTATTTTTTATTTTTTATTTTTTATTTTTTATTTTTTATTTTTTATTTTTTATTTTTTATTTTTTATTTTTTATTTTTTATATTTTATTTTTTATTTTTTATTTTTTATTTTTTATTTTTTTATTTTTTTATTTTTTATTTTTTTATTTTTATTTCATTTTTATTATTTTTATTTTTTTTAATAACTCCTAAGATACCCAACGGCCTCTGCGCCCACTGCAGAGTAACTGTTTCCCCCATTGCTGGTCTAACAATCTCAACAAAGTTTTTCTCCAATCCGTGCTTGGTCACCTCAACCTTCCTTCTAATCCTCCAACTCTTGCCCGTCTAGGTTGACCTGATTCCGCCTGGTTTCTCCATACCATACAGCCATACAAAGTGATAACAAAGACTGTGGTCAAGGAATTGAGGAAACAAAAATCAATGGGTACCTCTGCTAATTGGACAAGCAAATACTGGCCAGCCTTCAACAATTGGTTGGGATCCCAGCTGCGGACGCCACAGACGCCAACTCCCCCATGCCATCTTCCTTCCTTAGAATTTCCCCAATTATTTTACAAATACTAAATAAATAGGAACTATAAAAGAAACTCTACCTGAAAAAAATTGAATTTTTGCCCCTTTCCTTGCTTCTTGTCTATCTAATACTTGAAATAAATATGATTCCTGGCCCTCCCAAGAAAGGAATGCACTTGATTCCCTGAAACATCCTAGAAAAGAGACACACACACAAAAGCAAAGACTGTGCAACCATATAGTGAGAACCCCTCCATATCTGAGAGTGAGACAAAACTGACACACCAAGACAGAACTCAAAAAAAAAAACTCTGTAAGACTAAAAGAAAAATAATCATACTAAACAGACTCCGCAAACTAAAAGATACAAAAAAAGATTCCAAAACTCTGCAAATAACAAATTACCTAAGGGACCTGAACCACCCCAGACAAAGGCCTCTAGAGACTAGACCTTCCACACTGCTCTGGTGATCTGAGCTTCCTTGTCCCACATATCCCCCAAAACTTTGAACATTGACCCCAAAATTCATTCCTCCAAGGACCCTTCTCCAGAAAACTCCTGCTCCTCTGCAGCTGGCTCCTCCACATTGGCCATCTCCTGATCTTCTTCTCCCAAACCCAAGGTTTTTTAAAAATCCGTAGTACCCTGCACGTGGAACTACTTTATGTGAGCTGCCACTGCCTTCTGCTTAAGCGGAGTGCCATTCAAATCCTCCAACTGATAACTTTGGCCAGGACACTGACTCATGATGCAATAAGGGCCATTCCATAAATCCTTAAAAAGTTTACCCTTCTACATCTCCAAGCTCCAATTGTAAAGCAGAACAAGATTTCCCTTCCGCAATGGGTTTCACAGGAAATTGGCGCAAGGCTTGTCACAGTACTGGACCAAATTAGCCCAACTGCCCCAAAGCCTCTTTGCCACCATTGCCACCATCTGCTTTCTCTGCAAGAGTTTCTCCGTCCACACCACAACTAGGTCATCTGTGGTTTTAACCTTCCACCAGTCATTAGCAAGATAATTGAGGGTTTTGATATCCACTGGAAGAACCGGCTGCTACCCGTACAAAGGTTTGTAAGTCCAACAACCCATACCCCACTTGACCAATATCCAATGGGCAAACAACAGAATGGAAAGGTTTCTTGCCACTTCTTCTGCTGATTCCACAGATCTTGACCATTGCATTCTTGATTTGCTGATGCCCTCTCTCTAATGCCCCAGCCCCATCTGTATAATAATCCGTAATCCACCCAAACTTTGCACCACAAGATTTGAATAGCTTCTGAAGATCACTCCAGAATCCATCTCTGCTGTCCAATTTGATGAGCTGAAAACACCCAAAATGGGCTAAACAAATCCTCCTCCAAAAACAACCCAACTTTCTACGCTGATAATTTAACCAATGGACGGGCCTCCACCCATCCCAACAAGTCTTAGATACAGAAATTTCCCTGCCTTGATATGGACCATATCCAGCAAGACCCTTCCAAAAAGAGCATCCTCTCCCATTGGAATACCCACCTCCCAATGCAACCTTGTCTCCAAGCCTTGCAACTCCACACCCAATCCTGCCTGTACATCCTAGACCTGGCCACCCGAGCCTGGTCTTAACCCTTCTCCAAGTTTCTGCCTCCCCCCGGTGCCCCAAGTTGTCATGGAGGCTCCTCAACAATTTCTCCTGATCCATCTGCCTTGCGACCACCACCAGGGTTACTGGAAGTGCCCAACCTGAAAAAAGAAATGCGGAAAATTCTGAAAAAAAACTGAAGTTTCCCCAACCGCTTCTCAAACACTGTCATTGGGCAGAAGTCCAGATGTAGCTCCCACTGGTTTTACCCCCAAATTACATCTACCAACTCGTAGCAGACTCTCCCCGTCATATTCCCCACAAAATCCCCCACCTTCAGAGGCAACCCAGAGTCTCTGATAGTGACCAAGTACAACTTTTGCAGGTCTGGAAAATCTACATAATCTTTCTGTCCTGTTTCAGTAATGCAAAAATTGGACTAGAATAGCTAGAACAAGAAGGCTTGTACAGACGCATCTGCAATTCCTCCTGCACCAACTCTGTAAACTGATCCCTAACCACTGTTGGAATAGGAATGGGTTTAATTTTCCAAGGGTTGTGAGGCACCATTGGTATCAGGTATGTTGAAAAAGTGGCTGAGGCCAGCATGTCTGTGATGAAAATACTATTGGTTAAGAAACCAAGACCAGACTGGATTACCAAATGGAAAAATAATCATAAAACAAATTTGAGAAACAAGATTCATCAGACAGAAAGAAGGGTAAAAACAACACCAACGGAAGTCTTTCAGGAGACAGTTGGAAAGTAACCAGCTACAAGGAAAAGATGAGATAACCGCAGAAGCGCCTTGAACAATCTGTAAGGAAGAGTTAGTTTGTATCATAAACCTATGGAGTTGGGATTGTCCTTACTTTATTGAGCTGGCTGCCGGCGGTTGATTGATGAGACATTGAGAGGTTTGAAACTGGCAAGTTGGTGAGTGGTTCCCAGGAGATGCCTGAGGAAGTTTGCTGGATGTTGGATGGGATTTAGAGAAGTTCGCGCTCAGGGTGTTCACTCTAGATTTGAATTATAAGCACCCAGTACAACATAGTAATAGCAACAAAGAGCAAAAAGGAAAAGAAGGTAAACATAAAAAAGACAAAGGCAGGAATAACAGAAACAAGTAAAGAGACAAAAACAAGTAATAAGAAGTGAGTAAGATGTGAAAAGAGATCACATCAGCAGCAGTGCTACTTCAACTCAACAGTCTTGTGTACGCTCAAGTTAACCAACATGTTACAGAGGTATCACAGATTGTGAGATGCGTGAAACTTCAAGACTGGAGATTGATTCTGTTACTATGACAGCAGTCATTGCAGATCAAATGCATTGTAAAAGCACTTAAAATCTAAATTGAGAGACATTTACAAGTATATCAATCAAAAAGGCTAAGGAAATCATCAACAGGAACACAGTGGGTTTGGAGGAAAGAATGAGAGCACTTGATGCTTTCAATTCTAAAAAGTTTAAGAAAGCATGAGGTGCATAGTTGATTAAAGCAAAAAAAAGAAAGATGAATTTTGAGATGAACATCTCAAATAAAAGATTAAATTATGGAATGTCTAAGGAGCAGAAATTAAAAAGAAAAATGGAAGGCAAACCAGCATTCCTGGAATGCTATTCAAGAAGAGGAGGAAATAATGGTCTTGTTCATACACACACATGGACAACTTATCCAATATAAATAGTCATTAATTTGTTGTATTTCTTCTCTCTCCCCACCCAATTTAATATTTAAATTTATTTTAATCATTTTTAAATTGTCAATTTAGTTTATCCTCAAATGGTAGCCTTGCTCAAAATTTAAGAAGATTTAATTTTGGATTAACTTCACATGGTAGGGGTCTGCAATTTTGCATTTTAGCAAACCCGGCTCCTCTGTAAAAAAGACAGTGCTTTCCTCTGCATGAAAATTACTGCTTTCAGCAAATGTACTTCCTCCTCTTGCAACCATCCCTCTGTCCCACAGTTGAGTTCTGCCATCTGCTCCTCAATTATGCCTGTCCAATTCTGCTTCAGAATTGCAGGTGTCAGAGGGGACTCATATAGGTCCCAAGACCAATGGATTGGCCTCATTGGGTTATTGAGGTCCTGCAGCATTGGCTTTTTCTTTTCTCATACTTTATTGGAAACCAGTTTGTACTTTCCACAAAAATTCTGCACCTTGATAAACTTTGATTCTTCAGACATCTCCTCCACCTGCAATTGTTGAACTGAAACAAAATCCCAGTTGCTCACAATTGTGGAACAATGGTAGCTGCTTGTGCTAACATCCATTGGAGGGGCATACAAGGAAGGACTCACTTTTAATCCTTTCCCTGCTCCCATCATGGCTACCCCAATTACCGCTCTCCTCTATTCCGCCCAAAGCACACTGCATTGTGCCATGGAGGTTGCCCCTTTCTCCTCAAATGTTGACTTTCTGTGCAAGGATGGAGCCTTCCCCGCACAGGCGACATGGCCAACATCTAAAAATCCTCCACTGCACTTTTGAGACCGCCACTCTGATGTTCCCATGTGCCTTTCTTTGGCCAACAAATGTTTTTTTTACTGTTTTCCCAAGGCTTCTGCAAAAGTAAGGAGTTCCTCCCTAGTATCTGGTCAGAATCCAAAATATTCTTGGAAGGAAAAAAGGAATGGCCTACCAAGTATTACGTCCATCCTGCTCACTACCAAATACCACAGAAGATACAAGACCTTAGCTACTTATGTAATCTCCTTCTCCACTACCCCTTTGACCACCCATTTGAAACCTCCCAATGTCTGCAACCCAATATTTGCCTTGTGTTGGAACAACCCCATGTTAGTTGCCAATTTTAATGGAAGGAATTTCACCATTGAGCCACTTTCAAACATTGCCCAACACCATTTGCCTCCAATCCGCATTTCCACGTATCCCAACGGGCACATCATAGCGCTGTGTAATCCAAGAACATCCACCCCCACATTAAGAGAACCAACCTTTGCCTCTTCCTTGGGTTTTTGGTTGTGGTTTCCCTCCTTATTTCCTGCATACTGTTTAAAGACGGCAACCATCTCCTCTGCAACTAAAGGTTAAATTTCCACCAGCTCTTTCACGTTTAGGGAAACCAGGTGATCTTTTCCGCAAATCCTCCTTGTCACTTCTCCAGCCCTCATGTGGGATCACTCCACTTTAACTACAACTGCCTGCTCTGGAGTTTTTTGGAGGAGTAGTACCATCAATGTTGATTCTCCTCTTGTCAGAGTGGACCACCAAAACTTCTGGGGGTTTCAAAGTCAAGGGAAAGGCGTAAACAACCAAAGTTTTTTCCTCCTTCTTCTCTTCCCGCGCCACTCAAGCCAGATCTATTGGTGATGGTTGCTCTGGTAAGATTGGAATAGCTTCTCCAGAAGGGTAGAAAAATTCCCTCCCATCTGTCTTAAAAATTCTACTCCGCACATCCGCACTTAGGTCCTTACACAACCTCTTGAGATGGCTGTCTTCCTTAAAATAGTAGAATTGGAAAACGCAAGGCTTTTCATTGTTTTTTGGTGGTGCCCTTGATGGTGCCTGAGTTGGTGCATTCATTGTTGACGCCTTTTATGGCTCCAGGGCTTTTGCAGCTGGCTTCAACATAGCTTTCTGCCAAAAGATAAGCATCTTGTTAAACATACCCATCATTTCTGCAGTTTCTTTTGGTGTTACCAGCCCCTTTACCCTCTTCACCTGCACATCCCCCTTCGCCAGACCCTTTGGGTCTTCCTCCATAATTTCTGCAATTTCCAACTTGCCCACAGCCCCCACTAGGATGTCCTTCATGTCCAGGAGTAGGGATACATCCCTGTCCTTCAACCTTCAAATTAATCCTGCGTTGTAGAGTTTCCTATGGACACTTCTGCGCAACTCTGAGCTATTACCCTGCAAGAAATTCCTCTTTGATTAAATCTTATGCTCCCCCAAAATCTTGTTTCAGACTAGTTACTTTAGAATGCAATCAAATGTGTTACAGTACACTTTGAAGAAATTCCTTGAGGAAGCACATCCTTCCTTTGCCATTTCTAATACAAGACTCTCAAGATTCACTTCTCAGGACCTTTTCTCCTGTGCACCCCACTTTTCCACTATTTCCCTCTGAAATTTTTCCCAATCTTTCCCCTTATAACCCTCCATATCTTCCACCTCCCAAAGGTTTTCCTCATCCATAGAGAATTTGACTATCTGACGGGCCTGGTTGACTTTGTTTGCGCCCTTGCTGTTGGACGGGTTCTTGAAATGTTTCAGGAATTGGTGGACATCCTCTGGGCAGAATCTGATGGCAGGATAATCCCTTGGCTTAATATTTGCGCCGCTGCCCCACTTCTCCTCCAGCAACTCTGGTGCCGCATATGTTGATAGCCCACCCGTGGTTGCCCTCAGTGGGGGACCCACCGGACTTGTGGTCTGACGTGGAGTACCTTGATACCCTAGTGTGCTTCTGCCTGATGCCTGTCAATGGGTCAGAAGGGAGTCACCCATTTGGCTTTGTAATCTCCAATCATCCTTGACATATTGAGGGTAAAAAAGATAAAAAAAATAACTCCCTGAACATTACCATGTTTTTAACAGAGAAAGAAATTTCCCAGACAGACCCCAAATTTGTGGAAAGAGATTGTGTGGTCTGAAAAATTCTCTGCCAAATCCCACTCCAAGCTCCAGAAATCCCACTAGCCCTTGAGTTTTGATCCTTTACCTCTGCAAACTGAATGAAATCTTCTCCGCAAGGGAAGTTATTACAGCCCGCTGTAATCCTCAAAAAAGTGCTGAGCCGCAGGCAGTTCTGTAGAGGGGAAAAGGTGCTTTTAAGGCTTCCCTCCTGAGGGTTACAAAAATACTTAAATGTAACCAGAATTGAGATCCAGATCCTTGTAAATAAGTAATAAATGGAAAGGATGAATTTTAATGGTAGTTGGAAGCAATGGAAAAACACTATCTGCGGCAAGATGGTTGCCGGAAAAGACTTGAATAAACTAAGTTAAAGTTTTTTCAGAGTTAAAATGAACAAGGCAGTTTTAAGTAACAAAACCCACAAGGTAGTAACTATGGTTCTCAGCAGAAGATAAGGAAAAATCAACTCAATACTAACCAACCTCCAGTTTCTCAATAAACCCGCCCAACTCTCTGCAATCCAGTGCTTGAAGGGTACCAGATAAATGTGGATGGATTTGATAAACAAAGAATTTTTTTTATGAATCTCTATAAGAAAATAAGTAAAAAATTCAAACAGGAATAACACAGCACTTATCAAGGGACTCAAGAATAGAATGGAAGAATTCAAATTCAAAGAAATAAAGGGAGTTTTAAAACTCCATTTTTCTAGCTTAAAGAAACCTCTGAGTCAAATGTGACTGGTTCCACAAAGAAAATAAAATGAATGATCAAGAACAAAGCCGTGTGGTGGTCTTTTATAGACACAACTTGGTTTTGGCTCCCCGCTCAGCAGTCGCGGCGGGATGAAAAACGGGTGTGGCTTTGCCACAGTTAGCCATTCTGCGGGCTCAGCAGCAGTCAAATCAGGATCAGCATCTGGATACGCTTGGAGGATTGGATCAGATTGGATGGATTGCACAGATTGGATTGCGCAGATGTACCTTGGATATCTGGAATGGCGCGTTAGGCAGATGCAGACATGCGCAGGGGGCTCCAAGTGGGGCGCGGCACAAGGGCCGCGTCATGAGAAGGAAAAACTGGGTGGAGGTAATGGCACGGGGGCAATAAAGATGGGATATGGGGTATGGGATATGGGTCATGGGATGGGGTTGGAAGGATAGAGTTGGGCTAGGGTTCTGTACTTAGGGGTTGTATTTCATTATTCTTGTTTGCTTTCTGTTGTACCTAGTTGAGGGTTGAGGGCAAGGCTACTTAAACCGCACCCTCAACCTGGATGTAGGAGGGGGGATCATCACATCATCATTGCAGGAGGTTGGAGGTACTATTTACACTCATCCCTCTATCTCTCAGTCGTAGGGTGAACAGTTGCACTCAGGGTTTACAGATGCAAGGGATCAATAACTTCTGAACTTGGGAACCATTAAAGGAGAAGTCCTGTTCTGAATTCCACATCTGGGGGTCTGGCCGGGAAAGTAACCTTTTTTTCCTTGTCTCTCTAACGTTACCCCTACTCCTCTTCCTCCTCCTCCTCCGGCTTCTTGGAAGCAAACTTCTTCATTGGGGGATACAGTGTTCCTTGCTCCAATGACAGCGCCAATCACAAGCCTGTTTTCATCAGGCCGCAGGAATATCCACAAATTTGGTTCAACACTGAGTAATTTGAGCAATTCCTTGCGCAATACAAAGGAATTGCCAATGCGGAAGGTGCAACTTGTTTGGATAAGGCTGGTCTTGTTGTCCTTTTCATCAGGGAAAAAGAGAAGCTTTGGGATGTGGAAGAGATGCAAGGATACCAGGAACTTGATTGGCCAAAACTGAAGCCAGAAATCATGGCGCAGTGTGGAAGGCGCAAACCTTGGTTTTGTGAGAGCAACTTTGAGCAAGCCGGGTGGAAGAAAGCACAAATGGTGGAGTCTGGATGGGGGCACAATTGGGGGAGTATGTAGCAATTTTTGACCAGATCTACCTCTACCTGGAAAAGAACAAGGTGATAGAGGGGCAGACAAGCGCAATGAAGAGGGCTTTTTTGGGTGGACTTGGTCCCCAACTCTGCGCGCCGGTGCAGCAGAAATTGTATGGCGAAAAATTGGTAAAGAGGTTGTTGGATGGGAGTATTACACTTCTTCCGGACATCCTGACAATCTTTTGGGTGGTGGAGAGCAATTTGGACCTGGAGGAACTGATGGATGAAACGGAAAGGTCAAAGAAGTCTGCTTCTCACCCTCCCGCAGTGCCAACGCAGGCTCTGGTAGTAGGCCCCTTGAAAACAGAACATGCTCTGGCAACACCACTGACAACAAGCCCGGAGATTAGTGAGATGAAGGAATTTGTGAAGGATTTTTGTATTTTCCTGACTCAAATGTTGTCAGGGCTTCCCAATCCACCTCTTTGCATTGGGGGACCGCTTCTGCTGGTAAATCTGCCCATGCTGCAGTTATGCAATTACTGCGGGGACAAGGGGCATTGGCAGTTGGGGTGCAATGAAATGACAAGGGACATCAAGGCCAGATTTTTTTGAAAGGTGGGGATGGGATTCATGTTCCCAACGGGCAAGTGGATCTCCACTGAACCTGGGAATTGGACTGTCATGGAGCAAGTGCGCCCGCAAGGTCAGGAATTGGGGGTAACTGCTCAAGCTTTGCTTGGGATTTTCACTGGTCCCGGGTTATGGTAACCGCCACGTGTGGAAGCGGAAGTGAGTTTACTAGAAACGGAGGAGCCGGCGGCAGTGGAAAGGATGGATTTGGATGCAAAAGAATGGGTGGTGCCAGTAGCTCGCATTCTGAAAATGGATGGGAAGCCGGTGAATCCCGTAGGGAAGAACAAGGGGGTGGAGATTGTGTGCAGAGTGATGGCAAATGAAACAACTATTCCCTTGACCTTGAAGGAGTTGGCCGCGGTGTTGCCGGTGGTAGTAGATGAGATGGTTCAAGCGCTGAAGGATTTTGGACACAATAGGATCCCTCCAATGGTGAAGTGGCTGAACATGGCTTGGGATGAGGCAGAGTGAAAGCTAGCGGGGATGAAATAGGTTTCACATCTGCTGGCTTACATTCCAATGGAGATTTCTTGAAGGAAGGTATGGGCGCTGGTGGATAGCAGTTCTATGGTGAACCTCCTTCTGTCTAGATTGGTTGATGAATTGGGATTGGTTTGGTGTAAATGTGCAATGAGGCTTTGCGTGCTTAACGGGTGGGCATGTTCTGTGGATGGGGTTGTGGAGGAAGAAGAGGTTGAGGTTGCAAGGGTCCTTAAAACACTTTCTTTCCTATTGGTTGATTGTGTTAGAATTATGGTCAGCAATTAGCTTAGGAAAATGAGCATTATTTAAAGCAAAAGAAATGCTGGACACTGGGTGTTAATATTGGCTAATGGGGCTCTCACAATGGGGAAACATGTTGGATGAATTTTATTGGAATGATGAATGAATGGATGGAAAACAGCAGGGAGAAGAGCTCCTTAAGTACAAAGGATTGGCCTCTTGTGAGCCCATGATACAACAAGCCAAAAGGAAAATTTTCCGCCCAAAAAGAGCTCTACAGGCTCTACTGGCCTTGTTACTAGGTTGGGACTACATCAGCCTGCATGGCGTCAGTTCCTGAACCCTTACAACTGGCCTATTCCAGTCCATTCCAGTTTTTCCACCGTTACAGGGCTGAACCAGCCCCTTGCTGTTCAATCCCCTTGGCTGGCTGTCCGTTACAACCAGCCATGATGACCTCATTACGTTGTTTACGGGCTGGTTGCCTCATGCAGCCCGCCCCTGGCCCCTCAATTGGGCCAGGTGGGACCCAGGGCACACCTGGGTCCGGTCTCCGACTCACATGGGGGGGGGTGTGACCAGCGGACATGCCGTCCCCCCCCTCTTTCTCTCAAATCCCTGGTGGGGGCAGTCAAATCCCCTCACCAGGGGCCCTGGGGGTTGATTCCCCCAGGGCATTGTAAAGTAAGTTGGCCTGGGAGGTGATCAGGTCCCCCCAGGCCCATTGCTCCTCCCCCTTGGTAAAGGGGGGGGGAGAGCGCCCCTGCTCGGTTGCTTCACACGCTTGATGGTGAACAGGTGATGAATTCCCCCCCACCTGCCGGTTGCTACGCTTGTGGCCGGCGCCTCCACCTCCTTGGGCAAGGGGGTGGTCAGGTCCCCCCTGTGCTGACCAACCGCACTGTTGCGGCCGGTCTCTGGCTGGTTCAACCCAGCCAGCTCGCCCCCATCCCCCTTGCAATGGAAAGCGAGGGGAGGGGGAGCAAGCTGGGGCCGCAAGCCCCGGCCCTGCGGCGCTGGTTTCCGGGCGCGACCAGCCTGGCCAGTGCGGCATCCCACCGCGCGGGATCCCTTGGCCGGGCGACAGCCCCGCGCGGGCCGTTGGGCCCCACATGGGACATACGGAGGAACACAGGCGGCCCCAAACAGGCTGCAACGCAGGCAGCGGCCCTGAGCGGGCGGCAACACGGGCCGCGGCCCCTAGTGGTCTGCAACAGGGGCGGCGGTCCCAATGGGCCTCCCCAAGCCTGAATTGTGAGAATTACATACTTTGGCGGGCCATCCTGTCTGGACAAGTATCTCCATAATAAAGCTTGGTCCCTTTTATGCCCAAAAAAGCCCAAATAAGCCCATCCGGCCTGGGTGGCCCATCCACCCTAGCGGGTCTGTGAGAGCCCGTGTCCCAAAAGACCATAAAAATGTGTTTTGGCGCTGTAAGACTCCAAACGGCGCAGGGCTTGGCAGTTCTGTGGAGGGGATAGGTGCTTTTTTAGGCTGCCCTCCTGAGTGTTACAAAAATATTTAAATTTAACTGAGATCAAAGTCCAGAACCTGGTAAATGGGGAACCAAAAGTAAGAGGATAAAGATTGTAGTGGTCAGTAGCTGGGAGACAACACTATCTGAGGCAAGATGATGTCGGGGAACAATTGAATAGAAGGATGTTCAGAGTTCAACAAGACAAGGCAATTGTGAGTGACAATGCCCACAAGATAATAGCTCTGTTTGTCAGAAGGAGCTTAGGAAAGATCAACTCAATCCCAAAAAACCTCCAGGTTCTCAATGAACCTGCCCAACTCTCCAAAATCAAGCGCTTGAAGGGTACCAGATAACTGTGGGTGGCTGCATAAGACAAAGCTAATTTGTTTGAAGAAGCTCTAGAAGCAAAACAATAACTGATTCCAAACAAGAATAACCCAACACTTCTCAAGGGACTGAAGAATAGTGTGGTGGAATTCAACTTCAAAAGAAGGTAAGGGAGGTTTAACACTCCAGGTTTTAAGCTTAATAAAACCTCTTCATTCAAATGTGACTGGTTCCAGAAAGATAATCAAAGGATGATCAGGACCAGTATGGTCTGATAAAGGGATCAGGAGTGGTGTAACACACTCAAGAATTTGATTAGACAAATTATTCTTCAACCAGCAAAGCTATTTGTTGGTGATAAGGCTCAAGGATCAAGGGTTTTGAGTATGGAGGCTCAGGGATCAAGGGTCTTGAGTATGGAGGCTCAAGGATCAAGGGGGAATCATAAATATCTGATATGATGATAGGATTATGCTGATGTGCTCATTCCATGCCGGATGATTCAATGATGAGACAAAAGGCAGGGGAGAGCCCCTCCTTATATGGGAAGGAGGACCTGTTAGACTATGTACAACGGATTCTACAAATAGAGTGGAAAAAGAAAGAAAATCAAGTCATCTCTTGCATCCTTCAGTGGATTGGCGCGCGCGACAATACCGGAATCACCCACCCCTCTTCCAAAGGCGGAAGGGGTGGGAAAGGAAAACAAACTAGACCAGACCGCCGCGGATGTCCGCGCGCGGTAGTCGACACTCTCCACTCCTCACCCAAAGGCCAAGGGGGTGGGAAAGGAAAATGAACCCAACCGCTGCGGATGTCCTCGGGTGGTAGTCAACAGTCTCCACCCCCACCTGGAGATGGAAGGGGGGGTGGGAGAGTCCCAGGAAGGGTGATGGATGAAGTTTGTGAGAGCGCGGATGGGCGGATAGGAGATTGGCTTGAGCCAATGGAGTAAATACTGATGGGCTTGAGATTGGCAACTGATAGATTGAGTGTTGCGGAAGATTGATGGATCCAAGGATTGCACAAGCGCTTGGAGGTGCGGTTGGGATGGGTTTGGTAAGGTATGGATGAGCGGCGCGCAACGCGCAATGCGCAATGGGCAAGGATAAGGATGAGCGACGCGCAACGGCTGAGGATAAGGATGAGCAACGCCCAAGGATGAGGATGAGGATGAGGGACGCGCAAGGACAAAGATGAGGATGCGCAAGGAAAAGGATGAGGACGCGCAAGGATATTTTTTTTTTTTCAAGGTGTCCCAAATGGTCCACCACAGCGCCCAAATGCCCAAAAACAATAACACCCAAATAGGTCCACGTGGACCAAGTGATGTCCAATGGGCCATTGAGGCCCATTTTTGCATCTCATTTGGATTACACACTCCTATGCACATTACCTGAGTGCATCCGCATTTTAACAGATTGCTGGGAGGCTATTTTAGGAAATCCATTGTTGTTTGGGTTCCAAGCGCGAATTAAATTTGATCAAGAGGCAGGGACAGAAGCATTGACAGTGGGAGATTTGTCCTGCGGGAGATTCAAAACCACAATCTGCAATCAAGGGTTGGGGAAGTGGACGCAGGATTTGGCAAGAGAAGAAGAGGAGGACCCCAGCGCAGAGTTGGTTTGCAAGAGTAGGCCGGTGGGGGATTTTGACTAGTCAGCTGGGGTTACCGCACAGGGAAATCTAAGGCTTTTTGCAGGCAGTCAATCAGCAAGGAGCAGGTGGGAAGTGGGGAGGAAGGGTGGGATGCGCAAGTGCTGGAAGTAAGTCCCCTTCCTTAGTATGCATTGCCGGGAGGTACTTTGTGAAAAAACTATCATTGTGCTACACTTGTGAGAAAAGGCAAAATAGGCGGTTTGGTTTTGACTAGGACCAATGGTAATGGATGCGTGCAGATGGTGCAGTGCAATTTTGGGAAGTATAAGCGGGTTTTGCTGAAGGTCTGTCCCACAAACAAACCAATGCTGCAGGATCTGAATGGACCACTGCAACCAATCCTTGGGAATCTTGGCTGCAGGTGTCAGGACAGGTGACACAGTTGGAGAAGATTACAGATGAGCAAGTTGGGGCCCTTAATGTTGGACCTCTGGGTTGGTTAAGCTCATAAAGAGCAAGATAGGAGAACCTTATGTGATTCCGACAGTTTGGCATGAGCCTTGGCAGATCAAGCCATTTACTCTTTGGGAGGTTTGGGGGCCCTTCTTGGAGCTTGTGGGCAAGCGTGTAGGGACAGGCCTTTACAAGCAATCAACATCAAGTTACTTGAGTCCAATCTTTGCGGTGCTTAAGCAGGATGGGAAGTCATTACGGATTGTTCATCATTTGCAGAGGCTTAATTTGTTTACAATCAAAGACGTGGGAAAACCTCTGCGTGTCGACAAGTTTTTGGAATCTATGGCAGGGCGCGCGTGCTATGGGTTGATGGATGTGATGGGCGGATACAATCAGCGCAAAATCTATTTGAGTTTGCGGCCAATGACTGCCTTTGAAACTGGATTGGCAAGGATGCAAACAAAGCGGCTGCCGCAAGGCACAACTAACTTGGCTGTGGTTTACCAAGTGCAGATGATCTGGATTCTGAAGGACAACCTTCCGGAGTGGGTGCAGATTATCATTGACAATATGGGCATCAAAGGCCCAAAGACACATTCTGGACGGGAAACACTCATTGACACTCTGGGATTTGTTGATTTTTCTGGGAATTTGCGCAAATGCTGGAAAAGATCTTGTTTTGCATTGAGGAAGTGGGGCCCACGGTTTTGGGGAAAAAGTTGGCGGTCTGCGTACCTGCGCTGGAATTTCTAGGGCATGTATTGGCTTCCAATGGAAGGCCAATTGCAGAAAAGAAGCGCAAAAAAGTCATCAAGTGGCCAACACCAAAAACTTTATTGCAAATTCTCCAGTTCTTGGGATTGTGTAGCTATTTATGTATGTTCATCAAGCATTTCATGGAGGTTGCTAGTCCGTTGCAGGCATTGACATGTAAGGGTCCTGAATGGGCCTGGGGTTCAAAATTCAACAAAGCCTTTGGAAAACTCAAGGAGATTTTCAGAAGCAATATTGTACTGCAAGAATTGGATTGCAATGCCCGGGGAATTAAGTTGACCGTGGATTTGAGCAAGCTTGGCGCAGGGGCAGTGCTTATGCAAGAGGATGAGGGGAAAGATTTTCCTTTTCTTTATGAGTCCGTTACGTTTACACCAACGGAGAGCCTGTATTTGCAGCCAAAGCTGGAGCTGTACAGGGTCACTAAAATTGTGTGGAGGTTGCATCATTTGCTATGGGGGATTCACTTCATGCTACTGGTGGATGCAGAGGCACTGGCACGCATGATTAATTTGCCAATGCTTCCAAACGCGCCTATGACCAGGTGGGTTGCGTTCCTTCAGTTATTTTTGTTCACCATGGCACATGTTCCAGGGAAGGATTTTACAATGCTGGAAGCGCTGTCTTGGTAGCCACCCAATGATCCGTACAAAGGGGCAGAACCACTGGATGTGGAGGTTCCAACGGTTAAGGTAGGAGTGGTGGAAGTAGGCGTTTGACTTCTGCTCCAGCAGTCTGGGAGGTACACAGTCCTCAGTTTTTATTTGCAGGATCTTTGGTTTCCGGATGATACGCCAGCCAATATTGTTAGATGGATTTGGCAGAGAGTGGGAAATTTCTACATGCAGGAAGGAAAGCTGTGGCGGGGGAGCGCGCTGGTACTGCTTGTGGTCAGGACATTGAGGGCGGATCAGGAGGAAATCCTGGGAAGTCTGCATGAAAATCTTGGCCATTGCGGCAAGTTTGAAAGGCAGAGGCGGCTGAGGGTAAGATTCTGGTGGAGGGGTGTGGTACGGGCGGTGTGGGAGTGGGTACTTTTGTGTGGAGCGTGTCAGAAGCCAAGTGCAAAGCTGCCTTGCAAAGTAGGTATTCCCACTGGGGAGGATGCCTTGTTTGGGCAGGTTTCTCTGGATGTCATGCACATCAAGGCAGGTAAGTTCCCGTATCTCCTTGTTGCATTTGAAAATCTGTTGGGATGGGTGGAAGTGGGTCGGCTGGTGAAGCTCTTGGAAGAGAAAGTTGGGAAGTCTCTGGAGGAAGACTGGTTTGCTCATTACAGATCACTTTGTTTGGTAACGGTCAATGGGGGCGCAGAGTTCCGGGGAAATTTGGCGGAGTTTTTGAAAAGTTGCAGAGAAAAGTTTGGGAAAGTGATGGAGTACTATCCAGAAGGGGCAGGGATGATTTAGTGGGGTCACCAGCCAATCAAGGATGCAATTGGGAAAATGTGCAGCGAGGATTGCAAGCGGTGGCAGGAAACCCTTCCAGTAGTCCTCTTTGCCAATCAGATTTCGGTGAAGAGATTGAAGGGTTATTTGCCCTAAAAGCTGCTATTTGGGCAGCAACCTGTGCTGCCAATTGACATTGAGCTGGAAACCTTTCTGGGTATTGATTGGTGGAAGGTTAAGACGGCCATGGACCTTGTCAAGGCCCACGCCATGAATCTCCTGCAAAGGGAAAAGATGCTGGAGAAAGCAGCTGGAAGGCTGAAGGCAACCCACACAAAGTCTGTCCACTACTTGGACAGCGCTGCGCCCGCAAGCTCTGGGATCCTTTGCGGAAGGGGGACATGGTTTTTCTTTACAACCACAGCTGGGAAACTCAATGGGAGAAACTGTTTGCAAATTGATCAAACAGTCCTTTTGGTGTGACGTCCAACTTCACTGGGGGAATTTACCAGTTGGAGGAATTGGACAGAACTCCACTCAAACGGATGGTGGCGGCTTTGCACGTGAAACAATTTTTTGCAGGGGGCTCAACTTCATTCAAAGAGATGGCTGGTTTGGATAGAAAAGGGGATGTCAAATTGGATCCTTTGTCCAAGGAAAAGCCTGCGTGTGCAGTTCAGGTTGGGCAGATTAAACAACTTCAGAATGATGGGGATAGCAGCCAAGGTGGGGGGAAAAAATTGATGAATAGGGGATATGATTGGATTTGGTGAGGGGGTGCTCTAGCCAGTTCACAGCCAGAACAACTAGACACCCCAGAATGTTTGTTTTCTTATTTCCTTCTCTCTGGATTGGCTTTTTGGGATTATTTCTGGCTAGGTTATGAGTTTCTTTTGGGTCTGGGCACGGCGAAAAGCCAGGTTGGCGGACACAAGGACAAGCCCCACATTCAGGAAAAGTCTCTCTCTTTTCAGGGTTTCTTTGGTTATCTTATAGACGGAAGGTATAGATGGGTGGGGTGGATACTCTTTTCCTCTTCTTCTGTCCCTGAAGGATGTGTGCGCGCGGCAGGTTTTCTTTGTGCTCTCTCTGTTATGTAGAAGGGTATGGGGAACTGTGAGTTAGTTTGTTTGGGGTGGTCCAGGTACCTTCAGCGGATACTCTCATTTGGTGGGGATTTTCTGACTCTTGCAGAATGCTCTCAAAGTGCGGATCTTGCGCGCAGTTCTTATTTATCTCAAGTTTCTCACTAGCTTGAAGGCTACTTAGGTTGATGCAGCAAAATTCTGTTTTTTTTGCAAGATAGGTGTGGGAATAGAAAAAAGATAGAAAGAAAGGAGAGGGGGGGTGATCCATCTATGTTGGCCAAGTCCTTATCACCTCCTCCTCATCCGTGCAAACGGCTGCAGCTAGGTTTTGGAATCCCACAAGAGCTTTGCATTGCTTACTGGTGGTGTGAGCATGGGGAACCGCTAGGAAGCGCTGGAGTAGCTCTTCTGTGTCCTTCACTATTTCCTAAAACCTTTCAAGTGGGAGTGCCGGAATTGGGGGGATCTCTGGAATCTTAGGAGTGGCAGCCAGAGGAGTTACAGTGGCTGGGTTCTGGAGAAAACTTGATGACCATGGGAGTTGGCGCGCATGCGGGTTCTGGTGAAAACCTGCAAGCTGGTGATGGAGATGGCTCTGGAGGAGTAGGAGTGGGAGTAAGCGGTGGCAGTGGAGGAGTAGGAGATGGAGGTGCAGGTTGCGGGGGAGTGGGAGGAAGCCGCGGTGGTGGAAGAGGCGCAGTAAGTTGGTTGGAGATCTGCGGGTCCTTTGCTGGTTTTTTTATCCGCACCCGTGCAGCCCAATTGTGAGCAGCGTTCCAATAAGCCGCCAAATTGGGGAAGTCCCGGCGCCGCGGCGGTCCATCCCAAAAGAATGGCAAGCCAAAGTCATGGCTTTTGCGCAAAGGAGGGTGTGGAGCGGGGCGTTGCGGTTGGTCACAAGGTGAGCCGGCCAGGGTCCATTCATTATTGGAGATGTTGGCATCTCTAAAGAGCACAAACAAGTTGTGATGGGTCCTCTTGCGGGTAAAACCTTGAGGATGGTTGTGGGGCATACCATTGGATAACAGGCGCGCCGGCCCATAAGGATGCGACAGGAGAGGCCGTTCAGACTGAAGAAAATGCAGGAAATGTTGAAGGGGTAGGATGTGGTGGGGTTTTCTCCTTAGTGTGGTGTAGTGGTGCAGAGAGGGGGTGGGATAACTGGGGATAGCTGGGGGTAGGTGAGATAGTGGTGAATCTCTGGCAACAGAACTCAAGTTGGGGGGGATGTGGTGGTCTTTTATAGACGCAATTTTGAATTGGCTGCTTGCTGCATGCTCAGCAGTAATTGCAGGCTCAGCAGAGGCAGCGCGCTCAGAAATTGGTGTGGCTTTTCCGCAGGAAGCCATTCTGAGGGCTCAGCCGCAGTCAAATTATGCTCAGCATCTGGAGATGCGGAGAGTATTGGATTGGATTGGAAGGATTGCGTGGATTGCGCATCTTGCAATGCGCGGATTTGATTGCGCAGACGTACCTTGGATATCTGGAATGGCGCGTCAGGCGGATGAGGAAATGTGGAGGGGGCTCCAAGTTGGGCACAGTGCCAGGGCCGTGTCATGAGAAGGACGAACCTGGTGGATGTAATGGCAGGCGGGCAATACAGATGGGATATGGGGTATGGTATATGGTTCATGGGATGGGTTTGGAAGGATAGAGTTTGGCTAGGGTTCTGTACTTAGGGGTTTTATTTCATTATTATTGTTTGCTGGCGGTTGTAACTAGGTTAGGGTTGAGGGGAAGGCTACTTCAACCGCACCCTCAACCAAGATATAGGTAGGGGGTTCATCACATCATCATAACAGGAGGTTGGCAGGACTCTTTACACTTATCTCTCTATCTCTCAGTTTTAGGGTGAAAAGTTGCACTCAGGGTTTAAAGACGCAAGGGATTAATAAATTCTGAACTTGGTAACCATTATGGGAGAATTCCTCTTCTGAATTTGACAGCGGGAAGAGAAAGGCATCAAAGGAGTCATTTAACACAATCAAGAATTCAACAAAATGAATTCTTCTTCAACCAGCAAGGCTATTGGTTGGTGATAAGGATGACAATCATGGGATAATCAACAGATATATCCAGCTTTATGATTATGATGATGATGAAAATGATAAGACACACAGGGCAATACCCTTATTTATTTATCAGAGGATTAGATGATGATTTGATGCAACAATGGATGGATGATGATGATAGCCAATTGACAAAAAGGCAGGCAAGAGCCCCTCCTTTTATGGTCAAGAGGCCCTGTAGACTACTTAAAATAAATAACTACAAATGAGAGCAGAAGAAGAATTTTTTTTGAGGTAATAATAATGAAAATAACAAAAAAATGATGACAACAGGAAAATGATGACATGTAAAAAAAGATGAGGAAAAAAGAAAACCAGACATGTTTCAAGGACGATGGGGAGCACCAGATGAAGGCCTTCTGCTTTGTGGACAAAAGGTTGAAACCGGAAACAGTGGATGATTGCCAGGCAGCGGTTGGATGAATGGTGGGATGATTGAGGCAGTTGCTTCCAACAATTCTCATGGCCTCAAGCAACAGCTTGCAGTGCGTCAGGATTAGGAGTTGAATGGGAGGATGATCGCCAACTGCAGCAAGATTTTTCAGAGTGGCTTTTGAAGGTGCAAGGGATGGACTCAAGGATGGTGGCAGTGGAATGATCAATTGGTTGCTGATCGGCATTGAAAACCAACAAACAGTACCAAAAACCGCCAGCAATGTTCATGGGTGTCAGCAGTCTGACCAAGATGCTTGCTTGCGTCAAAGGTTCACTGGAAATAGGATGGATTGGATGGCTTTCCATTTGTAATTGCCTTCATTTCTGGCAAGGATGTTGATAGACCAAAAGTTGATTTGATGAAGATGTTTGTTGGTGATGATGATTATGATGATGACAATGCGCGTTCTTGGGAAAAAAAATTGGGGGCAAAAGTGCAATAAGGAGGATTTCAACTTAGGATGCTGGGGATTTGACCAACCATGGGCCTCTCCTAGACTGCTAGGACAGACAGAAGTTGGAGGAAGGAAAAAAATCAAAAATGCTATACATGATAGGGTATATGAGAGTTAGCAAACCCGCCATTAGAAACCTTCCTTTTTTGACCAAAGCCGCTATTTTTAATGGAAGGTTTCTGAAATACACATACCCCCCAACTGGTGTATTTCAAAATGGCGGACTTCATGCAAATGGTGGATTACAAAAATCAAACATGCTGTCAAACCCGCAATTTATGTATCATCATCCATCCACCATCCATCACATCCAAAAAACCCATCCATGTCAGAAAATCCATACCAATCCAATTTCCATCACACCAAAAACATCTCATCTCCATTGCTTCACATCTCTATTGCTTCACATCTCCATCTTCACACAAATCCCATAATTGTCTCATCAACCCACATCAAATTACCATCTTTCTCAACATGGTCCATCAAACTTTCCAGAAGCAACTTGAAACTGCCAATAAGCTGACTGAACTTATGTCAGTATTTAACTGAAATTCAGACTCCAATTCAGACTTTGATTTGGAATCAACCTGGTTGGCTTTGAATTCTCTGTTACAAAAGAAATACATGGTTCTAAGAAGACAAAATATCCACAACCCTATGTATGAAAGGCAAAAGCTTCATCTCTTCCCTGAATTAAGCTTCCAGGAACTTCTTCAGACTTTATTGCCTTCATTCATAAAATCTTTGGACATGATTGAAGACCAACACATCTTCCAGAAAAATTCTTGGAATACTCAACTCTCATTGACTCATTGCTTCCTAGCTGTAGCCAGCAATCTATCAGGTTTTATATAGTCACCTTTGAATTACCTTATAAAGGCTGTTTTGCCTGCCTTAAGAATTTCTTCTCAGTTGGTTAATTTCATATATTCTTGCATCCTGCAGGTAAATACAGTCATTACATCAGGATTCAATTTGGTTTCCTTTCCATTGGAAAATTTCTCCTCTCTTGCTGTTTGTTGATTCAACCCATCATAAGTTTGCACTTTGCAGTTAGCCTCACTACCTTTCACTTGCCCTTGAACTAAGTCTCTTCCTTTGCGTTCACAATGATATCAAATTGCCCTATAGTATGTGGGGTGGTCATGTGACAATAAATTAACTAACTAAACTCTTCTACCATAGTTTGCAAACATATATTAGATTTCTTCTTTTAAAATTTCATGTACTTTCTCAACCCGGAACGCTTCCCTCACCCCTTAAAACAATGATATCCATTGGGTAGGGAGATCCAGCACTTCTTGGGCCTGAAAAAATTTAGACCCTTTCCCTTCTTCTAAATCTCCTTTAATTGAACCTCTTGATGATCCCCTTGCTCCTCAACAGGAAGCTCTGGTGGATTGTCTCAAATAAATTGAATATTTGAAAAACTCATTCAATGAAACCTTGACTTGTGGTAGATTAGGGGTTTGCACTAATTATCCCAAGAACAAAGCCTCAACCTTTCTCCAAAACCTGATCCAGGCTCTTAAACAAAATGACTTGAAATCTTTTACAAGTGGTCTAGCTTTTTTACTCCGGGCATGAAGCAATCTGATCATTTTATGCAGGAACACCCCCATAAAATTTAATCCTATTTAAAGTCTTGTAAAATTTTATTCTCAAATGATCCTCATAACTTTCCTACTGACGGAAACGAATTTATGCATGCATCTTCCTTCCTTGGTGGAAGAGCCTTGCAGTGGTTCAAACCCTACCTCAAACAATTATCTAATACCAGTCCCACTTTTATGCTCAAAAATTGTGAAAATTTTGAGCAGCAACTGTTCACCCTATTTTGCAATCCTAATGAATTCAGAAATGCAGAATACAAGTTTAATAACTTATTCATGAAATAAAATAGTAGATTTTCTGTTTATATCTCCAACTTCCAAACTTTGCAGTCTTGTATCCAATGGGAAAAGGCAGCTCTTTTATTTCACTTTCAAAAGTTTTTACTGGCACGCCCAATTGAGAAACTGACAGTTGGGGGACATAAGAAAAACACCCTTCAGCAGTTAATTGACCAGGTGATTGAGCTTAATGATGGCTATCACAACAAGAACAGCTCTTGGAAAAAAACCATGTCTCATCAACCATGACTCCAGAGGCAGACAATGCTAAAAGAAACACTCAAAGATTCCAAAACAACACAAACCAAATCCAACCTAGAACCCCAACCCAAAAGGGAAGGCCATTGCCAAAAATCCAAAATTCCATGACAAGGAAACCAGTATGCTCCAAAACAAGGAATTTCTAAGGAGGGAAAAGAATGGGTTATGTATTTATTGTGGAGGAAAAAATTAAGTCAATAGTTGTGTGAAGTGGTTAAGCATTCAAAAAATGATCTTGTATTTTTTCTAATACTTGCAATGAAAACTACATATTATCTAAATTACAGTGAGTCAATTCTTGCACTTGAAATTCACTTGGTGCTCCAAGTTTAAGATTTTGGTTGTGATTTCAGACTAAAAGAAAAGACAAGGAAATTGAGAGGAAAATTGATAAAGGAAAGTATCTGAAAGTAGAAGAGAATCACACCTAAAAGAAAAGGCTCTATGACTGAAATGGATAAGAAGGAGCACATATGGAGCCACAATGGTCCTGAAAACGGTAGGACAGAAGATAAGTTAAATGTTGAGAGGAAAGTTTTTATGTTAAGAGCTAAGAAGAAGGAGAACTAACAAGCCTCAGTCACCTACGGTGTTACGGTGCAGATAGATAATCAACCACCTGGAGACACCCTTGATGGAGGGCTGTTGCCGTTATTTAAGCTGGTCAAGTTGCGCAGTCTGGCGTGCGCGCGGCCAGGAGCAGGGCACAAGGCAAGCCACCGCACCCGGACTGCAAGAAAGAGTGAACACAAGTAAAAAGAAAATACAACACCAAAATGAAAGAACAGATAAAGGAAGGCAGACAGGGATGAGAAAGGGAGATGAAGCACAGGCCATAAGCCATGAGCAGATCAAGGGGGGATGAAGTGAAATATACCAACATCCGCCTGGGCTTCAGCTCAGATGGCTGCAAGGCCCCACATTCACAATCTTGAGCTCTTGCTGGAGGAATACACGGGATACAGGTTTGGTGAGAAAGTCAGTGGGGTTAATTTTTGAGTCAATCCTCAGGAGAATGATGCTGCCCTTCTCCACCTCCTGCCTGTGAAAGTGATATTGCAATTCCATGTGCTTATTTTTGAAGGTGGAATGGATTTCTGAGTTACTTTCCAGTTTGGCACACCCATTTTTGTCTTTGTAAATTACAGTTGGAGCCTCAAGATCTTTGCCAATTACCTCATGTGCTAGGGTTTGCACACAGAGTAACTCCTTTATGACCTCAGCTACTGCTTTGTATTCCACCTTGGTGGTTGATAGGGTGACATTTGGTTGCTTGCACAACTTCCAGCTGACAATTTCCCTATTCCAGAGAACCAAGAATCCACTGATGGAGTGTCTGTTGGAAGGACAGGTTGCCCAGTCCGTGTCCACAAAGGCGCTAACTTGCGAGGGTTCAGACTTTCTAGAGAAGGTGACTCCTACTTCACACGTTGAGCATAGGTTGCTGAGAACAAGTAAACCTGCATCATAGTGGCTTTTTGAAGGTCTTTTGACGAATTGCAAGAGATAGTTTGTCACAAAGGTGATGTCAGGTTGGGTACTGCAGCTGATGTAGTTTTATTCTCCCACAAATTTCCTGTAGTTGTGATTGGACTTGATGAAAATTTCATGCTCTTTGTCTGAGGAGGGTAACAGTTTTCCAAATGGCTTGAAAGGGGTATAGAATTGCTTTTGGGGAGGCAGATTTTAATTTGTGGCAAGGGAGTTGATGTAGGTGTTATGATCAAGCTGTATTCTCTCCGCTGATTGATTTATATTCATCCCCAGTAAGAGTGAGGCTGCACCCAGGTCTTTAATTTTTAATTTGCGCTTGATGGACACAACAAAATCAAGCAGAGAGGAGCTGAAAATGGCAATATCATTGAAATGTATGTAGAGATAAGTTTCCCCCTTCCAGAAAATGCAATGGTTGGCTTTGCTGCAGTTAAAAACTTCTTCCCTCAGCCAGGTGGAAAGGGTGGAGTTCCACGCTTGAGGTGCCTTTTTCAGGCCCAATAGGGCTTTCTTTAGTTTCAGCATGTTCCCGGGAGTATTTGCCATGTTTTTGGATAAACTGATGAGGACAGTTTCCTTCAGAGGTGCTTTTAGGGAGGCTGATTTGACATTTAGTTTTTGGAATGAAAGCCCCCTGTGAATGGCAAAAGCAATGAGGAGGTGTAGCAATGTTTTGTTACCTGTGGGTGCAAACATATTGGTATAGTTCACGCCATACTCTTGGTTGAAACCCTGAATGTATAGACGTGCCTTGAACTCTGTGATCCTGTTCTGATTTTCACGCTTAGTCTTGAAGACCCAGATGCACATGAGAGTGTCAATCAGACCCTTGACTTCACATTCTTCCAGAATTTGTGGGAGATAATGTTGAGGATCTCCTTTTCCATGGCTGCTATCCACTTGAACCGGAAATGACCATCGAAACCTTGTGTAGATTCTTGGCATCCTGGTATTGGGCTGGTACTCTTAGGTGGAGCTGGGTAGCAGAGGTTTGGGTGCATCAATGCCAATAGGGTAAATTTTTTGAGTCAAGAGTCTTCTGTAATTGGAAGGTTGGTCAGAAGTCTCATTTGAAGCCAAACTATCTGGAACCAGACTGGAGGTGGATATGGGAGTAGGAATTTGAGAAGCGGAAACATCACAATATGAGGTTGAGAGAATGGAGATAGGAGATTCTGAGGAAAGAAGAGTATTGTGAGGGAAGGTGATCTTCTGAGAACCCCCAGAAGAGCAATGAAAGGAGGTCTCTGCAAAGGTTACATTGGCGCTTGGAAGACCCGCTGGGATTGAATGTCAAGGATTTTGCAGGTGGAGAAATCATTACGATACCCAATTAACAGGCCTTTCTTTCCATTGGAGCTGATTTTGTTGGATCTGAGGGCCTTTGGGATAAGTGAATAAGTGGTACAGCCAAACGTTTTGAGAAATTTGAGATTGTCAGATTTTCCAAACCAGACCTCATATGGCATGTGGTTCTTTCTTGATTGGTACCGGGATTAGGTTCAGGAGATTGGTGGTGGTCTTCACGGATTTGGCCCAGAATGAGGGTGGAAGTTTGCTCTGAACAAGCAGGCATCAAGCCTTTTCTAGGATGGACCTGTTGGACCTTTCTGCATATCTGTTTTGCTGAGGTGTGTAGGCGGGTGCTAGATGGTGATTGATGCCTTTTTCAAAAAATTAGCTTTGGAGGGACTTGTTGACATACTCACCACCATTATCTGTAACAACTATTTTTACTTTGGACTCCAACTGTCTCTCAGAGGTGTGAATGAAATCTTGTAGAGAATTGACAGCCTGATCTTTGGTCCGGAGGAAAGAGACTGCCTTGAAGCCTGAAACTGATCTACTATAGTAAGAAAGTACTTTCAACCCCCAATCAATTGAGTTGGGAATGTGCCCACCAGGTAAGCATGCAAGGTGTTGAGACAGCAAGTAACCAACTTGAATTGACTTTTGAAAGGAGAAGCATTCATTTTGCAGGTGTGAAAGATATTGCGGTGTTCTTGAGTTTTGGTGTTTGGTACTAGAAGTTTGAGGGTTTTGTTACTGGGATGACCTAATTGGACCTGCCATAGATTGTCTTGAGGCTTTTTTGGGTGTATCCGTCCTGCTGGGTTTTTCTGAAAGCAAGTTCCACCAGATGGCTCACAGAGGTCCCCAAAAAAGAAAAATTATCCAGGGTGATTTCATAACCAGAGTGTCCAATTTGGAAAATGACGGCAGAGCTTTGAGTAAGTCTGGGAAGCAATACTAAACATTTTGGACTCCTGGATTCCAAGAAACTTGCTATACTTGAACTAACAGAGGGGATAGAGTAAATAAAATATATATTATTTAATAAATGCAGCAAAAATCTGTAAAATATTGGGATTAAGCTTATTGCAAGGTTAAGTGGTTTGGTTATTGTTTATTGTTTCAAATCAATATGAATAAATTGATTATTAAATATTTTTTTAGAGGGGCCACAATTATATTGGGGATCTTTAAAACCTCTCTTCAGGGATTTCAGTATGAAAACACATAGTCCTGGTTACTTTGGGCTCTTTAGTTTAAAGAATATTTTACCCAAAGATAATATGTATATAAAATACACAGTGGAGTGGCAGGGACTTGTAGCCAAGCTACCATGACAGAGAAAGGATAATAAAACTTACTGGTATATTATTAAATCCTTTTCTTATCAGTTTGAGACGTGTACTGATGGCTTAAACCTGTATACTGGGGTTATAAGGTTGTTCAGCAGTTTTTATTGATAAAAAAAAGGTTGAGGACAGATATTACTGATCAGAAATTGCCAAAAATCACTTACTTATGTCTTATAAGTACTTGATTACCTTGGCACGGTGTCTGGATATGAATATAACTGGGTCTCTGCCCATCAATATCCTCAATAGAGCTCTTTATTTATAGCTTTTGGAGTCCCAATATTTTCCTTCTGACGGTTGTAGGTGCTCAAAGGGACAAAACCTATAGCTATCAGGATCACCAGGGGTAGCCTGTCATTTGTTCTTGGTGCTATAGCACGGGTAGCATCTAATTCCACAGGGTATGGGAATTATTCCACTTTATAATAGACATTAGGACGTGTGAATAACACTAATCTGTCCTATTTATGTATTATTTAATTAATTATCCTTAGTAAATGTTCCCAGTAATTGAATAATTATATAAATAGAGATTTCTATGGACATCTTGATGTCAGGTAAGTTGTCATTATGTATTATATAACTTGAGTAAAAGTCATAATATCAATTTTACTCCTTATTTTCGAGTTCCAGTTGATTTACTAAGATAATTACTTAAAAATATAAGTCATGTGAGTTCATGTAATATTTTTACATCATTAGTTTTTTTAGTATGTCACGAGGATATTGATGTCTAGAAATCCTCATAAAAGTATATTCAAGTATTTTAATATATTTTTAGAAGTTGTCATTGTCTTATTTTCGACATTCTTGGTACTTTGAATTATATTAAATAAAAAATACGTATAAGGATTGTTTATGTATTTTCATATAATATTATGTATTTTTAGACTGTCTACTATTGACGGGAACATTTATTACATTTGTAGAATGTTCCCATTTGGGTTGTAGCATGTTTACGCAGTACCTGAGCCTCTCAGGCCGCCTGTCACTCTGTCAACCCGTAGTCCCGCGGTTGCATACTTTTCAGAGGCCCGGGGCTGCGTACACGACCTCAACGGAGTTACAAGGCTGTATCTCAGCCGCGCGTGGGTGCATTGGCTGCCGCAGTTGAGTGCGGGAATTGTGACAAAACACATTTCCGCCCTTAACTCCTAAAATATACACAACACCTCAATTCTGACTGAATTTTAGGTGTGAAATATTTAATTGGCCAAAAAGCTCAATAATGGAGCCGTAGTATTTTGGTTTTTCTTTCCTTAATTATTTAAAAAAATATGGAGTTGGATTTCAAGGGTGGGGTCAGTGAGTGACCCTACCTAATTTTGGGTGGAGAACCCATTTCTGTAATAATATTTATGGTTTTCCTACTCCTTCTTATGTTAATTGTATTTTTATTATTTTTATGTTAGTTTTGTTACTTTTGCAGCTTGATCTGCAATAGTAGCCAGCTGACATTCCTCCACTCCAACATATGGCCATATCTGAAAAAAATCTGGAGGAATTTGGGAGAAAAAATTAACTTCATATGTGCTTTTGTTCCTTTTGCTGGCTCTGTAGTTTCTGAGATGTATTGGTCCATCAGGTACATTATTTTATGGTAACCATTCATCTTTGTCTGCAGATTCTCCTTTGTATCTTAATAACTATAGTCTGATATCTTTTCCTTGTACCCTCTCTTTCCTATCTCTCAATATCCTGCTGAATTTCCCTTTTTCTTTCACAGGGTCAGGTTCTATTGGTATTATTGCTGGAGGGAGGTTGCTGCCTTCTCTTGGTTGAAAGTGTTTGACCACGCTAACAGGAAATACTGAATGTTTCTTGATAATTCTTCACTCAAGATTACTTCAACAGCATTTTGCCATGAATCTTCTTGATAACAAATGTTCCAACAAAGGCTGGTTTAAATTTTCTGTTGCCTGCTAGGTTTTTGAAATTGGTTGTAGATATCAAGATCTGATCTGCTATTTTCAAGTCAGGTTCTTTATGTGATTTGTCCCATCTTTGTTTGTTTTATTCTACAGCTTCTTCTACACATTTCTGAGCATGATTATTTCCCACATCTATCATCTTCTTAAAGTCAAGAGATTTTGAATGAATAGTGGCTAAGTTGTAGTTCAAGTTATACCTAGGGAGCTTTGGAATCCATCTTCTTTCTAGTATGTAAGGAGCTTCTTTGGTAGTAGAATGTTTACTGCTGTTATAATCCATTTCTAGGGCTGGGAGTAGGCTTACCCAATCATGGCAATAAACATCTGAGTTTTTGTATTCTAGAACAAAGCTACAGAACCTCCTTAGCATATCTTCTAGGGTCTGTATCATCCTTTCAGCTAATCCGTCAGTTTGGTGATGGTATGCTGTAGAAAATGCTAGAGTAGTACCCAGCATATCATGTAGATTCCTCCAAAGCTCAGAGGTGAATTTGGGGTCTCTGTCGCTGATTATAATCTTGGGTATACCCACATCAGCTATGATCCTATTCCAGAATAGTAAAGCTACATCCATAGCACTATCTTCTTTGTGGTTAGGTAAGAATTTTGCCTTTTTGGAATATCTGTCAACTATAACTAGGACAGAGTTATATGAATGAGTACCTCCAGGGGGGAGAGGGTGACAAAATCCATATTGATGATTTCCCATCTGGTTGTATGTTCAGATATCTTCTGTAAAAGTCCAAACCTTTTTCCAGTAGTTTTATTAGATTTCTTGCAGGTTTAACAGCTAGTAACATATTCAGTAGTGACTTCTTTCAAGTCTATCCACCAGGCAGTTTGTTTTACTTTTTCTAAGGTTCTTTCTGTTGATAGATGCCCTGATGAACAGTTATCATGGCATTCCTGGAGTATATGTTGTATATGTTCTTTCTTTCTTAGTAATAATACGCTGGAATGTTGGTGTCTATACTAAAGGAGACCATTACAAAAGTTAAACCTTCCTGCTTTATAGGGTTTAAGTAGTGAAGCAGGAAGGCTATTTATCAAAGCTGCTTCTGGGGATTCACATTCCATAATGGTAATCATCAGCTTGATTTCAGGAGAGTAGCTGTCCCTTACTAGGTTGAAGAAAGCAGTATCTAATTCACATAAGTGGATCCCTATTATTGGAGCACTCAATGCAAAAAGATTTATGTTAAGGATAGGAATGATATCTTGATCTTCAGGGTCATATGCTGGATTGTTAGAGTCATTAGGCAAAGCATTCCTACTTGGACTATAAGAATTTTGATGTTTAGCTCCAGCTTTATGCACTATAGTCATCTGTCCTCTATAATGTTGTATAGAAATTTGCCACCTGAGCGTATGTCTGCTGGGAGTTTTCATGTTCATAAGATTTCTTACAGAATTGCAGTCCCTGATTACTTGAAAATTGGTGCCTTCTAAGTAATAGTGTAGCTTCTCTAAAGCCCATACTAGTGCCAAACATTCTGACTGACTGGCCCCATATCTCTTCTCTGTATCTTTGATCTGTCTAGATATGAAGAGTACGGGTTTTTTACTTTTCTGTCTTCTTCTATCCTTTCCTGATGTAAAGCAGCTCCTAGCCCTTCCATGCAAGCGTCAATGTACATTTTGAAGGTCTTAGAGTAATCTGGTTGGATAAGTAGAGGATTAGAGGTCATAGCTATTTTTAATTCCTCATAGTTTTTTAGTCTCTCATGAGTCATTTCAAATAGGGTGTTTTTGTTGCATACTTCATACAGACCTTTAGTTATCATAGCAAACTTTGGTATTTATTGTCTGTAATGACTGCAAAAACTAATGAAAGACAGTAATTCTGTCTTGTTTTGAGGCATAGGTCTATTCATGACAGCAGCTATCTTATTTTGATCAGCAGCTAGATTTGTACCAGAGACTATATGCCCTAAGGCTTTTGATTCTCCATAGCCAAAGTTGCATTTCTTCATGGATGCCGTTAATCCTGCTCTGGAGATTGTCTGGAGTACTAATCTTACTTGGTTAATATGAGTATCCCAGTCATCAGAGTATATGATAACATCATCTATATATACCATCATCCATCCTTGTCTGATGTGGGTACCTAGAACTGTATCCATAGTTCTTTGGAAGTGTGATGGAGCATTCTTTATACCAAAGGGAATCCTAAGATATTCATATATTCCCAAATGACAGATTATTCTCATAAACTTCCTGTTTTAAGGGCTTATTGGTATCTGGTGGAAGCCTTTAAGCATATCCATAGTAGTGATGTACTTAGCCTTGGACAAGTTATGCAGAGCATGATCAATCCGGGGTATAGGATAATAATATGCTTGAGTGTAATTGTTGAGCATTCTGAAGTCTCCTACCATTCTTGACTTTTCATTATGCCAAGCTATGATTACAGGTGTGGTCACATCTACCTGTTCATTATGCCCTACTTTCCTTAATACTTGTAAGTCTATCAGTTCTTGGATATGTTCCTCAAGAGCTTTTCTAGACTGAGGAGTAAAATGATAGGCTGGCCTTCTTAAGTTAGGACGATAAGGAGGCTTAATGGTCAATGTCAATACCATATCATGTCCTTTAATATCACCAATGGGATGATCTTTAGTACAAAAAGAATTCTGGTTCTCAAAGCAGACTTTCAATATTTCTTTCTTCTGTTCTTCAGAAAGTTTCATATTCAGAGCTGCTTGAGAGAAATATTCTTGGTCAAAGTCTTCTAAATGCTCTTGATAAGTAGAGGAAGGCAAGTTAGACTGAATAGTTCATATCTTAAACTTCTTATCCAAATTGCTGCCTACTGTGAAGTATCTGGCTCTACTCTGGAACACGTCTATACCATATAGACATAAGGCATCATTACCCAGTATCAGGTAGTCACAAAGTCCATTGAGGAATACTACAAATTCTACTTGTATTCTCAAAGATCCTTTAGCATGAGGTAGTATCATGGGAGCAGTCCATACTCCAATAGCATTCATGGTAGAGTTGCAAGAGCTGAACCTGGCTTTTGGGATGGGAAAAAGGTGTTCTTTCCAATTTGGGTCCCATTTGATTAAGAATTCAGCACAGACACATGAGCAAAAGAATCCACTATCCAGTAATAACCTTATAGGTCTCTTTTTATACAATTCTGTTGCATAACAAGTTTGACCAGTGGTATAACTTTTCCCACTCATAGTTTTAACTTTTAATGGTTCAAAATCCATAATATGCCTAGGAATCATGGTAGGATCCCATTGTTGGGGCAAGCCAGAATCCCCATGGATGTTATTGATTTCTGCAGAAGTGCCCATATCTCTTTCTATAACATTAACAGGGTTGTTCAGGATCAATTCACATTCAGAAAGAGATCCTTCAGTATCAGCTATATCTTCATAGTTCTGATTCTCTTCAACCTCCTGTTCTCCTGCCAAGACTTCTATCTTCCTTTTTGGTAATGGGCAGTCATGTCTCATGTGCCCAGTCTTGTTACAATTCCAACAAGTTGCCGGAATCCTCTCTTTATCCCTATTCTCATTAGGTTTCTTATTATCAGAGGCATTTATCAGAGGAGGTTGTTCTCTGGTTTTGTTGATGTTATAGTTCTCTTTGGGTCTGGAAGGGGCTTTCTTGTCCAAACCATTCATGTCTATTACTTCTCCTAGCACATTGATTAGAGTGGGCAGTCCGCATCCATACTCATCCTACATCTTACACTGTGGTTAAGATTGCCAGGACACAGGTTGAGGAGTGTTTGATTTACTTCCTCTTTATCAGCATCTGGATAGAAGCAATCCAACCTTTTCTTCTGTTACAAGCACCATTTGTGAAGTTTATCCTTGGAGGGGTCAAATGAGGAATTTTCAAAATTTTTCATCATTTTCCTTTTCCACATTCTAGAACCAAATTGTTCTTTGATCAGAAGTTTCCAAGAATTCCATGGTAAGGATCCTACTTCTTCTCTCTTACTAATAAACCAGTCCAATGCTACTCCTTCAAATAGCCTGGGTGGCCTGACTACAGCTATAGCTTCTGGTAGGTCATAAGAGTTAATGGTGTAGTCAATAAATTTAATAAAATTTATATTATTGTATTCTCCTTCACCGGAGAACTTGGGCCATTCAGAAATAGGGGGTAACAGTTTGAGTGCCTGCTCCATCTCAGGAGTAGCACTAGGCCTAAAGGTATCACTCCTATGCATTCCTAATAAGGGTGGTGTATGAGGAGTAGTGGTTTGTCTGGGAGGTTTTGGTTCCTCTGTAGTACTCCCCAAGGGGTTGGTCAGACGGACTTTCAAGTGTCTAAGATCATTTTTGATCAGATTAAGTTGCAGGTCCACTTTGCTATTAAGCACATCCAATTTTTCACTAAGGGATAGAATAGAACTGTTAGTGGTGGTTGCCAATTCTTCTTTTAAGGGGTGGAAAGACATAATAAAATCTTCTTGGATTCCTGATAACATATTCTCAATTGTTTGAGTCTGTTTGATCCTACCTTGATTAATTGTCTCCAATAACTGTTCTGTGTGTTCTTTAATTTCTTCCATTACTACCGTCTTTGATTGGTTATTAATAAATTTGGCTACAACTGAGGTTAATTTATCCATTTGGGTATAAAAACCGTCCAAATTTTCACAAAAAATTTTGAAATTATGACACATATCATTAGAAAAGGAAGTAATTACATCAGAGGTTTGTTTGTGCTCAGAATTAGAGGCTAATTTTTGTAAAACTTTTTCCACTTTTGAGCTAGGGATATTATCTGATCCCAGTCTTTCTTTCCCTTTGGCATGGGCTGGGAAGAGGATCTCTTATTTCTTGATCCTTTGCCTCTCAGTTGGGCTAATTGATCCCAAGGATTCCACTTTTCTACGTAGGATTATACCTCTTTCCTTGTAATCATTTTCTGAAGAGCTATCTGGGTGGCTTTTGCCTGGGAGATTATCTTTTTCATACATACCATGTCCTCCTTGGCTTGTGCTTCTTTGAATTCTTCCCAATATTTCACATGCTCTTTGACTAAGTCTTTGATCCTGGCTTCCTTGGCCAGATTCTGCTGGGGTGGCTGCAGGGAATCTTTTTGTAAAGGAGGGTGGCTTGATTCTACTACCTTCTCCGGCTCTAGGTTGGGAGAGGGAAGAATTTATTGGTGCTGCTCCTTTTCCATCAACATTTGATTCACGGGTTCTAGTCCCTTCATGGTTGTCCTTATTGGTGGTCTCACAGTTACTGAGAGCTGATGGAAAAGATCCATAGGAGGGAATTCTTACTGAGGCTCTTGTGTTACGTCTATTTGTTTTTAGAATAATATGTTTATAAGTGTTTTACAGAAAAAATCCATAAAAATAAGTTTTATTCAAAACTCACTTAAATTGATGTTCAAAGGTACCAAGACCTTATTGGGGTTAAATTGATCCTTAGTAGGTAATCCTAAGGGGTCTTGGTGTGTTCCAATGAGGTCTTCACCTGCCCAATAAATATTTTCAGGGCGTCCAGAGATGTCTGGGACTTGCTGATCCCCTAAATCAACTTCAGTGGCGGTGGTTTCTGGTGCAGGGGGGTTCACTGATAAAAAGTGTATTTTATTGGTTAATAAAATATATCAATATTATTTTCTTGAAAAAAAATATGGTAATGCAATTTGTATACTTACTTTTGTATTTCAAAAAGTAATTCATATAGTATTTTTTTGCAAGCTTTGTGTTTCCTTAATAGAGCCTGAAAGTTGATACGGCTTTGAAGATCTTCTTGTTCAAGGAGTTTATCTAAGTGCTTACGTGCAGAAGAGATATTAAGTTGCTCAGCTTAAGTTAAAGCTTTCTAACCAGTAGGTTTATAATTTTTAATACATTATTCTCTTCTTGTCTTTAAAAGATTTAAATAATAGATTATTAATTGTGCATTGGTTTTGAAATTCACTGCAAAAGAATTTAATGATAAATCACAGTTATAAAGTCAGATAACTTTATCTTTTATTTTATTTTTGTGTGAAATGTCTGGTCCAAGGTATTAAATATAATAAAATTGAATATTTCCTGACCAGACCCCCAATTGTCAGCCTCCTGGATGCCAAGACCCTTGCTATCCTTTAGCTACAAGAGGTTATAGAGTAAAGAATATATATATTATTTAATAAATGCAGCAAAAATCCGTAAAATATTTGGATTAAGCTTATTGCAAGGTTAAGTGGTTTGGTTATTGTTTATTATTTCAAATCAATATGAATAAATTGATTATTAAATATTTTTATAGAGGGGCCACAATTATATTGGGGATCTTTAACACCTCTCTTCAGGGATTTCGGTATGAAAACACATAGTCCTGGTTACTTTGGGCTCTTTAGTTTAAAGAATATTTTACCCAAAGATAATATGTATATAAAATACACAGTGGAGTGGCAGGGCCTTGTAGAAAAGCTACCACAACAGAGAAAGGATAATAAAAATTAATGGTATATTATTAAATCCTTTTGGTATCTGTTTGAGATGTGTACTGATGACTTAAACTTGTATACTGGGGTTATAAGGTTGTTCAGCAATTTGATTGATAAAAAAAAGGTTGAGGACAGATATTACTGATCAGAAATTGCCATAAATCACTTACTTATCTCTCATGAGTACTTGATTACCTTGGCACAGTGTCTGGATATGAATATAACTGGTTCTCTGCCCATCAATATCCTCAAAAGAGCTCTTTATATATAGCTTTTGGAGTCCCTATATTGTCCTTCTGAGGGTTGTAGGTGCTCAAAGGGACGGAAACTAAGGCTAGCAGGGTCACCAGGGGTAGCCTTTCATGTGTTCTTGGTGCTATAGCAGGGGTAGCATCTGATTCCACAGGGTATGGGAATTATTCCATCTTCTAATAGACATTAGGACGTGTGAATAACACTAATCTGTCCTATTTATGTATTATTTAATTAATTATCCTTAGTAAATGTTCCCAGTAATTTGATAATTATATTAATGGACATTTCTACGGCCATCTTGATGTCAGGTAAGTTCTCATTATGTATTATATAACTGGAGTAAAAGTCATAATATTGATTTTACTCCTTATTTTCGAGTTCCAGTTGATTTACTAAGATAATTACTTAAAACTATAAGTCATGTGAATTCATGTAAAATTTTTACATCATTAGTTTCCTTAGTATGTCACGAAGATATTGATGTCTGGAAATGCTCATAAAAGTATATCAAAGTATTTTCATGTATTTTTAGAAGTTTTCATTGTCTTATTTTTGACATTCTTGGTACTTTGAATTATATTAAATAAAAAATACGTATAAGGATTATTTATGTATTTTTTATATAATATTATGTATTTTTAGACTGTCTACTATCCAAGGGAACATTGATTACATATTTAGAATGTTCCCCCGAAGGTTGTAGCATGTTTACGCGGTACCTGAGCCTCTCAGGCCGCCTGTCACTCTGTCAACCCGTATTCCCGCGGCTGCGTACTTGTCAGAGGCCCGGGGCTGCGTACACGACCTCGACGGAGTGACAAGGCTGTATCTCAGCCGCGCGCAGGTGCAATGGCTGCCGCGGCTGCGTGCGGGAATTGTGACAAAACACATTTCCGCCCGTAACTCCTAAAATATACACAACACCTCAATTCTGACTGAATTTTGTTATAATTATGGCCAGCAATTAGCTTAGGCAAATGAGCAGTATTTAAAGCAAAAGAAATGCTGGACACTGTGTGTCAATAATGGCTAATGGGGCTCTCACAATGGGGCAATATGTTGGATGAATTCGATTGGATGATGAATGAATGATGGAAAACAGCAGGGAGAAGAGCTCCTTAAGTACAAAAGATTGGCCTCTTGTGAGCCCATGATACAACAAGCCAAAGGGCAAATTTTCCGCCCCAAAAGAGCTCTACAGGCTCTACAGGCCTTGTTACTTGGTTTGGACTGCATCAGCCCACATGGCATTAGTCCCTGAACCCTTACAACCAGACTATTCCGGTCCATTCATGTGTTTCCACCGTTACGGGGCTGAACCAGCCAATTGCTGTTCAGTCCCTTAGTTGGTTGTCTATTACAACCGGCCCTGATGGCATCATTACCCCTGTTACGGGCTGGTTGCCTCATGCATCCAGCCCCTGGCCCCTGAAATGGGCCAGGTGGGACCCAGGGCTCACCTGGGTCCGGTTTCAACCTCACATGGGGGGGTGTGACCAGCGGACATGCTGTCCCCCCCTCTATCTCTTACAAATCCCTGGTGGGGGCGGTCAAATCCCCTCACCAGGGGCCCTGGGGGTCGATACCCCCAGGGCGTCGTCATGTAAATTGGCCTGGGAGGTGATCAGGCCCCCCCAGGCCCATCGCTCCTCCCCCTTGGTAAAGGGGGGGGGAGAGCGCCCCTATCTGGTTTGGTCGCATTGACCAATCAATGGTGGGGGGGTGATGAAATCCCCCCCACCTGCCGGTCGCTACTCTTGCGGCCGGCGCCGCCACCTCCTTGGGCAAGGGGGTGATCAGGTCCCCCCTGCCCTGACCGACCGCCTTGTTGCGGCCGGTCGCTGGCTGGTTCAACCCAGCCAGCCTGCCCCCTCCCCCTCGCGACGGCAAGCGAGGGGAGGGGGAGCGAGCCGGGGCCGCGAGCCCCGGCTCCGCGGCGCTGGTCGCCGGTCGCGACCAGCCGGGCCCGCCCGGCATTGCACCGCGCGGGATCCCTTGGCCGCGCAACAGCCCCGCGCGGGCCGTCGGGCCCCGCGTGGGCCGTGCCAAGGAACACAGGCGGCCCCGAACGGGCCGCGACGCGAGCAGCGGCCCCGAGCGGGCCGCGACACGGGCGGCAACCCTAATGGGCCGCCCCAAGCCCAAATTGTGAGAAAAGACTACTTTTGCGGGCCAGCCCGTCTGGCCAAGTATGTCCAAAATAAACCTTGGGCCCAATTATGCCCATACAAGCCCATCTGGCCGTATTTGCCCATATACCCCATCGGGCCCGTTAGGGCCCGTGTACCAATGGGTCTATTTCACGCGTTTTAAGGCCAGTTTCCCCAACTCTGTTGCATCCACATGGGCCCGTATGGTCCGTGTGTGTGTCCAATGGGCCTCAGAGGCCCATTTGTGCATCCCATTTGGATTACACTTATACGTAGCACCCGCGTAAGTGCGTACGTATTTTAACAAATTTTAGGTGTGAAACCTATATGTGACAGTGTGTGTGAAATATTCAATTGGCCAAAAAGCTCAATAATGGAACCTTAGTATTTTGGTTTTTCTTTCCTTGATTATTTAAAAATATAAGGAGTTCAATTTCAAGGGTGGGGTCAGTGAGTGACCCTACCTAATTTTGGGTGGAGACCCCATTTCTGTAATAATATTTATGGTTTTCCTACTCCTTCTTAGGTTAATTGTATTTTTATTATTTTTATGTTATTTTTTTTACTTTTGCAGCTTGCTCTGCAATAGTAGCAAGCTGACAAAAAATTTGTTGAGACTGGGAAAAAGAAGAATGTCTTTCAGTTTGAATGGGGTTCCGAGGTTATTGACAAGATTGGCCAAGCCAATGGGGGAGGCAAGGAGATTGTACCCTTTACTACCAGTACCAATACGCATGTGGATGGGTCTGGACTCAGAGAGAAAGCTGGGTTGGTTCACAATATGATGATTTGCGCCTGAGTCTAGCACTGGCAGAAGAAAGGCAGTGGATTTGAGAGGTGCCAGGTAAAGCTGTGCATTTAGTTAGGCCTTAGGCAAGTCTGATTCAGGCAGGGAGTTGCTGTCAGAATCCTTGGTTGCAGTGTGAAGATGCAATTGGGTCCTGGGTTTGGTGTAGTCTGGGCATAATCCTGGATGCAGGTGCCAGCAGCTTTGTTCTGAGTGGTTGGACAGAGCATTTTGTTTTCCTTTTGAACACGGATTTTTGGGTTTGGGGCATCTGCTTGAGTTTCTGGGGGTCTTCAGGAGAGCAGTCAACAATTCAACCTTTGTGCTGGGAACACTATTGTTTTTGTCTCTGCAAGAGGCTTCCAGGTGGTTCACTTCTCTGAGTTTTTTGAGTACCCCAGTGGGGTCTTGAGTAACTTGTTGTTAAGGATTATGGTGTCAACAATGTGAAAAAATAAGCTTGGCAACTTGGCAAGGATTGTGTAGCTGAGTATGTCTTGGGGTACTTCAACTTTAAAGGCTGCTAGCATGTTCATGAGTTTATGGGATTCATTAATGTATTGGGATAGATTGTCCTTAAACTTATATCTGATGAAATTCAGCCACAGGCAACCGCAGTTATTGGAGAATTGTGAGGTGTATCTCTTGTGGATGGCTTCTAAGATGGCTTGGGGTTTGTCTTTGTTGCTGGCATTTGCAATGGCATTGAAGGCAGTTTCTCCTAGATGTTTAATGATGATTTTGGAGGCCTTGTACATCTTCTTCTTCAAGGTGATGGAGTTTCCTTGAAGTGGATCATACTTGGAAATAAGGTCCAGGAGACCCTTGCATCGAGGTAGCTCTTGATCTGCAGAAACCAATTGGGGAAGTTGGTTTTGTTAAGAAGGGAAATTTTTAGAGTCAAGTTGGAGTTGTCCTCTAGGTTGGAAATGGTGGAGCATTCTCCTCAATTTTGAGAGTACCGTGCAACTGTAAATCTGTTGTGATTTCAGACTAAAAAAAAAGACAAGGAAATTGAGAGGACAATTGATAAAGGAAAATACTCAACAGTAGAAGAGAATCACACCTAAAAGAAAAGGCTCTACAACTGAAATGGATAAGAAGCAGCACGTATGGAGCCACAATAGTCCTGACAACAGTAGGACAGAAGATAAGTGAAACGTTGAGAGGACAGTTTTTATGTTAAGAGCTAACAAGAAGGAGAACTCACCCGCCTCAGTCACCTAGGATGTTATGGTGCCAATGGAGAATTGCACACCTGAAAACACCCTTGATGGAGGGCTGGTGACGTTATTTAAGCTGGTCATGTTGCGCATTCTGGTGTGCATGCAGTAAAATAGGACACAGAAATGAAAGAATAGAGACAGGATGGCAGACATGGATGAGAAAGGGAGATGAAGCAGGGGCCATAAGTCATGAGCAGATCAAGCTGAGATGAAGTCAAATATACCAAACATTTTTCCTCTTCAATTCCAACAATTCTCTTTATTGTGATTTACTCAATTACAGTGCTAATGTTTCTTTTATAAGTTCATCTTTTTCCACTTCCAAAAATCTTATGCTTTCCAAGATAGATAATTTTCCCATCTATTTAGTAAGTAGTGCAACCAAGCCATCTCATTGGTTTTCCCAAAAGGCAAAATGGACCTTTGCATTTTGAAATTTCACCAGCTTTGAATGGGATTTATTTGTCTTGGAGATCCCTGGAATGGAAAATACCATTATAGGCCATGACTTTCTAGTTTACTGGAATGGGGATGTAAACTGGAAAGAAGGAGTTATTGAACTTTGAACTTTGCAACTCAAGGGCGCTAAACCTTTTGTAAAACAGGAATTAAAAAGCCTACCTGACACTTCTATTGATTTGGATAACAATTTTCTGCCAGGAGATTTTCAATATCCTGACCTTCATTCCCAAGGTCCATCTTCAGATTTAGGAGTTATTTCTTATTTATCAAACTTACCGCTTCCTTGTTTCTTCCCAGAGAAACAAGCACCAACAAAACGGTGTATTTTGAGCTCCCTGATCCTCTTGCGTTGTGCATGCACTTCATGTCTGGTGCTCAAAGATGAAAAGATTGAAAATTTAGAAATCATTTAAGAGTCTTTACCTTTGGTTTATCATGACTTTGTTTATGTCTTCTCAGATGTAAATTCAGATAAACTTCCTACTTCCCGTTGTGGAAAGTAAGAGGGAAATACTCCCTAGTTGTCTTTGAGTTCTGGAATCAATGGTCCTAGCATCTGTAAGGATAAGGATGCTCCAGTAAATAGAGAGAGAGAGATAGAGAGAAAAAGATGAATTTCCTTTCCTCCGCCCTTCATTCATTCATCCATCCAATCCAATCCCCCCTCCAATGATTACCTCCATCATTACGTATGTCCAGTTTGACCTTCTCATGGCATGGCCCTCTGCCATGCCCTACTCAGAGCCCCCCGCATTTATCCATCCGCGTGCATCTGCAAATACTGTGATCCACTGATTGGTCCAAAAATATTCTTGTGCGGACCTTCACGGCGCGTATAACCCTGCTCCTGCTTCCTGGACTAGCCACCTGCAAACTCAGTTGGGTTTGCTCCATCACATGGTCTGCATTGTCCAAGCAGGTCATAAGCCCGCCACGCCTGGAGTAGGCCCAACCCACACTTGGAGCTGAGCCCTTCAATTACTAATTCTGAGCCTGTAGCAGGCACTTCTGAGACCAGGAGCACCCCAAATGCTGAACCCAACCTACCCAACTTCTGAGGGCGCAGACTGCGATGCAGTTCCCAATCCAAGGTTATAAATACAACACCACATCACCAGAAAAGTTGAGTTCTGTCCCCAGAGGTCTTCCCATTGCCAACTCAACCATCTTTGGGCATACCCTCCAAGTTGTTCACCACCCAAGTCCTACCCCTCCCCCTAACTCACTCTGTCTCACCATGGTTCCTCCATGCACCTTCTTTGCCAGGAACAGTTGTCCTGTACCCTCCTCTGCAGCCATTGCGCGTGCTTTGCCTGCTGCGCTGGACATCAATGTTGCTTGCTTACCAAAAAACTTCCCGGGGATTGTACCAGACCCAATCTGGATTGCTGCAAAATTTTTGTGGTTTCTAGCAACTACTCAATCTTGGAGCAATCATGGACTGCGCCTGGTTCTGTATAGTCCCATTGCCCCCGCGCTCCACCTCCGCCAACCTTGTCCAAAAGCCATGACTTGGCTGCTCCACTTTGCCTTTCCGGACCGCCGTGTAAGGAGGACTGGCAAGGTGCTCTCCGCTTCTGGGCCAACCGAGTCCGCATAAATCAAGGCGTGACCAACCCACAAGTCAAGGAACCCTAGGGACAGTGCCCAGCTCCTCCTCCATCCCCTAGCCCAACTCCTGGTCCTCCACACCCTCCTCCCCCCGCTCCTGAAACCCCACCTCCGGCGTGTCCAGCAGCAGCACAGTCACCAGCCCTGCAATCATCACCAGAGCCCGCAGGACGCACGTCAACTCTGGCGTCCACAGAAAGGGTTATTGTTTCCTCTTCCCTGGATCTGGCTCCAGCTCCACCTTGCGCGGCCACTTTGGAAATCCCAGACATCCCCACCGGACTAGCTCTAGGAGAGGCGCGCTTCAAGGACTTTTTGGCCAAGTTGGAAAATCTCCTCCAGTGTTTCCTTTCAGCTCTTGGCGCTCATTGAGCCAAATACCAACACAAACCCTTGGGGGCCTTCTGAGGACTTGTGGATGCAGCCCTGTTGGAAATGGTGGAGTTTATGGACTTAATTTAGGTGGATTTACCCCTCCCCTTTTCCCTTCTTTTCTTGCCCTGTCTTTATCCGCCCAATTCTGTAACTTCCAAAGAAATAGAATTTTGAAGCACTATCCTGTTGAGTGACCGGCCTTGGGCCTTGATTGAGAATGAGAGTGAGTCAGAAATACACGTCCATGTGTGAGCCCTGCAAGCAACCTTGAGCCTGAGTAAGAGTGAGAAAAAAACCACCTCCGCATCCATTCCCAAGCATTAGAGAAAAAGGCCTGTGATCCGCGCTCCATATCTTCAAGGTCTCTGGAAGAGCAACCTGGACCGCTCCAGTTGAACTGCCACACATTTCCCCCAAAACCAGCCTGCAACAAACAAAAAAACCACACACCAGCGTGCGCACAACTTAAGAGAGAGAGAAGACACCGGAGAATGGACATTCTGGTGTGCCTAGTTGTTCCAGCTGTGAACTGGCTAGTGCACACCCTTGCCAGTTCCAACTTATCTCCTATCCACCTTTCCAGTTGGCGCCTCAAGAGAAGAAAAGAAAAAAAGAGAAAGAGATTTTTTTGCAGTGCTCCGCTCCTCATCCCACCTTGTATTCTTCCATTTGTTGTGGGGCTTGTCCTTGCGTTTACGGACCCAGAATTTTGCCGTGCCCTTGTTCCTGAAACCCTCCTTCCCCCCATGCCTAGCCGCTATCCCAGTTGGTTGCAAACTTCCACTCTGCTGGGAGAGAGAGACCTACACGGCCTCATCCAATCCCATGCGGGTCGTGTCCACAGGCTGTTTTCCCAAACTTCTGTCTGGGTGTGCCTTCTGTTTCCAAAGAACTTGCAACCCAAAATTCCTTCTAACCAGTTATACCATTGATGCCCAGTCCCTTCCCATTCCGCACCTGAAGCCCTGCCATGCATTTCTGTTGCACCAATGCCAAAATCTCTGCTAGCCATGATGGCAAATGGCCCGCAATTAGTCCACCCATTCCCCATTCCCCAAGCTTCACGTCCTTCCATTTTGCATGCATCCTCCACGCCGTCAAAGGGGTCCAACTCCAGTTGCAATCCTCAAACTCCTTGACTGTTCCTTCTGCCACCGCTCCTATCCTCTGCGCAAGACCCATTGCCGTTCATTGGTTCCACAGCCACAGGCAATATATGCTCCCATCCCCTTCTCCTCAAGACTTGCCTGCTGCCCATTGGTTCCCAAGCCACGCGTAATATCTGTCTCCTGTTCTCTTTCCTTGCTCCCTTCATAGAAACGGGCTGATCCAACTCTGCCAAGACCTGCTTTCCCAACACGTATCCTGTCTCCCATGGGGAAACCAATCCTATGTTTGAATCCATTTCCTGGTTTTCCCATCCTGACAGGCAATAGCCGCTATTTTCACCAGAAATGAAAACTAGGGGCGCGGGCGTGCTAGGGAGCTGAAGAACCTTCAAATAGATTCTGAGATCCCTTGCCAACTCTGCGAGTTCACTAACCCAAGGGATGGTTGCTGGTGGTGGTGCCGGAGCAAACGCTGCCACATAAACCAATTTGGCATAATCCAAATCCGCTTGCAACCGGACCCTTCCTCGCTGTGGAGACTCCTTTTTTAGCAAATATTTTGTGGAAGTCAATTGAGGGGGAATTTTGTACTACAACTATTGATAAGATAGAGGAATGCTAAGGGTGGTTTTGAATTTCCTGCCCCTCTAAGTACTATAGTAGTCTCACAAAAATAAAAGAAGGGAGATTGGTGGCTGATTTTCAGATAGAGTTGCTACTATAGTAGTATCTATCAAACCTAGGATCAATGTATTCAAGCTTTAAAAGGAAGAAATGGTGGAACAGATAGTTAAATGAGGCTATAGAAGCTGAGTAAGGGAAGAATATTTTGTCTTGTCTTATCCTTTATATATCCTTTATCTTTTTTGATTGTTTACTGATGAATACTCCCTTGATGTTACATGTGATGATTGATAAATTTGGAATTGTTGAGCCTATACTTGATACTGATGATGGTTGTTGTTGATGATGATTATGATGGATAATTTTGATGATGGATGATGATGATGATGGATGAGGTAGGTGATGATGATTGTTGATGATGGTGATGGATGATGATGATGGTTGAGGTAGGTGATGATTGTTAATCATGATGATGATGGATGATGATGATGATGATGGATGATGATGATGATGATGGGTGGTGATGATGATTTATTTTGATGATGGATGGTGTTGATGATGATGATGGTCAAGGTATGTGGTAATGGTTGCTGATGATGATTGATATAATGGTTGTTCATTGTTTATGACAAGGATTTAATATCTTTTATAAGGATTTGATATCTTTTATAAGGGTTTAATATTTTATATAAGGGTTTAAAATTTAAATAAGGATTTAATACCCTTTATAATGGTGGCCACCCCAGTCTGGGTGCCTGGGGGGATGTGGGGGAAATGGCTGGAGAGAGGCCCTCTATTTATAGACATCAGGGGAGGCTGCCACCTGGTGCCTGACTTGTGGTTGTGGGTTGTTTTTTTGGTTCTGCAGGCAGTGTCCTGCATATATTGCTTTTGTACTGCATGTGCCTGCTAACATTTATTTCTGTGTACATATGAGGTAATTTTTTTTGTTCTTTGTGCAGTTCCTTGCATATATTAATTCTGTATATACTGGTGAGGAGCTTGAGTGGTTTATGGGTTTAATTTATGTGGTATGTACTTGAATTCTCCCAGAGTATGTCTATATGTTTTTTCACTGAGCTGTGAAACCTGATTGGGAAGTATCTTCTAATCCATGAAGATAGAGGGGTACTTTTGCTGGGTGAATATAGGTTATTTTTGGTGTAGAATCTATTTTAGAGCGGTTGTTCTACAGGAAAAGTGAGTCTGATGGATATAGGTTAGGTTTTGGTTCACCACAACAGGCACCTGCCTCATAATTCAATTCCACTTGCAACCGGGCCTGTCTGCACGCACCTGCCTCTGCTGTGAATTGTTTAAAATTTCCTTCCTGGAAACAAGGCTTGCGCTTCCCCCACCTTTCCAGTATGTCCCCTTTCACTTTTGGCCAATCAAGGTTTTGGTAGCCTTTGATCTCTTCCATGTCCTGAAGCTCTTCTGCCTCCATGATGAACAGGATGAAATGGAGAGCCTTTTTGGAATCCAATGTGCCTTTGGAGTCTGCAATCACTCAATATCATGAGATGAATTGCTCCAATTTGCAGTGTTGAGTCAAATGTGAGGGTAATACTTTGAGTCAATGAGGAGATGGCGGGAGGAGGAAGAAGATGGTGAAGAAAACACTGGTAGCATCTTGAGTACCTTCAAGAGACTTGAGACAAAAAAATTTCCCAGCCAGACCCCCAGATGTGGAAACCAAGAGGGTGATACTCCCTAGTTGTCCTTGAGTTCCGGAATCAATGGTCCTAGCGTCTGTAAGGATAAGGATGAACCATTAAAGAGAGAAGAGAGAGAGAGAGAGAGAGAGAGAGAGAGAGAGATAGATAGAGAAAGAGATGAATTTCCTTTCCTCCACCCTTCATTCATTCATCCATCCAATCTAATCCCCCCTCCAATGATTCCCTCCGTCATTAAATACGTCCAGTTTGTCCTTGCCCTACTTGGAGCCCCCTGCGTTTATTCATCCACGCGCGTCTGCAAATCCTGTGATCCGGGGATTGGTCACCACCTACGCTTGCGCAGACCTTCCTGGCAGGCATAACCCCGCTATTGCCCCACTCCTCATTCCCAGACTAGCCGCCTGCAAGTTTTGTTGGGTTGGCTCCATCACATTGTCTGCATTTTCCAAGGGGGTTGCAAGCCCGCCATGCCTGGAGTAGGCTCAATAGGCACCAGGGGCTGAGCCCCGCAGGTCCTACTGCTGAGACCACGTGCAGCCTGTAAAGAAGTTCCTCATCCAAGGTTATAAACACAACACCACACCGTTATTATGATCACAGGATCAAACTTACTTGCCCACCTCTGCCACCCGGACCAGTCTACTATCTCTTGAAGAAAGAATCAATTTTGCTTGAAGAATAAATTGTAGAAAATTTATCAAAATTATTCCTTTGACCAAGCAATTTGAATACCAGATTTCCCATCCTATTTTTCCCAAAGAAAGACAGTAGCCTTTGCCTTTGCTTCCACTACAGGAAACTGAACCAGGTAACCTGGAAAAATTCTTACCCAGTACTACCTATGTTGCACCTCCTCACTGTCTTCAATGGAGCTGCTGATTTTGTGAAGTTAGACTTTCAAGGCGCCTACAATCTAATTTGCATTGCAAACCTTCATGCATATTTGAAGGAAATGAGAACACATTTTTGGCAGTTATTAGTAAACTGTCATGCATTTTGGAATCTTCAATTCTCCTTCCACTTCCCAACATTTTTTAAATGAACCTTTTTCTGAACTTTTAGAGAAATATCTTGTGGTGTATCTTTAGGATATACTTTTCTACTCAAAAACTCTTAAGGATCACATTGCACATGTGAAAGAGGTGCTGCAGGAACTTTGAAAGAATAAACTTTTCACAAAATCCTCTAATTATTAACTTCATAATCATCCTCTTCAGTTTCTAGGTTTCATAGTCTTACAGCAAGGACTATTGATGGACGCAGCCAAGAGCCAGTGCATATTGGACTGGCCCACACCTTATTTAGTTAACCTTCAAATTTTGTTTGGTTTCAGTATTTTTGCCAGAGATGTATTGAGCATTAAGCCAAGAAAACCATGAATCTTACTAATCTTATTCAGAAAGAAACTCATTTTGTTTTTAAAGAACAAGCTACTTTGGAGTCCAAAGCTCTAAAGAAATCCTTCACCACTGCTCCAATACTTGCTTTCTTCAACGGCATAGCTTTCATTATTGTGGAGACAGACAAAATCAACTATTTTTCTGCAGGAGTAATCTTGCAGTTTTCTTCATCCTCTTCCCTCTATCATCCAGTAGCTTTTGATTCCTGCAAATTGCTTTCTGCAGAGCTTAATTATGAGATTCATGACAAGGAAATTCTTGCATTTTTTTACTACTTGAAGAAATGGCGTTCATACCTTTTGAGCCTTATGGAACCCTTTGAGGTTTTAACTGATCACAACTCTCTTAAATATTTCATGAGCTCAAACCTCCTTACATGCAGACAGGCACAATGGGTCAAATATTGCTCTGATTTCAACTTTAGAATTAAATAACATCCTGGGAAACAAGCAGTAGTACCTGATGCTTTATCATGTTGGGACAACATTTAACCAGTTGGGGAAGCACCATTGAAAATAAAAACCCTGAAAAATTTAGGACAATCTTTGCAGCCCAGTCTGCCCAGCTCAGTTCAATAATAACAAACCAGCAAGAAACAGCTTCCAAACCTTGACGACCCCAAGTGTATTTAACTTTGGATGAGTGCAAATCTATTAGATATTGGTTAAAGTATTGATTAAAATTGTTATTTAGTTTATAAAGACTGTATATTAGTACCAGATAATACTGGAATTAAGTTAGATATCTTTGAGTCATGAAATGATTCCCCGCTTGCTGGTCATCATGGGAAGTATCAAAACTACCAACTGATTGCACAATACTCCTATTGTGCTTGTATGACCAAGGAAGTAAAAGACTATTTAAGCGCCTGCTGTATTATTTTAATTGTAAAAATTCCTAAAAACACAGGGATTATGGGCTGATCCAGCCACTTCTAATCCCTTCTGTTTGTTGGCACTTGCTTTATATGGATTTCAATTCCCAATTACCAATTTCTAGTGGTTATGATTCTATTTTAGTAATATGAGATTGTTTTTCAAAGAGAGCTTTATTTCTTTGCAGTAATATGACGTCCTGTTTGGAAGACTTAGAAATTTTTTTCATAGAATATGTATTTTTGAAACATGGTCTCCCTGATAACATAATAAGTGATTGTGGATCTTTTTTGTCTCAAGCTTCAGGACCTTGCTATGCCAAAATTTGAAGATCACTTGCAACTTATCAATGGCTTAAAACCCAGAAAGAGATGGGAAAATCCAACTATTTAATCAGATTCTCAAACAGTATCTTCAAATGTATGTTTCCTATCAACAGAAAAACTGGTTGCAATGGCTTCCACTAGCAAAGTTCACCTACAAAAATTCCACTCATTCCTCAACCAAACAGTTGTGCTTCCCAAATCTTTATGGTAGAAATCCAACATTCTCATCTATTGACATAGCACCTTCTTAACCTGCTGCAAATTACCTTAATCAAATTAAATCCCTTCAATCACAACTTTAAAACAAACTCGAAGCAGAAAATCAGTGCTACAAGGAGCAAGCAGATGGACTTTACACTATGTCTCCAACCTTCACAGTAGGAGATGAGGTATGGCTTGATGCTTGCAATATGGGAAAATTAAATTCACGGGTCATTGAGACATGCACACAGTCTGGATAGGGCTGTGTGGAATGCCACACTTTCCAATTCAAGCCATGTACAACGCCCCAAGTCTCAAAGAGTTGTGTGGCCAACCCAGCCCGGTCCAATGGCCTGTGGGATTCCACACGACTACATTTGATCTGCGTGGAATTTTACACAGCTCAAATGTAGTCGTGTGGCATCCCACACGCCACCAGACCGTGGTGAGCAACAAAAAAGGAATGAAAGGATACTAAAATAACCCATAAACTAAATAAACCTTCCAAAAAACAGAAATCAACCAAAAAATCAAAGAATGTTCATTTTTTGGTTAAAAAAAGCAAATAAATAAAAAAGTAAATAAATAATTTAAAAACAAAAAAAACTGGTACTGTCCAATGGACTAGCCCTAAAGTAAAAAGAACCAAAAAAACACAAGTAACTGTACTAGCCCTATACTAAAAACACCAAAAAAAAGACAAGTGACTTGACAATCCCTAAAGTAAAAACACCAAAAAAAATACAAGGAACTTGAAAAGCCCTAAAGAAAGTTCAACTAGACTGGCCCTAAATTAAAAGGGCCCAAAAATTAAAGAAGTCTTTTGACCAGCACTGAATTAAAAGTGCCCAAAAAAATATCAGTCTTTTGACCAGGAATAAAATACAAGAAGTCTTTTGACCAGCCCTAGAGTTAAAGTGCCAAAAGAACACAAGTCTTTTTACCAGCCCTAAAGTAAAAACACCAAAAAAAAACAAGTTCAACTTTTTTTAAGCTGATCCAATCCCAAGCATAACATAAGCTAAGCTTGTGATGGAATCAGCCCAACACAAGTTTAATTGACTTACAATTAAACTCTCATTCAAAAAACTCAATATAATTATGTTAGCTCAAAAAATTCAATATAATAATCTTCAAAATGTGATAACCCTTTATCTAAATAGAACTTGTTAGCTTCATTAGAATTTAAATTTATATGAAACCCAATGATGAAATGAAGTCATAGTCTATAATCTCTATAATATAGAATACATTTGAAGTTGATCGTTGAGATGATCAACCCAACCAGAGGCTTTTTTAGAAATCAAGGAACATGGTTTTGCTGCAATGGGTGGGATTGGAATCATTTCTACCTCAAGTACTAAAAGAACCCAGTGGTTATTGTTTATAAATGAAATGAAAATTGGATCTGATTGATCAGTAACACCATTTTTAATTGGATTATAAGTATCAAATGAATCCAATCTAATGAAACAGATAGGTCTGGAATATGTGTCTGCTATGATTTGACCCATATCTAATTTAGCCAGCCATTTTGAGGAGGGAATATTTTAATTTATGCCTTGAACATCAAGTCTTTTTTTATCTTTTCAACCTCATTTGCAGCACCAACAATCTTAATGTACCACGATTGATTTGTCTTGGATTTTTAAATCATTTCCTTCCTAACTTCAAAACAACCATGTTCTTCATAATCAACAGATTTAGCAATGAATCTAAGTCCCCAATTCCCATCTCCAATTGGATCATAAACCTGACCCAAGAACCTATGGAATTTCTCGGGTATTTGATTGAGGTATTTCACGTTTGGTTCCTTTCATGGAAAATAACTTGGTATTCATTTCTTTAATCAGATCATTTAAATGAATACTTACCAAACATGAGCTTCTGTTTGAGCTTTTCTGCATGTTCTCTTCCTCTGAAGAGGATTCTGATTCCAAATTAAGTTAAACCAATTCACTTTTGGTCTCTCTCTCTGAAATATAAAATTCAGATTCAGATTCTGCTGAATTTGACTAAAAATTTATCATCAGTTAGTGACTAAGTTCATTAAGCCAAAAAAATTGACATATCCCAAAAGAAAAGACTTAATTTTTTTTCTTTTCTTGTTTGGAGCCCTTCTAGTCCTTTTTTCCCCCTTGAGTTGTTTTTCAACATGCTCAAACAGAGATGGTTCTTGCCGCATATCTTTCAATTTTGGCCTTCCCCTACTTGATTGTAAGACTTTAGGTTCAATTCTTGGCTTTGATTGATGTTTTTTAATCTTCTGAATGATATAATTCAATAAGGCCCTTTGCTCATGATCTGGAGATTCCAAGATCATTCCATTCACCTTTTCACATAACTGAGGAATGCTGAGCATTTTATCAAAATTGCACTTGAATAATTCAAAATTATCAACCATTAGTGAATTAGGATTCATTAATCAAAAATCATTAATCAAAAATCATTAATCAAAAAGCATTAATCACATAGTGATTTGAACAATCCAACTTGAAAAATCCAACTTAAGCCAACTTACAGAACTAGAACTGCAAGGGTCATAGTCCAAACTTCACTGAGGATGAACATCTTTGGGTACCACGGATCCTCTGAATGCTAGAAAGCCACCTATGTAGGGGGAACAGGGCAAACCCATAGTCTTGGAATATGACTTTGTGCAAAATTTGCCATAATGATCACATTTGAATTTCTCAAATTTTTCTCTAATAAGATGAATTGCCTCTAAAGACAATTTGTAACCAAGTGTTAAGATTTCAGTTGGAAGAACTGTCCCTAACTTAATTCAAGAGTTATAAATTGACGCATGAACCAATTTAATTTTATTTGAAACTTTTCTGTCAAGGCTTTTCCAAACATCCAATAGGTTTCCCAAAGAGTTTGCAAGGAATTTTTTGAGAGTTGCATGGGCCCCTTCAAACCAAGATGTTGTTTTGATTCCAAAATATGGGTTTATACAAGTCCACAATGTTACAAACTTCTCTTTGATAGGGAAAATTTCATTTTCCATATACTCAAGTAGATCCTCATAGTCTTTCAAGAAACACCATACAAGTCAACAGGTCAGACCTCAAAACTAGGAAGAATAAGAAGCAGTTATTTGGACCTACTCTGAGATTGGCATCATTGACCTCCGCCTCCTCCTTGGTCTTTGAGGCCCCATACTTTTCCCACCAAGTCATAAAGCTTTTACATCCTTCAATGTCATTAACAAAGTGCGCTTTACAGTTTGCTTCTTTTTTTTTAGACAATTGCCAAGTTCAACATTTTCTTGATGACTCAGGGAAACTAGATTCAATAGCAAAAATCAGAGTTTTTTCATGGTCCTTCACAAAGAGTTTGAAAGTCTCTCAGGATCATAGGCCAACTCCTTTAATGCATTTACAGACCAACTGTAGAACTCAAACGTTTCTTTTGTTATAAAAACAAGAGCTTATGTGAAAGTTTGTCAGCTTGCTACTATTGCAGAGTAAGCTGCAAAAGTAACATAAATAAAATAATAATAATAATAATATAATCAACCTAAAGAGGAGAAGTAAAACCATGAATATTATTGCAAAAATGGATTCTCCACTCAAAATTAGGTAGGGTAACTCACTGACCCCACCCTTGAAATCCAGTTCCTTATATTTTAAATAATTAAGGAAAAGTAAGATTAAAATACCACAGCACCACTATTAAACTTTTTGGCCAATTAAATATTTCACATTTACTGTGAAGTATAGGTTTAACACCTAAAATTGAGTCAGAATTGAGGTGTTGTGTATATTTTAGGAGTTACAGACGGAAATGTGTTCTGTCACAATTCCCGCACCCATCCGCGGAAGCCAATGCACCAGCTCAGGGCTGAGCTACAGCTCTGTCACTCTGTCAAGGTTGTGTACGCAGCCCCGGGCTTCTGACAAGTAGGCAGCCGCGGGACTACAGGTTGATAAAGTGACAGGCGGCCTGAGAAACTTAAGTACTGTGTAAAAATGCTACAACCTACACAGGAACATTCTAAATATGTAATAAATGTTCCCGTTGATATGGGATAGTGTAAAAATACATAAAATTATATAAAATTACTTAAATAACCTTTATACATATTTTTTATTAAATATAATTCTAAGTACCAAAAATTTCGAAAATAAGATAATGACTACTTCTAAAAATATATTAAAATACTTTAATATACTATTATGAGAATTTCTAGGCGTCAAAATTTTTTTGACATACTAAGAAAACTTATTATTCAAAAACATTACATGAATACCCATGACTTACATTTTTAAGTAATTATTTTAGTAAATAAACTTAATTTCAAAAACAAGGAGTAAAATCAATATCATGACTTTACTCCAAATATTTAATACATAATGAGAACTCACCTGACATAAGAATATCCTTAGGAATGTCTGTTAAAATAATTATTAACTTACTGGGAACATTTACTAAGGATAATTAATTAAATAATAAATAAAAAGGACAGATTAGTGTTATTCACACGTCAAAAGATCAATTATAAAGTAGAATAGTTCCCATACCCTGTGGAATTAGATGCTACCTGTGTTAAAGAACCAGAACACGTAGTAGGCTACCACTGGTTACCCTGCTAGCCCCAGTGTCCGTCTCTTTGAGCCCCTGTACCCCTCAGAAGGACAATATTGGGACTCCAAAAGCTATAAATAAAGAGCGATTTTGAGGATATTGATACCCAGAGACCCAGTTATATTTATACCCAGAAAACATTCCAAGGTAATCAAATAATTATAAGAGATAAGTATGTGATTTTCAGCTTTATTCTGATTAATAATATCTTTCCTCAACCCCCTTTTATCAATTTAAACTGCTGAATAACCTAATAACCCCAGTATACAGGTTTAACCCATTGGTGCACATCCCAAACAGATACCCAAAGGATTTAATAATATATTGGTGAGTCTTATTATCATTTCTCTGTCGTGGAAGCTTGTTTAAAAAGCCCTGAAACTCCACTGTGTATTTTATATACATATTATCTTTGGGCAAAATATCCTTTAAAATAAAGCGCCCAAAGTAACCAGGCCTATGTATTTTCATACTGAATTCCCTCACAGAGGTGTTAAAGATCCACAATATAATTTTGTCCACTATATAAAAATATTTAATAATCAATTTATCTATATTGATTTATAACAATAAACCATAAAAAAACCAATTAACCTTGCAATAAGCTTTATCAAAATATTTCATGTATTTTTGCTGCATTTATTAAATAATAAATTTATTATTTATTCTTTCACCTCTGAGGAGGCTGAAAAAGTGTTCCAATTGGCTGTCAATCCTACAAAATGCAATAGTGGGGTTTTGTACTTATTTGTCTTATAGGTACAATCCAAAAAAGCAATATGATGGAATGGTTTTGAAAGCTTTACTGGCTCAGGATGTGCTAAGTATAGGGCCTCCAAGTGACCCTATCCACTGAAATTTGACCGGTGAATCCACCTTTTTTCTTCAAGCTCTACATAGAGTACCTCCATAACACTTTTACCCTTTAGTTCTGCAAGCATTACCTTCCTCTTAGTGTTATAGATTGTTTGGTCATCAACATAATTCCGCCCATCAATCTTGCTCAATTTTCTCTTAAGTTGTAACTTATTGAGCCCATCTTCCATGCCTTCCTTAATTCAATCCAAGGCTTGCCCAGAGATTCTCCTCAGTTGAGGATTCACAGAGGGATTTTCAGATTGTTGATGGTTATAATTTGTTTCTTTATAGGAGATTTGCCACAAGGAGTCTGCCTTTGTGCAACTTCCATGGATTAAAAACTTGAACCCAACCTTCCTTGTGTGAGTTTGTCTAGACTGTTTGGTAAGAAGTTTCCTGAATAGGAACCCTTTCTATCACAGGATAACTCCGCATATTGGTCAGGCTTTGAGTTGAAAACTGTTAAAGAATAACCATGCTTCTTTTACCATGTTTGAAAATAGTTTTTTGCCTCTTCCCTAGTGTGGAAAGCTCTCACAGGAGGTGGGTCAAGTGGATCTGTCATAGTTAAATAGTTATATTGATGGCATGCAATCCATCAGTTTCAATCAAATTAAACACGGAAAATACCAGTAAAATAAAATGTTACTCATGACCGGAGTTCAAATCCCACTTTGAAACATTTTCTTCTTCAAATTTCACCCTTGATGAGGATGCAATTGGGGCTTCCAATGTTTCATTACCCAAATCCTTTTTTTATTTTTCCAAAGGTTTGTTGATGGCACTATCAATGTAGACCTTCAAGGTAGCCATTTCAGAAGAAGGAGGGCTTGCCACTGTTCCCATGCAAAAAAATGCAATGGTATACTTCATTATTCAATCCAAATTTCAATTGAACAAACAAAGTTTGCTCACTTCCAAGTTGAGAAAGAATTGTTTGCAGAATTTTATATGAGTTCAATTTTCACTTTACTTTCACTTTGGTTTCACTTTAAAGTTTCTTTGGGCTTGCTGGGTGTGGAACAACAGTCCCACAAAGTATGAGTTGATCCCAAATTTTGTTTTACGGAACCCAAGTGTGGTCCAGGGGTTGCCCAAAATTCTGGCACAACTTTTGGGGGGTTGTGCACCACCAGTCACAGCAGTTTTGAGCCGTGTACAAGTGTACATGGCTCAAATAAACCGTGTTTGGGGTTTACAAGGCTGCTACACAACCCCCCGGGGCTTGGGCGTGTTTGAAAAAGCCCTTTATAGTTGTCTATGGGCCCCCATGGCTTATTTGAGCCATCTAGGGCCCTACACAACTACCACATGGTTGGAGCCGTGAATTTAACATCACCACTGCAATATTTGAAGTACTAGCCCAACCCAAATACTCTCTGAACAGAAGCTTGGCCCTTCAAAGTCAACTCAGTCATTTCTTCCAACGCTTTTAAAATTTCCTTAACTGCAAAATGGAAATTTATCCACATGGTATTTCATGTGTCTCTCCTAGAGTCAGCTTGAGTCCTGTACCTGGGCAAGACTCATCCCCCTCCAGAACCAGTCAATTTCCAAGACCATCTACAGTTGGACTAAGCCGTATTCTAGATTCCAGTTTACTTAGAGGAAAACTTCAATACATTTTTGAATGGGCTTCCAGTCCAATAAGGGTTTCACCTCCTTGGAAACAGCCCATCACCTTTGCAACTCTCCCAATTTGGTTCAAGACTTTCATTCAAGGTACCCTTGCAAACCTCTCCAATCTCAATTCCATCTCTTCCAATACCATTCCGCATTTTCATTCTATTGCATCCCATCAATCTCATCACATTTCCTATCTTATCCAATTCTCCCATTTGGTTTCTTAAAATTTTTTTATTTCACAATATTTTTTTTTTATGTTTCTTTATTCCAAGTAAATTCTATTCCTTAAAAACAAAACATTCATATAATTTTAAAAAAAATAAAAATAAAATTACATAAAACTTTACATATTTTTCTCTATTTCTTCTTCTGTCTCTTCACAATTTGTGGTCAACTCTGCAACCATGGACCTGAATTCATCTAAATGCTTGTAATTTATTAGATTCAATATTTTCCTTAAAACAAGCAATTGTGTAAACAGATTTGTTTTGAATATCTCCTTTAAATCTGCAGTACAAGCCCTCTTTGGCTGGGAATTCCATCCACCCTCCTCTCAGAGCTCCTCATATGCTCTTTTCCTTTTCCCTCTTGATGGTAATTCTCCAAAATTGCCAGTCAACTGCCTTGAATCAGTCTCACTTGGTACTATGACTTGCACCTGGTTATGTTGATTCAGCCTTCCATCCCATTCCCTTTCATTCCATCTTATTCCACAACCTCCCTTTCTGTTCCAATTTCCTCCTCTTTTCCTGCTCCATTTCCTTCCTTCTTCCGTTTCCTCCCTCTCCTCTATTTCCTTCTTCTTTTTCTTCTCCATTTTCTACTTCATTTTCTACTTCATTTTCTACCTGCTCTTCCCTTGCTTCCTTGGGTATGGCCACAGCTTGTTCTTCATATCACACTTTTCCATGCACCTCAGCATTTATCTTGGCCGCCTGAAATTTGGCCAGAAGTCCAAAATACAGTGGTGGTGGTGGGTGTGTATTTTTAGCATACCTTTGGAAACTTGGAAATACTATGAAGAGCACTTGTTAGATTATAAAAGTTTCATTTTTCCCATTTGGTTAGTCTCTAGCCTTACTTACCTGAGTTCCGGATTCCTAAGCATTTGACCCCTGCAACTGGTGGTATATGATAGTTAACTTGCGGTGAAGACCTTTGAATTTGCACTTCACTTGTGGAAACCACTGGGGAATTTACCACTGGCTTGCTATTTAAAGAAAAGTTACAAGAGACTTTTCAAAGATGGAATTGTTTGAATTTGAATTAGAGACCTTGCATGGAAGTACTAGGATGCATTGCTCATTTTGGAGAATGCAGTTTTTGACACAAAAAGAAGACAATGAAAAAACAATAAAATTACAGATTTTATTTAGAGAAATGAAGTATAATGGTAATTAGGGGTATACAGTAACTAAAAAAGCTTCGGTAATCAATGGGAAAATCATCTGAACGCTTGCAGGAGCTTGCAGTTTTATACCCAGGCAACTTTTACACTTCAAGCTTAAGGTTTATTGTCCTCTCCACTTTTACATATTCTTTCCTCTGCACCATCTACCTCATTCCATAAGCATGACACAAACAAAGCAAAAAATCAATGGTGTCTTCTGCTTACTACCTCTGGCTTGCATAACATCCTTCCAATCTTGGCAACTTAATCAGTATATAATTACAAATTTTGCAGTTAACTCTACTCTGGCCAACCATCCATTCCAGCTTTGCTCTTCCAACATGGGTATCATCAACCCTTGGATTTCCATTCTTGGTAAATTTCTCACACAAGTTTGCACCCATGGCTAGATAGAAACGTCAACTGTATAGTTTTAAAATTGAATAGTCCCTTACCCTGCATAAATTACATCTTCACATTTGCATTTTTTCACATTTCCTTCCTTCCTTTCCCATCTGTTACATACTTGTAGGCAAAGATTCTATTTTTTGAACCAAAACTACAACCTCAGAAACTCATGTACTTTTATTTTTTTTCCCATTCCATTTATGTTTTTCATTGCCTCATTTCCTCCTAGCTGTAGCCAACCATCTATCAGGTTGTATCTAGTCACCTTCTCATTACCTTATAAAGGATGCTTTTCCTGCCTGAAGATTTTTTCCTAAGTTAGTCAATCTCATACCTTCTTTCATCTTGCTAAAGACAGTCATCACATTGGGATTGGCTTTGGTTTTCTTTCAATTGGAAAATTTCTCCTCTCTTTCTGTTTTTGAGTCTCCCAATCATAAGTTTTCACTTTGCAGTTATCCTCACTACCTCACAGTTGCCCTTGCACTCAGTCTCTTCCTTTGCGCTCACAATCATCTAAGATTGACCTATAGTATGTGGAGTTTTTGTATGACAACTGAGGGGTGTGGAGATTGTTTGTGGTTATTTTGATCATTCTTGTAGGATATTGTCCACAAGCTATCTGCATTTGTGCAAGTAGCAAAGATTAAAAACTTGCACCCAACCTTCCTTGTGTGATTTTTCATTGACTGTTCCATGAGCAATTTCCCAGAGTATTAACCATTTCTATCAAAAGCTCAATCCAAATATTTATTACACTTGGAGTTGAAAAATTTTGAATTGTGACCATGCTTCATTTGCCATTTTTGAAAATACCTTTGCGCCTCTTCCCTAGTAGGGAAAGCTCTCAAAGAAGGTGGGGCCAGTGGATCTGTTGTAGTGATGTAGTTATTGTTGCATTTTAATGGTTATATTGATATAATGCACTCCATCAGTTTCAATTAAATTAAATCAGCCAAATAACAGAGTAACATAAAATGTTACTGATAACCAGAGGTAGTGTCCATTTGTAACACATTTTGTTCCTCAATTGTCACCCTCAATGAGGATGCAATTGGGGATTCCAATGTTTCATTACCCAAATCCTTCTTTTCTGAAGATTTTTTCATGGCAGTAATGTGGTCCTTGAACGCAGCCATGTTAAAAGGAGGGCCTGCCCATGTTCACATAATGAAAAAAAATGAAATGCTACGTCAGTATTTAATCCAACTTTCAATTGATCAACTACCAGTTTTCCTCACTTCAAATTTGAGAAAGATTAATTAGGACGTATCAGAGTTAAGCAAACCCACCATTTTTTAATGGCGGGTTTCAACCCAAATCTTCCATTTCAAACCCGCCATTAAAAATCAAAAAAACACATTTATTTCAGATAAGATATATCAGAGTAACCTGAAAATAAATGTGTTTTTTCAAATGAAGTATATAAAGGCTTTCAAAAGTTCAACTGTGTCATTCCACATAATCACCCCTGCTTCCAACCTCTGGCCTCAATGGAAAAATTCTACCTCCAACCTCATCCAAAAAATTTGATTTTCATTTCTCTCATAACTTCATCCCTCTCATCCCCTCATCTCTTCATCAATTTATTGCTTTCATCACATCAATCCTCTCATTTCTTCATTGCTTCATCCCCGCTTTCATCACACACCTTTATCACTTCATTGCTTCATCACTTTATTGCTTCATCCCTCATCCCGGCTTTCATTGCATCCCTTAATCACTTTAATCCTTCATCCCTCATCCCTCCTTTCATAAAATCTCTTCATTACTTTATTGCTTCATCCCTCATCCCTGATTTCATCACATTCATTCATCAATTCATTGCTTCATCACTTTATTGCTTCATCACTTTATTGCTTCATACCTTCATTCCTCTTACTCTTTTTAAATGGCCCCTTCACAATCCTCCCCTTTCAAGTTCACTAGAAAAACCAATGGAAAAAAGCAAACATCCCCCAGCAACTCAACATCCAAAAATCCTCCCCCATCAGTGTCCAAAGGCTCAAGTCAGCTCAAGAGAGCTGATCACATTGTCCTGGTAAACTGGCTCAAAATTACCTCCAAATTTGATGCTTGCTTTTGATCCAACAATGAAACATGCGTTGGCCAACATCTATCCTCCAAGGTCAATGGTTATCTCCTGATGGCCAACAAACTCAAGAATAAAACAACAGGTAGGTTGGATCTGTCATCCAAACAGATGAGGAAGCAATTAAATAATTATTGATCCAAGTACAAAAAGGCCCACTCCATGTCAATCTCCACTGGCTTTGGTATCACCAACTCCAACAAAGCCAAAGGAATCAACTTGTTGGTTGATAAGTTGGACTCCATTTGTCCTTTTTATATTCAAATGGATTAAATGTTTGGAAAGAATGCCAACATCACCCCTCTTTCTGCTTTTGATTCCCAAAAATCAGATTCAGTTGATGCCAAGGACTTTGCTGGGATGCTCATTCCGGCAATGAGAACCCTGATGAGACCTTTACCTTGGAGTGGCCCCATCCAATGCTGAGGAGGATATTCCATCACATTCAGCTCCAATTGCATCTACTTCAGCATTGATTCATGAGTCAAACAGGACCTTGGACCCCTCAATTCCCTCTTTTTATTGCTCTGTTCCTAGGGTGGAAGAACTGGAGAACGTGGCCAATGAAGAGGATTCTATTCCTGTATTGCCACTACCATCAACATCTGCTCAAGTAAGCACCCAAGTTCTTTTCTCTTCTGTCTGGTTAATCCTGACTGATTTAAATTGTAAAAAAACAGGCTTATACATTCCTGATTGGCCAAAAACTCAAGCCAATGGGGCCTCCCACATCCCCCTCAAATGAGAGCAACACCATTCCCACAAAAACCTCCTCCGCAAAGGGAAAGAAAAAGTCCTCAAATTCCATCAAAATCAACCCAAATAGCCATCAGAAGAGGAGAAATACTTCAAGCTTTTCTGGCTTGGAGGATATCATGGAGAAGAAAGATTCAAGTAAGCATGTTGGATTCTCCTTGCTTTTAAAATCCAGCTCATTTCTATTCCCCTCTGAAAAACAGTGAAATCACAAATTGGATCTGAAAAACTTCATTTTGAAAAGGAGAAAAGGGATTTTCAACTGGATATGAATTTTCAAAAGCAAAAAAGCTGAAATTTTGGCATATCAACAAAAGTTGGATGCTGAGTGGCAAATTAAACGGCTGAGCTGGATTTTTTAAAAGAGGAAAAGCAGAAGGATTGGGAGGAAGTCTGAATCCAAAAGGAGAGGGAAAGGCTAGCCACAGAAAAAAAGATAGGTTATCCATAGCCATGGCATGTATTTGTAGCAGTAAAACTGTGGATGAAATCAAGGAAATCACTTGGTTTCTGGGCTTGTAAACATATTAACTTTTAAAATTTTTAAAATAAAAAATATTTTCCTTTGCTTTATTGGAATTGAGGAACAAATACCTGCAGAATATCTCTGGTCAGTGTCTTGAAAATATCCAGTTTTTTTATTACAATTGGTTTGATTCAGGTTTTTCCAATTTTTTGCCATTATGTAAATATCTTGAATCATTTCAGAGAACTGACTTGCAAGGCATTTTCATGGTTGTTGATAAAGAGAATGATACTGAAGGAAAACATATGGTTGATATTTTTGATCAGATACAACATGTGGATTGATTGGTAGGCTCATGCTTGGTACCACTACCCAACAGGGACTGAGATTTTTCTTCAAAGTAACAACCACAATTTATTCTGAATTTGATTCCTTAAATGAATAATCACGTTTGCGTTATTATGCTTCTTATAAGCTCTTGATGCATATGGCTTGGTTTGGATCATACATAATGCTTGTCCCCTAGGAACAGTTGGATCTGTTTTTGAATCCTGGTGCTGCTTCTTATTCACAAGCTCATCATCACTACAAACTTTTTTTCAGTAACAACACCAGGAATTCAAGTTTTAATTATGGTAAGAAAATAAAATGGTTAAAGTTATAAACATGAAACCCTAATGTTTTTATATTCAATGGAATTCATAAATTCTGGAACCTTCCACTGTTTCCAAAGATTGCAACTTGTAGTTTCTTTTCAGGGTTGTGGATGTTTGAGGATTAGATGTAGTGGAAGATTTGAAATTAGCTTTATCCATTTACTTGTGGTTGCTTGCTTAAGGGGGCCAGCGGTTTTTTGGTTGGCCAAAGGAGGGGAAGGGGGGTGCAGTTGGCCAAGCAAGCAAGGGGGGGGGTGGCTGCCAAGGAAGCAAGGTGGGGGCCGCCAAGCAAGCAAGGCCAAAGGAGGGGAGGGGGGATTTGGTTGGTTGGCCAAAGGAGGGGAGGGGGGGTCAGTCAGCCAAAGGAGGGGAGGGGGGGGAAGTGGTTGGCCTAAAAAGGGGAGGGGAGGGTGTGGTTGGCCAAGCAAGAAAGGGGGGGCCAGCTGCCAAGCAAGCAAGGGGGGGAGGGCCGCTGTGGTGTCGTATTTATAACCCCGGATTGAGAGCTGCGTCCCGGGCTGCGCGCTCAGCAGTTGGGTAGGTCAGGCTCAGCATCTGGCGTGCGCGCGGTCTCAGCAGTGCCTGCTGCGGGCTCAGCAGCAGTTGCGGCGGGCTCAGCAGTAGGGGCTGCAGGGCTCAGCACCAGGTATGGGTCGGGCCTACCTCAGGCAGCACTGGAACGCGACCCGCACGGAAGAAGCGGACCAAGTGATGGAGCCGGCCCAACCAAGCTCGCGGTTGGCTAGTCTGGAAGGCGAGGGCGGGGCAATCATGGGCTATACGCGCTGGGGAGGCCCGCGCGGGCATAAGCATGGGCCGACCCGCGGATTGCGGGATTTGCAGACGGCGCGGACGGAAACACGGGGGGCTCCAAGTAGGGCGCAGCGGAGGGCCGCGCCATGAGAAGGACAAACCGGGCTATGTTAATACCAAAGGGCGCGGGTAATGGCGAGGGATGGAGGGATAGGGTTGGGCTAGGGTTCTGCGACTTAGGGTTGTATTTCATCACTCATTCTTGTTGTTTGTGGTTGTACTTAGGCTAGGGTTGAGGGGGGGACTTAAGACCTCACCCTCAACTCCGGGTCAGGGAGGATCATCATCTTACGGGGGGGGGAAAGGAAGGAATTTCATCATATCATCACTCTCTCTTCTTAAAAACTCATCGCGCCCAATCATCTTACAGACCCTAGACCAATAATTTCCGGAACTCAGGACAACTTGTGAAGGTAACTCTTCTTAAGTTTCCACATCTGGGGGTCTGGCCGGGAAGTCACCTTTTGTCTCAGTCTCTCGAAGATAGCGTACGCAATGTTGCCAACAACTACTCCAGGATCGACCAATCCGCCCCCATTTCCCCCCCGGGAGGGAGTCGGCGGACCAACACCTCCCCCACCTCCAACCACTCAGACCGGCCGCTTCGCCCCCCCTCGGTCGGAGCCTTTGGAGGCGGCCGAGGCCCCACGGCGGGTATGGCTTAGGCCGCAGAAATTCCCCCATCTTTGGTTCAACACTGCCGATATCGGGCGTTTTCTTGCAAGGTTCAAGGATATAGCGGACTCCGAAAACGCGATGAGCGAGGACAAGGTCCGCACCGTTGTTCTCTTCATCACGGACAAAAGTAAGCTGCGGGATGTGGAGGATATGGCAGGTTACAAGGCTTGGGACTGGATGCGGCTCCGGGGCAAGATGATGGCGAGGTGGGGGAAGCGAGAACCCCTCTTTTGGGAAATGGATTTCAAGCGGGCGGCGGCGGATGCAATCTCGCGAGGTGGGGTGCGGACGCGGAACAATTTGTCTGAGTACAAATCTCTGTTTGACCGTATCTATAGTTATTTAGCAAAGAACCAGGTGGTGGCGGGTGAGACGGGAGCGATGAAACGGGCGTTCTTGGGCGGGCTCGCGCCACAACTTCACGCGCGGGTTCAGCGGCACCTCTTTGAGCACGGGATGGTATTGCGGTTGGTGGACCAGAGTGTCATCCTTCTCCCGGACCTGAGGGCGATCAACGGGGCGGTAGAGAGCGAGATTGATCTGGAGGAACTGATTGAGGACACGGCTAGGGCGTTCCCATCAGCCTCAAAGAGACCAGCGGCTTCCTCAGCCCCGCCTCCAGCGCAGGAACTACACGCGGGCCCATCCACAACAAGTTGGCTGGGTACGATGGAGGTACCGGTGAATCAAATAACGGACATGTTGAAGGATCTGCGGATACTCCTCAATCGGGTAACGGCGCAGCCCGCAGCCCAGCCAACAATCCAGTCAATGGCTCCACCCCCGCCCCCTTGGCGGGATGAGCCGCCCCACGTGGGGGGGGGGTCCTCGGCCTGGTAGCGGACCCTTGGGAGGGTTCCCAGACCGAATCTGTACATATTGTGGCGACAGGAGACATTGGAGGTTGGGTTGCGCGGAGTTGACCAGGGATATGGACAAGGGATTGGTCCGCGCGTCCAGATCAACTTTCATATTTCCAACGGGTGAGACGGTAAGTCTCAGGCCCAACCACCCGTCCCCATTGAACCAGGTCAGGACAAGAGCGCAGTCTGCAGGGGCCGCTCAGGTGTTGCTTGGAATCGTCACCGGGCCCGGCACGTGGTGAGCTCCGCGAGTGGAGGCGGAGGTTAGGGAGTTGGCGGCGGACGAGAAAGTCTTATCAGAGAAGATGGAGGTAGACGTGAAGGAGCGGCTGACGACTCAAGCCCCAAAGACTGGTGCGCAAGGACCGTTGGACAACACGCTGTCGGCCGGCTCCGGAGGAAGAAGGAAGGCCGCGGAAGTGGTGCGGCGGGTTCTGGGGAGCAAGATTCCAGTTTCTCTCACGCTACAGGAGCTGGCCGCGGTCTCTCCGGTGGTCGTTGAAGAGATGGTGCAGGCGCTAAGAGAGTACGGGCGCGGCAGGGTTCCGGCAACGTTGCAGCGCGTGAACGCGGCAGAGGAGGGGGGGGAACGCAAGCCATGCCCACCCAAGGCCGTTTTGGTCCCGCTTGCCTACGTCTTGATGAAGATTGCGGATCGGAAGGTGTGGGCGATGGTGGACAGCGGGTTGATGGTTAACTTGCTCCAGTCAAAATTGGTAGACGAGTTGGGGTTGGTCCGGAGGAAGTGCGCCATGGGATTGCGGGCGCTCAACGGTGGAGAGTGTTGGGTGGATGGGGTGGTGGAAGGAGAAGAGGTGGAGGTCGCGAAGGTCCGTAAGCCGCTGTCATTCCTTTTGGTGGAGTGCGGCAACGTGATTTTGGGTTGACCGTTTATGTTTGGGTTCCGGGCCCGGATGGGGTTCAACAAGGAGGAAGGGACGGAGGCGCTGACGGTAGAGGACACGTCCGGGGCCAAGTTCAAGACGACAATCTCCGACCACGGGAAAGGGAAGTGGGTGCGGTCGGCGGCGGCTGGCAAGGAGACGGAATCCAATGGGGGGAACGGCTGCAAGGGCCGCCTCACGGGGGATTTTGCCTAGTCGACCGCGGCAACCGCGCGGGACAGGCTCCGGTCTCGCGCGGGAGGCCAACTAGGGAGGAGCAAGGGGGGGAGGGAAGCGCGCGGAGGGCGCGGGCGGCAGAATTAAGTTCTTTTTCTCGGTATGCGTCACCGGGAGGTACCGCGTTTCAAAAACCCTACCATAGTGCCCTGCTCGTGAGCAAAGGTGAAAGCCGCGGGTTGATTGTTGCCAGGATCCATGACAACAACAACGGATGCGTGCGGATGGTTAGTTGTAACGCGGGGCGGTATAAGCCTGTGGCGCAAAAGGTCCGGCCTTGGAACGAACCAATGCCGCAGGGGCTGAACAGGCCCCTGAGACCGATCATCTGGTCTTGGGATCCCTGGGTAAGTCCATTGAAGACGTCGGGGTGGGTAACCCGGTCAGCGCGGATCACAGATGAAAGGATTGAGGCGCTTAACTCTGGGCCGGCGGGGTGGTTGAGTGCAGAGGAAAAGGATTTGCTGGCATCGGTGTTGGTGCTTTGCAAGAAGGCCCTTGCCTTTGGGCCAGTGTGGTGACCAATCTGGGACACCACGGCAAAAAATCTTGCCTGTCTCTCCGCTTCGCTTCCCTCTTCCTATGTTCAACTTCCACTTGTTGCGCTTGCGGCCCTGACTTTTGGCGACGCGAGCAATTGTTGAACCACTTTTTACAATCCCATCCACCACCGATTCCCTCTCCATCACTTTTGATGATCCCATCTTCTTCCTACCCCCCATCCTACCTCCAATCCTCCCTACAATCCCAACCATCCTAACTCAATCACTCATGAGTGGGTGAGTGCTAAGACTAGGGAGGAACTCAAAGCGCTCCTCTTGGCCGCCGATTGGGTCATCCGCAAACGCAAACAAGATCTTGGCATTGCCGCTTCAATTGGTAAATCCTTACTCAAAAACAATATCGCCCTCCGTGCCAGGCAGCAGAAACTCCTCGAGAGCGTCGCCTCCTCCTCACCCTCTTCCCCCACTCGTGATCATCGTCCCTTCGACGATGTGACCAATCGATCTGAGTACATCAAAGCCCGTCCTCCTCCCTCCCCAAGTGATTATGAACCTCATCACCATCTACCCTTCCAACTAACCTCAAAGTTTGATCCATCATCATCATCATCATCATCTCATCTTCCTCCCAAGCACTCCTTCCTCATCTCCTCCAATGAACCATCCACACCAGCTCCTCATCCTTGCTTCCCCTACTGTTTCCGCCCCAAGTCATCTCCCCCATCGACCATCTCATCCTCATCATCCAATCCAACCGATGACCGCAAGCAACCGCTCGCGGCCGTCAGGACTTTCACCCCGTTGTTGCCGCCGATCGGGCGACGACACCCGCGACCGCTGTCGCGGGTGTCCATCTGGTTGCCCGCGGTCATTCTTGACGCGGGCAACATCTCTTTTTTCTCTCATGTAATTTTTTTTTTTTTTTTTTTTTTTTATGTTTTCATTTTTTTTCCGCACCTATTTGTAAATCTCTCTTGTACATAGTATACAGGGCCTCATGTCTATAAAAGGAGGGGCTCTCCCCTGCCTATTGTCCTATCATCAGAGCATCCCAGAACATCAGAGGATCCCATCATCCTATCAGACCATCATCAGTAATCAACTTATCTGTGGGTATCCTTCCCCACCTATCTGAGCCATTTATCCAGGTATATCTAGGATTGCCCCTTGATCTTTTGAGCCTTCATACTCAAACTCTATCCCTTGTGACCTTGATCCTTATCACCAACCAATAGCCTTTCTGGTTGAAGAAGAATTCCTGTCTGTCTGAATTCTTGAGTGTGTTATACCACTCTGATCCCTTTTTCTGACCATACTGGTCTTGATCTCTCCTTGATCATCTTTCCAGAGCCAATCCCATTTGATTGAAGAGGTTTTATTAAGCTTAAAACCTGGAGTGTTATACCTCCCTTCTTCTTTGAGGTTGAATTTTGCCACGCTATTCTTGAGTCCCTCGAGAAGTGTTGGGATATTCTTGCTCAAATTCGTTATTGATTTGCTCCTAGAGCTTCATAAACAAATTGTTTTTGTTTTGTTCAGCCTCCCACAGTTATCTGGTACCCTTCAAGCGCTTGATTGCGGAGAGTTGGGCAGGTTCATTGAGAACTTGGAGATTGGTTGGGATTGAGTTGATCTTTCCTAATCAGCTGCTGACGACCAGAGTTATTAGCTTGTGGGCGTTGTTACTTACAACTGCCTTGTTCTATTGAACTCTGAACAAAACTTGACTTATTCGCTCAAGTCTTTACCTGCACCATCTTGCCTCAGATAGTGTTGTTTCCATTGCTACCGACAACTCTTATCCTCTTCCCTTATTTTGATTTCTCATCCATAAGGTTCTGGACCTTGATTCCGGTTAAATTTAAATATTATTGTAACTCCTAGGAGGGCAGCCTAAACAGCACCTTTCCCCTCCACAGAACTGCCACGGCTTAGCACCGTTTGAAGTCCTACACTGGACGAGCGCGGATTGTTGAAAAGAGGAATCGGCGAACCCTACGTAATCCCCACGGTGCCGCACAAACCCTGGCAAATCAAGCCAATTCCGATCCCCCGGACCGTACGGGAGCCCTTTCTGGAGCTGGTTCGGGAGCGCGTTAGAATGGGTTTGTATGAGCAGTCCACATCAAGCTACTCTAGCCCGATCTTCGCGGTGGTTAAGCAGGACGGGAAGTCGCTGAGGATCGTCCATGACCTGCAGCGGCTGAATTCATTCACCATCCGGGACGCGGGATTGCCGCCGCGGGTGGACAAATTCTTTGAATCAATGGCGGGGCGTGCGTGTTACGGACTGGTAGATGTGATGGGGGGGTACAATCAGCGGGAGCTCCACCCCAAATCGCGGCTGTTGACTGCATTCAAAACAGGGCTGGGACAAATGCAGTTGAAGCAGCTGCCGCAGGGCGCAACAAACTTGGTGGCAGTTTACCAGGCTCAGATGACGTGGATACTACGGGACGACATCCCGGAGGGGGCTCTGATCTTCATTGATGATGCAGGGATCAAGGGGCCGAAGACGGACTACGGGGGCGCGGTGTTGGAGGAAGCCCCAAGGATTTGCCGCTTTGTCTGGGAATACGCGAGGAGGTTGGAGCGGATCTTGTTCCGAATTGAGGAGGCGGGGCTTACGGTTTCAGGGAGTAAGTTGGCGGTTTGCGTTCCGGCGCTGGAGGTGCTGGGACACGTGGTGGGCGCCGACGGCCGGAGGATCGCGGAGAAGAAACGGAATAAATTCCTCGAATGGCCAACTCCACGGACGCCTTCGCATATCCTCCAGTTTTTGGGGCTGTGCAGCTACGTCCGCATGTTCATTGAGCGGTTCGCGGAGGTGGCGAGTCCGCTGCGGGCACTTACGCGTAAGGGTGCGGCGTGGGAGTGGAAAGCGGGGTGTGACGCTGCCTTTGCAAAGCTCAAGGAGATTGTGGGGCGCGACATTGTCCTCTGGGACCTCGACTATGAATTGGGAGGGATCTGCCTGGCCATTGACTCTAGCAAACTCGGCGCGGGAGGCGTTCTGACACAGGAGGAGGATGGTAAGGATAGGCCGGTTCTTTATGAATCCGTAACCTTCACCGCAACGGAGAGTTGGTATTTGCAACCAAAGTTGGAACTGTGCGGGGTCACCAAGATCGTGCAAAGGCTGCAGCATTTGCTTTAGGGGGTGAATTTTGAACTCTTGGTGGACGCGGAGGCTCTGTCGCGGATGATCCATTTGCCGACGCTGCCGAACGCCCCAATGACTAGGTGGGTCGCGTTCCTTCAACTCTTTGCCTTTATTGTGGTTCATGTCCCAGGGAAGGCGTTCACAATGCCCGACGCGCTGTCGCGGTACCCGCGCAAGGATCCGTTTGAAGGGGCGGAACACTTGGACGTGGAATCTCTGGTTATCCGGGTGGGCATGATGGAGACAGAGGTTGCTCTTCCGCTGCAGCAGTCCGGGCCTTACGCGACATTGTGCTTCTTTCTGCAGGGTCTCCGATTTCCGGAAGGTACATCGGAAACGGTAATTTGGTGGGCAAAACGGCGGACGACCAACTTCTATTTGCAGGAGGGGCAACTGTGGCGGAGGTGCACCCCCGTGCTCTGGTGGTTGCAACATCAAGGAGGGACCAGGAGGTGATTCTGCGGTGTCTTCAAGAAAACCTTGGGCATCAAGGCGAGATCAAAACGCGGCGGCGGGTGAAAGCAAGGTTCTGGTGGCCGGGGGTGGTACGCGCGGTGCGCGAGTGGGTGAAGTCATGCAAGGCTTGTCAGAGGTGGAGTTCTAGGCTCCTGAGGGAGGTGGGTCACCCTACGGGGGAGGAAGCCTTGTTCGGACTGGTCTCCCTCAACGTGGTTCACATCAAGGCGGGGAAGTTCGCGTACCTGCTGGTCGCGCGGGACAACTTGTTGGGTTGGGTTGAGGCGCGTCCGCTGGTCAAGCTGTTGGCGGAAAGGGTCGCCCAGTTTTTGGAGGAAGATTGGTTCGCGCGGTATGGTTTGCTCCAACTGGTCACCATCAACGGGGGCGTGGAGTTCCGAGGCCGCTTGATGGGGTTAGTTCAGAGCTGTGGGGCTAAGTTCGGGCGGGTCACGGAGTACTACCCCAAGGGTGCCGGGATGATTGAATGCGGCCACCAGCCAATCAAGGAAGCGCTGGTGAAGATGTGTGGGGAGGACGGGAAGCGGTGGCAGGAGACCCTTCCAGTGGTCCTCTTTGCGGACAGGATATCGGTCAAGCGCTCAACGGGCTACTTGCCTTATGAACTCCTCTACAGACAGCGCCCGGTCCTTCCGGTGGACATCGAGCTGGAGACTTTCTTGGGCATCAATTGGTGGAAGGTGAAGACCTCCGCGGAGCTTGTGGAGGCGCGCGCCAAACAGCTTCTCCGGCGGGATGTGACCCTGGCAAAGGCCGCGGATAGGTTGCAAAAGACCAGGACGGCGTTGGTCTGCTACTGGGACAAGCGCTGTTCCCATTGTCTCCGGGATCCGTTGCGGAAGGGGGACTTAGTGTTGCTTTACAACCGTAGTTTGGAGTCTCAGTGGGGTAAGCTTTTCGCCAACCAATGGAACGGCCCCTTCCGCGTGGCATCCAAGTTTGAAGGCGGGAGTTATCAACTTGAGGAATTGGATGGGGCGCCTCTCAAACGGAAGGCAGCGGCTTTGCACGTGAAGCGCTTCTTCGCACGCGGCTCCACCTCCTTTGACAAGACGGCTGGCGATGGCGCGGACGCGCGGGACAAAGCTGAGGGTCCAGATTTGATGGGCGGGTTGGGTTTGTTGGTTGAGGAGGAGCCCGCGCTGGACGCGCTGCCCCGGAGGAGTAAAAGGCTACAAGTTGCTGGGGACAGTCGTCAAGTCGAAGGGGGGCGCGAAAAGGGCAAAAACCTGATTTGGTGAGGGGGTGTTCTAGCCGGTTCACAGCCGGGATGACTAGACACCCCAGAATGTCCGTTTTCCTATTTCTTGTGTAAACTGGTTTTGCGAATTGGTACTGGTGTCGGCTATGTTTGGTTTTTAGGGAAGAGGGCGCGGCGCAAGCCAGGCCCGTGAACGCGAGGGCAAGCCCCGCGGATGGGCACGCGGGACGAGGAGCGGAGGCCCCAGGTATAAAAAAAAAAAAAAAAAAAATATAGTAATCTTTTTCTTTAAGGTTTGGATCTTTTTCTCTGTTTTTCTCTTGACCTTTTGTCTTGTGTATGGAGTAATGGGTGCGGATTGTGGGTGGAACACGCGCGGGACGAGTCTGATTTGGTAAGGGGGTGTTCTAGCCGGTTCACAGCCGGAACAGCTAGACACCCCAGAGTGTTTGTTTCCCTTATGTCCTCTTCCTCTCTCTTGGATAACTGTGTGCACGCGCTGGTGTAGGGTTGTTTTGTTTATTGCAGGGTGGGTACAGGGAACTGTGTGGCAGTTTGGCTGGGGCGGACCAGGTTCCTTCTGGAAAACTTCGTTGGCTCAGTGCACGGGCGGGGCGCGGATCTCAATTTTGTCTCATTCTCAACCTTGCTCTCATTCTCAATCTCACTCTCAGTCATAACGCGCGTACGCGGAATTCTCTCAAGGCTCTCACGAGATGGCGCGGCAAAAGTCTTTCTTTGCAAAAAGGGCGCAGAATAGGAACTATGAAAAAAAAAAAAAAAAAAATTATAATAATAATAATAATAGTAGGAAAGGGGGGGCGATCCGTCTAAGTCAAGCAGATCCTCATCATATCCTCTGCGTCCGCGCAAGCCGCCGCGACCAGGGTTTGGAAGGCCGCCAAGAGTTCCCGACGGTCATCAGTGGTGTGGGCTCGAGGGACCGCCAGGAATCGCCGGAGTAGCCCATCCGCGTCGTCCGCCATTGCATCAAACCTTGCAAGGGGGAGAGCCGGGAGGACAGGAATGTCCAGAATCTTGGGCGGGTTGGGGGGAGGCGGGACCGGGGAGAAGGCAGCCTCCGGGGGACCATCTGGACCGCTCGGACCGACAGGAGGCGACGAGGGGATAACAATGGGTGACGCGGGGGGTTGAGGGGTGCCTTGCGGGGTTGGGGGCCTCTTGTCCGAGTCCGACGAGTGATAGGAGGCTGGAGGAGGGGTCGGGCTCGGGGCCGGGGCTGGGGGAACCGGAGCTGGAGGAGCCGGAGCTGGAGGAGGAGCGGGAGCCGGAGGAGGACCAGGGGCACGACGCCGGAGAATCTCATCAAGGCGCGGGTCCCTTGTGCCTTGCGTCACTTGAACCCGGTCCGCCCAGAATCGCATGGCCGCCTGGAATGCCGCAAAGTTTGGGTATTTCTCCTTGCGGGGAGGTCCAGCGCAAGGGTATGGAGAGGTGGAGTCGCGGTCCAAGTTTGGGGAGGGACGGCCAGGGGGCAATCCAGGAGGGGTCCACAAGTGCTCCAAGACCGAGTCATTGTCCGAAACCACAAACGAGTCTGGACGGGCCCTCTTGCGCGGCCGGGGACAAGAGCTGGATGCGGGTGGGGGGTGTGGCATACCCTCCCCCAACAAGCAGCGGCGGACGGCAGGAACCGCAGGCATGTTGACCAGGGACAATCGTGCAGACTAGCCCGTTCCGGGCACAGTAATCGCAGGGGATCATGGCGATGGCGGGGAGCGGAGGAGGAGCGCGGCTAAGACGGCTAGGGGTGGACTGGGGGAGGGGGTGGAAGTGGTTTGGTAGGTGCGGCAGGGGCGAGGTGGTGATGGAAGGACCTCTGGGGACAGAACTCAACTTGGAGGGGGGATGTGGTGTCGTATTTATAACCCTGGATCGAGAGCTGCGTTGCGGGCTGAGCGCTCAGCAGTTGGGTAGGTTGGGCTCAGCATCTGGCGTGCGCGCGGTCTCAGCAGTGCCTGCTGCGGACTCAGCAGCAGTCGCGGCGGGCTCAGCAGTAGGGGCTGCGGGGCTCGGCAGCAGTCGCGGCGGGCTCAGCAGTAGGGGCTGCGGGGCTCGGCACCAGGTATGGGTCGGGCCTACCTCAGGCGGCGCCGGACCGCGACCCGCCCAGAAGAAGCGGACCAAGTGATGGAGCCGGCCCGACCAAGCTTGCGGGTGGCTAGTCCGGAAGGCGAGGGTGGGGCGATCATGGGCTATACGCGCTGGGGAGGCCCACGCGGGCATAAGCGTTGGCCGACCTGCGGATCGCGGGATTCGCAGACGGCACGGACAGAAACACGGGGGGCTCCGAGTAGGGCGCGGCGGAGGGCGGCGCCATGAGAAGGACAAACCGGGTTGGGATAGGTTTCTGCGACTTAGGGTTGTATTTCATCACTCGTTCTTGTTGTTTGTGGTTGTACTTAGGCTGGGGTTGAGGGGGGGACTTAAGACCTCACCCTCAACTCCGGGTCAGGGAGGATCATCATCTTACGGAGGGGGGAAAGGAAGGAATTTCATCATATCATCACTCTCTCTTCTTAAAAACTCATCGCGCCCAATCATCTTACAGACGCTAGACCAATAATTTCTGGAACTCAGGACAACTTGTGAAGGTAACTCTTCTTAAGTTTCCACACCGCTGTAAGACTCCAAACGGCGCAGGGCGTTGGCAGTTCTGTGGAGGGGATAGGTGCTTTTTTAGGCTGCCCTCCTGAGTGTTACAAAAATATTTAAATGTAACCAAGATCAAAGTCCAGAACCTGTTAAAAGGGGAACCAAAGGTAAGAGGATAAAGATTGCAGTGGTTGGTAGCTGGGAGACAACACTATCTGAGGCAAGATGATTTCAGGGAACACTTGAATAGAAGTAGTCAAGAATTGTTCAGAGTTCAACAAGACAAGGCAATTGTGAGTGACAACGCCCACAAGCTAATAGCTCTGTTTGTCAGCAGGAGCTTAGGAAAGATCAACTCAATCCCAAACAACCTCCAGGTTGTCAATGAACCTGCCCAACTCTCTGCAATCAAGCGCTTGAGGGGTACCAGATAACTGTGGGTGGCTGCACAAGAAAAAGCTAATTGTTTCAAGAAGCTCTAGAAGCAAAACAATAACTGATTCAAACAAGAATAACCCAACACTTCTCAAGGGACTCAAGAGTAGCGTGGCGGAATTCAACTTCAAAAGAAGGGAAGGGAGGTTTAACACTCCAGGTTTTGAGCTTAATAAAACCTCTTCAGTCAAATGTGACTGGTTCCAGAAAGATAATCAAAGGATGATCAGGACCAGTATGGTCGGATAAAGGGCTCAGGAGTGGTGTAACACACTCAACAATTCAATTAGACAAATTCTTCTTCAACCAGCAAAGCTATTGGTTGGTGATAAGGATCAAGGATCAAGGGTTTGAGTATGGAGGCTTGAGGATCAAAGGTTTGAGTATGGAGGCTCAAGGATCAAGGGGAATCATAGATATCTGATGTGATGATAGGATTATTCTGATTCCATGCTGGATTCTTTTTCCAAAATGCAGGGGAGAGCCTCTCCTTATATGGGCAGGAGGCCCTGTTAGACTATGTACAACGGATTCTACAAATAGAGCGGAAAAAGAAAGAAAATAAGGTGACCGGAAAAATTTGATCACGTGGGCCGGTGGAAATCTTTCTCATCCCTTCACCATCTCTGGCGTCTTTCCGTGGATGGGCGCGCACAACAACACCGGAATCACCCACCCCTTGTCCAAAGGCGGACAGGGTGAGAAAGGAAAATGAACCAGACCGCCGCAGATTTCCGTGCGCAGTAGACAACACTCTCCACCCCTTGTCCAAAGGCGGACAAGGGTGAGAGAGTCCCAGGAAGGGTGACGGATGAAGTACGTGAGAGCGCGGATGGGCAGATAGGGGATTGGCTTGAGGCGATTGAGTAAATCCTGACGGGCTTGAGATTGGCGCCTGATAGATTGAGTGTGGCGTGAGATTGATGGATCCAAGGATTGGACAAGCGCTTGGAGGTGCGGTTGGGATAGGTTTGGTAAGGCATGGATGAGCTACGCGTGTTGATATTTGTCTCATTTCATCTTCACTAAATCTGCCATGCTCTATTTCTTTCTGTCAACAAGTGTCTCACTCTGCTGCTTTAGCCATGTCATGTCTGCTGTTCTATCTTTTTCTTCTTTCTCGTCTTAAGCTGTCACCTGTTCTCTTTTCTGTCTCTGGTTCTCATGGGTGCCACAGTACTCTGTTGTGACTTCCATGACCTGAACGCGGGCGCGGGACTCTCACTGTCACCTGTCACCTACTCTCACACCCGGGTACGCACTGGACCGAATCTGCCTAAGGGTCACATCTTCTCCTGGTACTTCAAGAACAACCTCTCAAGGATCCTAAACCTATCATCAATGAATCCCTCCAGTCTACATTCCTTATCAGCTGCTCCTTTGTATTTCTCCATCTGATCCAATTTATTCAAGACTCTCGATCAACTCCGGTTAGATCAATCTACGACTCAACTTCGTTCATCAGATCACCTTTGGATCAACTCTCGAGTAGGTATTTGGACATCCTTCAACTCAATCTCAGGACTGTATAAGCTGATGGGCTCCTTCTTGATTGGCAAGATATCTTGGGTCATTTGTGTGATAAGATGCCGTCATAATACTCTACTCAGTCCTCTCAAGGGCCATTACCCTTCTTGTAGATTTTCAGCTTCTGTTTGTTTCCTTCCATTATTTCCTGTCTTAGTGTCTATTTGGTTCTTGGCTGTTCCTTTCTGATCCTATCTTTCATGTGCAATCTCAACAGCCTGGTCTAGGTTTCCCAAGTTCTTAATTTCTTTTACAACGCGCAACAATGATGATGAGCGACGATGACAATGAGCAATGAGCGACGCGCGACAATGACAGATTAGCGACAATGACGATGAGCAGTGAGAAATGTGCTAAGATGACAGATGAGCAACGCCCAACAGGCAAGGATAAAGATGAGTAACGCGCGACGCTAGGATGAGGATGAGTGACGCGCAAAGCGCGAGGAATTTTTTTTTTTTATGCATTCTTTTCCCACGGTGTCCCAAATGGTTCACCACACCGCCAAGCAAGCAAGGCTCAAGGAGAGGAGGGGGGGCAACAAGGGGAGGGGGAGAGGGGGTGGCATTAGTGGGGAGTAAGGGAAAGGGGGTGAGGGGGGTGAGGAAAGGGTGATGAGCAGGAGGGGGGGGGAGCCTACCTGAGGAAAGATGCAAGGAGGTGGGGGGGACCTAAAGGTGGGTGGAGAGTTGGATCAGCATCCAATGATGGGGAGGGTGTGGAGGGGGATGAGGAGGAAGGGTGGGAGCTTACCAGGGGGGGGGAGTGGTGAGTGAGGCGGAGGCAACGGGTGAGGTGGAGGTGGAGGGTGAGGTGGAGGCAATGGGTGAGGTGGAGGTGGAGGCTGAGTTGGAGGTGATGGGTGAGTTTTGGGTGGAGAATGAGGAGGAGAGTGGACCAGTGAAGGGTGAGGAGGAGAGTGGAATGGTGGTTTGGTGGGGTGAGGTGGGTGGTTTGGATTTTTTGGTTCTGTTTTTGACTAAGTGCACCAAAAAAAAAAATTCCAAGTCAGCCTTGGATGCTTGGTTGACCAACTAAAACCAAAAAAGATATTTCACCTATTTAAAAACCAAATTCTACACATCAAAGTGAGAAAGTGTGAGGGGTAGAATCTGCTCTCTATTTTCCAAAGATGAGGTAGAAGATGAGACAGGGATGACTTGAGGAGGATCAGGAATATCTTCTTCAAATATTTTGTCCCATTCATCCTTGATGTTGGCAAGAATGTTTTGAAGGATTATACAAGTGATAATCCAGTTAATGAGGATCTTCAATTCCTTCAAATTTTGAAGCTGGTTTTGCATCTCCCATAATCTGGCCCATCTTCCTTCCAGGATTCCTATGGCATGTTCAATCAAAACTTGTGATTGGGCAAGATGATAGTTGAAATTGGTTTTTCCTTGATCATGGGAAAAACATTTTAAAATTTCTGGTATGCTGGAACTAAATATTTCCACTATAATAAGCCAAATTAGCCAGAAGGTATTGATCTTGTTCAAATTAGTTCTCTGGTTTTTTGGCAATCCACATCCAATTGAAAACATATGAATCATGACAAGAACCCGGAAGGCCAGGGTGGAGGGATATGAACTTCTTGTTATTATTTCAAACAAGTTGTAGTGCCACAGAGTATCTAAACAAATTGATTGAAGTCATTTGGTCAGTGTTTTATCCAAATTTTTATCAAAGTCTTTGGAAAAGAATGAATCAATTGCCTCTTTTTCCAATCAAAAAAGTGGTTTCCATCTTGCTTGGATTTTTGACTCAAGGGGATGGTGGTTCCATCAAAAAAACCAATGCAAACGGGAAAGCCTTCAGTCACCATTACTTGAGATATCTCCTGAGGTTCTTTTTTTGTTGGCAAAGAAAGGACTGAGCAAAGGGAAGATAGGATAGCAATCATGACTCTTTTTTTTTATGAGTAAATTGTTCCATAACCAACTGAGAATAGATTTTCTAATTGTTGAATTGCTGCTCCATTTCCATTTGATCCAAATCTACAAAGAGAAAAAGCCAGTTGGATAGGTTGATTGGGTTGAGGATTTCAAGAATTGTTTTGGAAGGTGTGGTGGTCTTCAATCATATCCAAAATTTTCATGAATGAAGGCAATAGAGTTTGGAACAGTTGCTGGAAGCTTAAGTTGGGGAGGAGATGAAGCTTTTTCCTTTCATACATAGTTTTCTGGAGAGTTTGTCTTCTTGGAACCATGTATTGCTTTTGTGATAGAGCATTCAAAGCCAACCAAGTTGATTCCAAATTAGAGTCTGAATCATAGTCTGAATGGGACTCAAATAGTAACAAAATTTCAGTCTGCTTTTTTGCATTTTCAACTTGCTGCCAGGAAGTTTGATTGGACATGTTGAGAAAGATGGTGATATGATGCGGGGTGATGAGATGATGATGGTATTTGTGTGAAGATGGAGATGTGAAGAAAGAGATGTGAACGTATGGAGATTTGAATGGATGGAGATGTGAAGCAATGGAGATGTGAAGCAATGTAGATGGTATGTGTGTGATTTGATGGAGATGGCATTGGTATGGATTTGCCAAAGTTGAGGTGTGGATGGGTTTTTTGCATGCAATGAATGTTGCATGGATGAAAATGATGGGTTTGATGTTTCAAACCCACCATTTCCATGAAAACCACCATTTTGAAATACACCAGTTAGGGGGTATGTATATTTCAGAAACCCGCCATTAAAAATGGAGGTTTTAGTCAAAAGAAATGGCAGGTTTATCATGGTGGGTTTTCTAACTCTCATACGCCCTATTTTATGGGATGTATGTTTGCAGTTTTTCTTTATATTCAATGATGTGGTTTACAGATTCACTTTATTTCACTCTAATTTGACTTTTGCATCACTTTGGATTGCTAGATGTGGAACAATAGTCCTACATAGTAAGCATTGATCCCAAATTTGGGTTGATGGAACCCAAATGTGGTCCAGGGGGACCCAAAAAGTTCGGCACGCCCCTTGGGCGGCCGCATACCCCCAAACACTGCTCAGAACCGCCGCGTACAGGGGTACACATCCCAAATACCCCGTGTACAGAGGGTTTATGGCCTGCAGGGGTTGCGCCTGTTTGAAACAACCCCTTGAGCACTTGTAGATGCGTGTTTTTGATGGCTTGCAAATTATGGACCCCTTTATGGGCCCCCATGCAACCATTGGGTCTTGTAGGGCCCTACGTGACTCGCACATGAGTAGAAGTTGTGAATTTCACATCACCCATAAAAAAATATAAAAAATATAAATATAAATATAAAAATATTAAAATATTAAAATATAAAAATATAAAAATATAAAAATATAAAAATATAAAAATATAAAAATATAAAAATATAAAAATATAAAAATATAAAAATATAAAAATATAAAAATATAAAAATATAAAAATATAAAAATATAAAAATATAAAAATATAAAAATATAAAAATATAAAAATATAAAAATATAAAAATATAAAAATATAAAAATATAAAAATATAAAAATATAAAAATATAAAAATATAAAAATATAAAAATATAAAAATATAAAAATATAAAAATATAAAAATATAAAAATATAAAAATATAAAAATATAAAAATATAAAAATATAAAAATATAAAAATATAAAAATATAAAAATATAAAAATATAAAAATATAAAAATATAAAAATATAAAAATATAAAAATATAAAAATATAAAAATATAAAAATATAAAAATATAAAAATATAAAAATATAAAAATATAAAAATATAAAAATATAAAAATATAAAAATATAAAAATATAAAAATATAAAAATATAAAAATATAAAAATATAAAAATATAAAAATATAAAAATATCAATATAATAATATAAAAATATAAAAATATAAAAATATAAAAATATAAAAATATATAAAATATATAAAAAATATATAAAATATATAAAATGAAACAAATGAAAAAATGAAAAAATAAAACATATGAAAAAAATGAAAAAATGAAAAAAATCAAAAAAATCAAAAAAATCAAAAAAATAAAAAAAATAAAAAAAATAAAAAAAATAAAAATAAAATAAAAACAAAAAAAATAAAAAAAATCAAAAAAAAATGAAAAAAATGAAGAAATGAAAGAAAGGAAAAAATTGAAAAAAATGATAAAAATAAAAATAATGAAAATAATCAAAAAAATGGAAAAATGGAAAAATGAAAAAAATGAAAAAAAATGAAAAAAATGAAAAAAATGAAAAAAATGAAAAAAATGAAAAAAATGAAAAAAGAAAAGAAAAAAAGAAAAGAAAAGAAAAAGACAAAAAAGACAGAAAAAAGAAAAAAGAAAAAAGAAAAAAAGAAGATGAAGGAGAAGGAGAAGAAGAAGAAAAAAAACAAAGTTATCTGGTTTGCTTTTGAAATTAATGTATAGCATTGTTGCAAAAACTCATTGTTGATACCATTCAAGTATTAGTATGATGGGAAGCTTTGAGCATTCATGAAGGATGTTCATGATGCCTTCAAGTTCTAAGCAGTTATGGTTCAATAAATAATAGAGCAACTTTCCTAGAAGCTAGTATCTTTTAGAAAAAATTGTGTTCAAAAGGAGATGTTCTGCACTGTTGTTGTATGAAAGTTTTGATTTGGAAGAAATTGGACTGAGTTGTGTATTTTTTTGTAAAAACTTTATATTGTTTGATTTGGAAGTATAAAGTGAAGATATGTTTCAGGAGTAAGAATTGGTTGAGCAGGATGGCTATTGGTTTGGCATTTTCTTTTGGAATTTTTTTTCTGTGGCGCACAAGTGTGGTTGGGAAAAGCAGGCCAAAATTAATACATCTGTTAGATATTGGTTAGTGAAAATAAAGAGAAAATAATTGCATTCATTTTGAAATTATATTTCATTTGGGTGTGGTAACAGGGTTGGAAAAATGACATAAGTTTTGATTTTTAGTAGGAAATGCATAAGATGATTCAAAACCTTTTCCAATCAAACTTTTTATTTTGATAATGGGAATTCTTTAAGTTGTTCTGTCACATGAAAGCTTGGGGCCTCAGCTGATAGAACTCCAACCAAATGATTTGTATGAATTCTTATGATGAAGCCCCAAAACAAAATAATTTATAACTATCTCCTTTGATGGAGATCTTAAACAAAATACTGGGAAAGTTAAAGAAAAAATCAGTTAAATTTTTTGAAAGCTGAAGAAAAATGTTTTAATAAGGAGAAGCTATTTTCAAAATTTTTTTTACTCAAGAATTTCAAGATCTTTACTGATTCATTCAACACCGCAGATACCAAAACATGCAGGGAAAAACAGCACCCAATATCTTATTTCTTCCAAGGATATTTTTATCAGTTTTTCATGATTTACCAGCTATAGCCTTGGAATCATTCTCAAGAAGGAGGAAGTTTCCATAAGAAATGAAGTAACAAAGGATAAAATAGAAATGGGAAGTAAAATATGACCTCAAGTTCAAAGTATAGTGATTACTTGTTTTGAATTCATTTGGGTGTGAAAAAAAAGGGTGATGATAAACTCACAACTCCCAGCCCTTTGGGGGTTGTGTAGGACCCTACACAGCCCAATAATTGTGCCCATACACGCGTCCAAAGTTTGCGTGCCGGCCAGAACATGCATCTACACACATTAACAGAGTGTTTTCAAACAAGGGAAACCCCCTGGGGGTTGTATACCCCCCTACACGGCGTTTTTGAGTTATGCACCACTGTACACAATGGGTTTGCGGCGTGTACAGCGGTACATGGCCCCCGGGGGGTTGTGCCAAACTTCTTGGGACCCCCTGGACCACATTTTTCTTCCATCAACCCAAATTTGGGATCAACACATACCATTTGGGACATTTAGACCACACCTAGCAATCCCCAAATGACACTAAAGTGAATTTAAAGTGAAACAAAGTGGAATGAAGTGAAATGAAAGTGAAATTAAAGTGACACCATAGGAAACTGCAAACAAAAATCCAACTAAACTTGATCTTTCTCAACTCAAAAGTGAGCAAACTTGGTAGTTGTTCAATTGAAATTTCAATTGAATGCCGAAATACCATTGCATTCTTTTGGAAATATGGGAACAGTCGCAAGACCTGCTTCTTTTAAAATGGCTGCTTTGAAGGAATACTTAGAGAGTGCCATGAAAAAAGCTGTTTACAAAAATTGTTTGGTTAATGAATCATTGGAAGCCCCAATTGCATCCTCATCTAGGGTGACCATTGAGGAACACAACGTTTTCTTGTGGTGCGTCAGATTTTATGTTACTCTTGTCTTTGCCTCATTTAATTTGATGGAACCTGATTGGTGGCTTGTGACTATGGCTATGTAAATATGACAGATAAACTTCACCCACCTCCTGTGAGAGATTTTTCTACTGGGGAAGAGGCACAAAAATATTGTCAAAATGGGCAATGAAGCATGGTTACTCTTTTTCAAATCAAATCATGATAAATATGTGGATCTAGCCTGTGATAGATATGGTTTGTACTCTGGGCCATTGCTCACCAAAAAATCAAGGCAAACTCACATAAAGAAGGTTGTGTGCAAGTTTTCAATCCGTGCAAGTTCCACAAAGGCAGACCCCATGTAGAAAATCACCTACAGAAATGATCATAATAACCATGAACCATCTCCACACCCCACAGTGCATCCTCACCTGAGGAGAATCTCCTTTATGGCCTTAGTGAATTAAAAAGAAGGCATGAAATATGATTTCAATACCATTCAACTGAAAATAAAATTGAGAAAGATAAATGGTGGCAAATATTTTGATAAGAAAAAAATCTATAACACTAAGAAAAAGGTAACACTAGCAGAACTAAAGTGAAGAATTGTTATTGAGGTCCTCTTTGAACAACTTGGTGATTCAGGTTGGGTTCATTGAGCAAAATTCAGTGGAGAGGGTCACTTGGAGGCCCTATTTTGGGCTCACCCAAAGTCATTAAAGCTTTTCAAGTAATTTCATCTTATTGCTATGTTGGATTGTACTTATGAAACAAATAATTACAACATCCCCCTATTGCATGTCATATGAATTAAAGCTAACCAGAAAAATTTCACAACCGCTCTTGCTTTTATAAAGAAAGAAACGTTTGAGTTCTACAGTTGGTCTGTAAATACACTAAATTAGCTTGCTTATGATAATGAGTTACTTCCAAAAGTATTTATGATGGACCATGAGAAGGCTTTGATTTGTGCTATGAACAAAGTTTCCCAAATTGAACAAGAAAATTTTTCAATGGAACTTGTCTAAGAACATACAACCAAACTGTAAAGTGCGCTTTATCAATGAAGTTGAAGTGTGGAAAAGCTTCATGTCTCTTTGGGTTAAGTACGAGGACTCAAAAACCAAGGAGAAGGCAGAGGTCGATGATTCAGAACTTGGAGTAAGTGCCAAATCACTTCCTCTACTTTTAATCTTCCTAGTTTTGGGTTGCTTACATTATGACTTTTATAAAGTGTATCTTGGAAGACCATGAAGATGTGCTTGAGTACATGGATCATATAAACTTCTGTATCAAAGAAGAATTTTTAATGACTTGGAATTGTGAAAACCCTGAATTTGGAAATAAAAAAATTTCTTGGGTTGAAGGGGCCCATGCTACTCTCAAACTATTCCTTTCCAAATCTACAAGAACCATTTTGGATGTTTGGAAAAACCTAGAGTGATCATTTTCCGTCAAATAAAATTGGTTCAGGCTTCCCTTTACAACTCTCAAATTAATATAGTAATAGCACTTCCTACTGAAATGCTACTGTTGGGATACAAGTTGTCTTTGGAGGCAATTAAAATTTTTATGGAACAATTCAAGAAATTAAAGTGAAACCATGATGGGTTAGTGTGAAGAAGTCATACTTCAAGACTATTGGTTTGCCCTGTTCCCACAAAATAGGTGAACTACTAGTGTTCAGAGGATCAGTTGTGCCTGAGGATTTTCATCCTCAGTGGAGGTTGGATTATGACCCTTGCAGTTCTAGTTGTTTAAGTTAGTTTAAGTTGTAATTTTGGATTGTTCAAATCACTTTGTTAATAATCCTTTTTGGTAAATGCTTTTTAAATTATGATTCCTACTTTCCTAATATTTGATCCTTTTGATTTTTGAATGTTTGATGTGGATGAAATGCTCAGAAATTCTCAGTTACATGAGAAGCTGAATGCAATAATTGTGGGATACCCTGAAGAAGCACATCACAGGCAGTTGAAACACTTGATTCAGGAGACTGGAAATTATTGATCAAAGCCATGACTAAAACCTAAAGTCTTGCAATCAAGCCAAGGAATTCCAAAATTGACAGATACCCAAAGGGATCCTTCTAGATTCAAGCATGTTGAAAAGCAGATTAAGCAGGAAAAGAGAATTAGGGGAAAAGAGAATTAGAGGGGCATCAAATAAGAAAAGATGTAAGTTTGTAAGTCTTTTCTTTTGTAAAATTTTCATTTTTTTGGTTTCATGAACTGATTATTATATGATGATAATTTTTATTCAATGTCCGCAGGATCAGAATCTGAATTTCATAGTTAAGAGGAAGGGACTTAAAGTGAGTTGGCTTTGCTTAATTTTGAATATGATTCCTCTTCAGAGGTAGAAGATGTGCAGTAAGAATCAACCAAAAGCTCATCTTTGGTGAGTATAATGTAATTAATTAATGCTATTTGAATTTTGGCTGAGTGAGTTTTAATTATTGGAACCCAAAGTGACATACCTCAATTAAATATGTGAGAAATTACATAATTTCTTTGGTGAGGTTTAGGATCTGATTGGTGATGGGAACTGTGGATTTAGAGTCATTTCTACATTGCTTGGGTATGATCACAATTGTCAGTTTAGAGTGAGGAAGGAAAGGCTTGAAAAATTGCAGAAACATAAAGCATGCTACATTAATATGCTTGGTGGTGAAAAAGGGTTACAAAATATTAAGCCAAGAATTGATGTTGAAGACATCAAAGTAAAGATTGCCCTTTTCAAATGGCTGGCTAAGTTGGATATGGTTCAAATAATACAAGAGAAATATTCCAGACATATATGTTTCATTTCATTGGATTGATTTTGTTATTATAATCTAATGAAAAAAGGCGTTACAGATCAATCAGATCCTATGTATATTTCCTTTCTCAACAATAAACACTGGGATCTATTAGTACTTGAGGGAGGAATGATTCCAATCCTGCCCATTGTAGAAAAAACCTCTGCTTTCCTTTCAAAGAAATGTTCTGGTTGGTTTGATCATCCCAAAGATCAACTGCATGTGTATTCTTGATTATAGACTTCAATTACAGAGATCATTTCACCATTTGGGTTTCAATATGACTTTTAATTCTGATGCAGCTAATGTAACATGTAATTCTAATAATATAAAGGGTTGTCACATTTTGAACATCATTTTTTGGAGTGTTCTGAGTTCAAATCATTATGATGAGTTTTTTGAATGAGATTTTATTGGTAAGTCAGATCAACTTGTGAGGTCAGATCCAATCATAAGGAGTATTTTTACTTCTTGTGATAAGATCAGCTTAAAACAAGTTGAACTCAATTTTTTTGGTGCTTTTACTTTAGGGCTTGTCAAGTTACTTTGGTGTTTTTACTTTAGGGCTTGTCAAGTGACTTTTCTTTTTTTGGGTGTTTTTACCTTAGGGCTAGTCAAGTTTGAGTTGTATTTTTTGGCTGTTATATTTAAGGGCTGCTCCATAGACTCTCTCATTATTTATTTAATTTTTGGTTTTTTGGTTTTCTTCAGTTTTTTTTTTTATTTATTATTCTTTTTACTTATTTTTATGAAATTTTCAAATTTTTTGCTTTTTTAATAGAAAAATCAAAAAAAAATATCTTTTGATTGTTTCTGTTTTTTTTTTATTTATTTATTTTGCTTATTTCTTTTTTGTTCCAAAACAATTGTAATCATGTGGCATGCAAAACAACTAAATTCAAGCTTTTTAAAATCCCACACAGCTTTAATGTAGTCACTTGTTATGCCACATGGCGTGGGCCGTTGTGTTGGGTCCGCAAGATTACTGTAAAGTTGAACGGCAGCTACAAAGCTACATTTGAGCCCAATAGCATGCCACAAAGCCCAAATGAGCTCTGTAAAAAGCTCTTTTGGGTTGCGAATTTATCATCACCCAAAAATAAAATATCTTTGGGAGGAATCAACCTACCTTAGGAATCTTAAAAAAGGATTGTCAGATTATGATTGGCACCACAGCTGTGGAGTATGTGTTCAAGTAGAAATTGGCTATAACAATTAAACTCCAAATGAAATGTTTTAATCAACCACAGGGGGAAATAAAATTTCAGTTCAAAAATTGCAAGAAGAAAAATCTACTAGGCACATCCAAAGACTTATCAAAAAAACCTTTTTGCATATTTATTCCAAGAATGAAAAATAAATGAAAAATGGCTGGTAAAAAACAAACAAATTTACTTTCCACACCCCTCAAATTTCCCCCAGAAATAATATGTGATTGATTTATGGTATTCCCTAAATTAGGGGAAAAAATATGGATTCTAGAGGAGATATTTTTTGTTCATGAGATAAGGGAAGTATATGGAAATTTTGAAATTGAAATTTGCATGGAGAACACCTTGGCTATGAAATTTTCCAGTAAAATTAATATCTCAGTTAAAATGATTGACCTGCACCAAACATCATCAAAAAAACATAAATCACATATTTCCTGATGGAAAAAAAAGCTTTTATACTTTATTGGTGCACCTCCCATCTGTGCCAGTGATATGGGGGATCCAATGATTTTTTGTATTTTGGTTAAAGAATATTATGATTTTTTAAATTAGATGAAAATTAAGCAACAAGAATTTTTAAGCAGATAGCCCAAGCAAAAATTTGAAAACATTTTGGTTGTTTCAACACATATTCATGAAAATTATATGTGTCTCATTTATATGAAAGTATTAACAATTGAATTAAATTTGAACTGTGAAGGATTTTTTTTTGCAGTTGGTTGGTGTGAATTCATTGATTTAAAGCAAATATGGAAGGTAAAAAGTGTAAACCCAAATCTGAAAATACAAAAATAACCTTGAAAAAATATCAGGGAGTTGATTTGGCATGATACCCTTCTACAAATTCACAAAATGTCTTGACAAAGGTTTTATTTAAAGCTTTGACAAATGATTTAGAAGGAAGTAGTTTAAGCCTTGCTTTGGTGTCCCACCTACCATCCCACAAACCTTTAATGTTTCCCATATTCACCTGCACTATCAATTTTAGAATTCTGGAATAACTTTCCAAAAATGTCAGTCAAAAAGCCCCAAGTGGCATCTAATATCCACATTGACTTTATTCAAAAAGCTGTAGAAATATCACAAAACCAAATGAATTTTAAAAATTGCTTCTTTTCAAAATCTCATTTACCAACAGAATTGTGGGGGTAGGCACCCAGTTAAAATGTATTACTTAAAAGAACTTCTGAATTAAATTTGACCAGTCAGGGCTGCAGATACTCTTTGTGATAAAGGTCTTGTTATCCCAAAAACTGACTTTTACCCAAAATCAAGTAGAAATCCATGGCTGGGTTTCCAATTTGAGTGATTTGGATCTTGATCAGAAATTTGCACCACTGCTGTTATGGGGAAAGCTGTATATTTTGGAATTAAATTTTGATTGAAAAATTTTAATGAGTGGATTGGTTTCTGCTTTTGATTATTTAGTAGAGAAGGCCAGCCCTCACAATTTTTTCTATCTGAATGATCATGTTTACTTATCAAAATCATCTAAAAATTATATCCAATCAAGATTAGGCTACAGAGATCAAATACAGAAATCCAAAAGTCTATGATGGCACTTCAGGATAGCTAGGATGTAATTATCAAATTATTTGTGGCTCCAAGTGATCAGATAAAAAAATTTCTTTTCAAGGTAAACCTTTAAAGAAATCCTTAGTGCCATTTCAAAACTCATCATTGATGTCTTTATGTTTAGGTAAATTAATTGTAGGAGGTGGGAAGATGTGTAGATGGCCATGGAAATTCAATTTGGCCATCACCAGAAAAAAGGCAAAATAGACCCATTTTTTCTCTTGGGAGAAAGCAAAATAAATAAATCAAAGGAAAAAGCGCAAATAGTGTAAATTACTAATGATTAAATCTTCAAAAAAGGTTTTTCATATTCCAAATGGTTGGAGTTATATTAAGCTATTAAATTCTCATGTAACAATGGGTCTTTTCTTTTTTCTTCATTTTTCACAAAAACAATTGGCCAAGAATCTCCATAAAAATATCCAAAGAGATTGTTTCCTTGTGGCTCATGTTATTCATTAACAACTGAGCTTTTATTTGAATTTGATTTTATAAATACACAAGAAAGATGATGAAATTTTTATTGATACCATATCTCCCCATAACAAAATTTTTCAAAATTCATCCAACTGGATCATGAATAACTACGGTTATTGTGAAAATTTCAAGCTCGCTTCATATTTTTCACTTTTTTAAAACCAAAATTAAAATTTTAAGGATTTGCAGTGCTATCTCACAGCCTGCAATAATTAATATTATATTTCATATATGTGAAATGGGAAATACAATTTTTGAAATATTTTAAGCCCAATAAAAAATGTGGCTCAAAAACTGCAGAATTACAAAGGGGGCCATTGGTTTTTTTACTTTTCCAGAAATTGAATAACTCTAATATCATGCACCTTGCAAGTTCATGGTTTGTTGGAGGCTTGATAATATCTACTTAGTCACCAGGAATTTGGAAAAAACAAATTAATAGGTAAAATAAGTATTGGGAAAAGTTTTTTGATATGGGCTTTGAAGGATAAAAATGAATTTCAGTTTGAATGTTGATGGAGGAAATTATTTTCAGAAAGAACATGCAATAAGTCTTCAATAGCAAGCAATTCTCTGGTGAGGTATTGAATATTCCACAAACTCGCAAAAGGAAAAATTACACCAATTTTTGACAGTTCTGAGCATTTTGGAAGTTCTGGAACTGCTGATTGACAATCTCAATGCTTTTTTTTCTGGCTGCTTTTTTAACTGACTTAGAAGAGCACCCTTCCTTGTGCTTTTTTTTCACTTGTGTTACTTCTGCTTTTTCTCAGTATCTTTCATTGGAGGGTTGGTGTTTGAAGGAATTTGAAATATTATTAAACCCATGAAGCCATCTATGATCAAATGGAATAGTTCCTCAAGAACAACCATGGTATGGGACTTTCTTTCAAATTGTTTTTTTCCTTCAAGTTTCTGCCCCTCCATGTCAACTTTTGAAACTTATTTCTTTATATTTTGAAAATAGTTGCGGACTGACACACCTTGAAATAGTGTGTCACTATCATCAGTTGTGGTTGGGGCCTCTGGTTTCTAGAGTGTATTGGCAGTTAGTTCAAACAAAGCAAATTTAAACCATGCCCATTTTGGGTATAAGGTTGAGGGTGGATTTTGTAGGCAATACAAAAAGATGATCAATTGAACATTGGGATAATTTGTTTTCTTTTAAGGTGAGATGAAGTTGTGGGGCTGTCAATTTGGTCCTTGGTTACCAAAGGATCACAGAATCTTGAAATCTAATATATCTGAGCATATACAAGATGTTGGATTGGAAGGATGAAAGAATTCATGCGCTAAGGAAATTTTGATAAAAAATTAAAATTTTAAGTATTTGGGAATTGATTTAGTTATGGGGATGAAAGAAATTAATATTAGCAACAGAATCAGACTAGAAATTTTGTTTATCATTGTTTTTTAAGAGCAGGAAGTCCTTTGAAATTTGAAAGTTTGGTTTTCAGGGATTTATTTGGTCATAGCTCTTGCACAAATTTTTCACAAATGGTCCATAGCTCCCCAGGTTTACATAAAATTTTACCAGCTCAAAGGACTTGCTGGTGAATCTGGAAAACCTCCATCCCAAAATCTTTGTTGGTAATGGTAGACACTTTTTTTCTCATGCAATTATTGGTTTAAAATTGGTTTATTTCTTTTTCAATCAGTCATAAAAAGTATTTATAAATCAAAAAAAAATAAAGTAAAGGAAAAAAAATTAAGTTTACAAAAATTTTGAGGATGAAAGGAATTTTGAATTGAGCCCACCAGTTTCCCAAGAAGGTGGTATAATTTTTGGGCGCTTATGGTGTTAGTTGGTTCCCGTTGTTGATGAGAAGGATAAGGTTTGTGATTTTGCTTATTATTTTCTACAATTACAGTGGGTGCCTTCTCATCACCAGGGTCAAATTGGAGTTTTTGGCTGGCCAGTGACTTCATTTCACCATCCAGTCCCATTTTCTGGCCAATGGAATCCCTTTACAGGAAACTTCTCTTCACCAATGAATATTCTTTAGTTCACCTCAGCTTAAATCAAAAAGAAAACATGATTCACATTGTATTCACCATGGTGGAAAATTAATTTCACTTGTAATTCCCCAAGGAAAAAGCCTGAACTCACTTGGATGTTCACATTGATTCAACCAGGATCACTTGAAATTCCCTATGAAATAAAAATTTCAAATCAAAGATTGAATATTTTGATATCCCAACTCCAATTTCAGTGATCAATATTTTCCACAATGCAATAACAGCTTCATTCTGATTAATTCCAGCATTCATAAAAAAAATATTTTACAGTTTATTTCATAACTTTGATGGAAAACTTTCAATTATATATTACAAAGTTCATTGATTTTTTCTAGTCATTCACCAGTGTTTCATATTTGGTTGCATGACTGAAAAATCAGCTCCAACTCACTTTTAGTTTATCCTTAATGACACTTATTGTAAAAGATAAAAAGAGCTTGAGCTCAAATGAAGTAAAAGGCAAGGGGGAAGAATGAAAGGAACTTTTAACGTCAAGCGTAATGAACCTGAGAACAGGAGGTAAAGGGCACTCCAGTTTATATGTTGGCTGAACAGATCATTAATTCCACTTGAGAGCACCATGTTTATATAGACTTAATAAAAAACATGATGAAAAGTGGTTGAGTACAAAAATGAATAAGGTAAAATTTGCATAAGCAGTTTAAGCAACATGGAAAGTGAAATTCTATGACTCAACATTCTGATAGCTATGACTAAACAGTCTAAGAATCACAATACTACAACAAAGCCCAGTTATATTTTACCTTTTGTTTTGGTACTTTAAGGTTAACATTATTAAGATCAAATTAATCCAATCAATTGTACTTTAAACTCCAGTGAAAGTCAAATATAAGAAAACTCAAATTCTAACACACCGCTTGACTTGCACTGGAGGAAGCTAATGTCCTAAAAAGGAATCTAACTCTTTTTCTTCAATTAACATAATTTTCTACTAACTGTTGGAATAATTCTACATAAAGGTTGGTGACTGATTAAAAGGATGAGCTGAATGACTTGTAAACTTCCTGAGGCATACTTGAAAACAACTGCTATCTTCAAAGTAAAATTTCTACTGTTTGCTGGAAAATTATTGAGTTTAAAAAGTTAATGACTTGTCAGATGCGTTGGATTTTTTCAAGGCTGTATTTGATTGTGTATTATAAACTTGATTGAAATGGTTGATTTTCGGAGATGATTTCTCAAATGATTGTGAAATATTGATAGATGATTGATGCAGCAAATAAAGTGTACGTAGAGTGATATTGTAGCGGGCAAACTACAGACCAATGCTTCCAGGACTAATTCATAGCAAGATTTCAAGGTTACTGGTGATCAGGATTAGTTGGAGAATTAGAGAGTGCTGGTGTTTTAATTTCTCTTGATGGTTGTTGATGAATTTCTTCAAAGGGTTATGTTGATCCAGAGGAGAAAAACCTCTGCGGTAATCTTCAAAACACACGTTAAGGCCATCCCTCCTGATTCTGTGTCAGCCTCCTGGATGCCAAGTACCTTGCTATCCTTTAGCTACCAGAGGTGATAGAATAAATAACAAATATATCATTTAATAAATGCAGCAAAAATCCGTAAAATATTTGGATTAAGCTTTATTGCAAGGTTAAGTGGTTTTGTTATGGTTTATTGTTTTAAATCAATATGAATAAATTGATTATTAAATATTTTTATAGAGGGGCCAAAATTATATTGGGGATCTTTTACACCTCTCTTCAGGGATTAAAGTATGAAAACACATAGTCCTGGTTACTTTGGGCTCTTTAGTTTAAAGGATATTTTACCCAAAGATAATATGTATATAAAATACACGGTGGAGTGAGTATGGGTCAGCTTGAGGTCAAGTTGGTGGTGAAGAAGGTAAGGCTACAGCTAGATTGTTCTATTGCTGTTGCTAGATTTTTCTATCAAAGTTGGTGACTGCAGTTTTGATACTCAGCAAAATCAAATTCCAATTGAGGCCTTTCAGAAAACTTCCAAATGTAAGATTGAGAGCCTTTCCCATTTGTACCAGTAATGTGAAAAATTTGGACTCTTGAGGTGTGGATTATCCAGATAAAAAAGTGATTTTTGGATTTGGTCTAGTCAAAGTTCAATTATTGTCCTGATGGTTGATGACATGGCTCATCCTCATCTCACCCCCTTGCCAAAAGATTCAAATCTCAGGATGAGACTATTGAAGGCAAACCAATTGAATGAAATATGGTTGGCTCAGGTTGAGCATAGGCTTTGAACCGTGTAAAAGATAAAAATATCTTGAGCTCAAATGAAGTCAAAGGAAACAACAAATGAATGAAACGAGCTTGTAACTTCAACCTTAAACCAAAAAATTTTTGTGCAACTTCTGTGCTTTGATCCAAGTCTCACCAAAATCCTCCTTTTTGGATGCATGCATCCAAAAACTAACATTTCCATGAAACGTCTATGCTTTAATCCACATTAGACCAACATCCTCCTGTTTGGATGCATGCATCCAAATACTAACATTTTTGTGCAACTTCCGTGCTTTGATCCATGTTGCACCAAAAACCTCCTGTTCATGCATCCAAAAACTAAGATTTTTGTGCAACTACCATGCTTTAATCCACATTGCACCAAAATAATCCTGTTTGCATGCATTCATCCAAACACTAACATTTTTGTGCAAATTCCCTGCTTTGATCCAAGTTGCACCAAAAAACCACTGTTTGGATGCATGCATCCCAAAACTAACATTTTCATGCAACTTCCATGCTTTGATCCACATTGCACCAAAATCCTCTTGCTTGGATGCATGCATCCAAACACTAACATTTTTGTGCCACTTCTGTGCTTTGATCCAAGTTGCAACAAAATCCTCCTGTTTGGATGCATACATCCAAACACTAAAATTTTCATGCAACTTTCATGCTTTAATCAAAATTGTACCGAAATCCTCCTGTTTGGATGAATGCATCCAAACACTAACATTTTTGTGCAACTTCTGTGATTTGATCCAGGTTGCACCAAAATCCTCCTGTTTGGATGGCAGGCTCAGGTTTGTTCAAAAATAGTGAGGTGGGTTGAAATCAAATTTTTTGAGATTGTAGTAGGTGAGGAGTGTTGTAAATTGGTGGGGAGTGTAGAAGTTCAATTTTTTTAGAGTGTACTGGGGTAAGGTGTGTTGAAAATTGGGCAAGGTGTGTTGAAATCCTTTTTGGGGAGAGTGTATCAGGGTGAGGTGTTTTGAACTCCACTTCAGTGAGAGTTTAGCAGGGTGAGGTCTGTTTGAAGTTAGGTCAGGAGTGTTGAAATCCACTCTGCTGAGAGTTTAGCAGGCCAAGGAGTGTTGAAAATTCGGCAACAATTCTTCAAATTCACTTTTGTCAGGGTTTGAAGGGTGAATAGTGTTCAAAACGGGTAACAATTGTTCAAATTCACTCTGGCAAGGGTGTGCAGGATGAGGAGTGTTGAAGTCCACTTGAGTGAGGGTGTGGAAGGTTGAGGTGTGTTCCAAATCAACTGAGAAATGTGCAAAAGTTGGTGAGGTGTGTTCAAAATTGAGATTGGTTTTCAAAATGTTGAGTGAAGTGTGTTTTAAGTGCTTTACACTTAGTGGTGTTGTTTAATTTAACCTTGGTGCTGGGGCTCAAGTCACCTGGACCACACTTGGGTTCTGTCAGCCCAAATTTTCATGCATGCCTCACTATATGGGAATGCACATTACTCCACTGGCAACAGTGAAACTACAACCACATAAGAGTGTTGTCCCTCCTCTGCCAACCCTCTCATGTGGATGAAATACACACTATGATGAGTCTGTAAAGTACCTTCACTCTTTTTATAAAAAACAAGTTTCTTGTATAAAATAAATGCTACTTTTACATTCTAAAATATTGCAAAACAAAGATTGTTGGGGAGTTTCTCTGGTCAATATTAGTTTTCCTTTGCATGCTGCTGACATTGGTAAATGGCATATGTAAAGATTTTGATGAAATTTCTTGGAACTGAAAACCAGAAGACTACGGACAAGCGTTAGAAAATTGAGAAATCAACAATAGAATCAAAGAATAGAATCAGAGAGAAGAGAATAAAGATGAATAAACCAACAGCTTGAACTTTATATGACTGAGAGAAGAAGGATATGGCGACGCAGGGTGGATAGAGGCAAGGAGATGGAGATTGATGACTGCAAGTAGGATAACTAGATTTTCAGAGTTGTCTTGGTATTATGTTCTTGAGGACTAGGTTCTTACCAGGCAAGGGCTTCTAGAATGTAAGGCTTGATTAGATGATGGTTGGTGAAGAGATTATACTGGTTGTGAGAGCCGTCCCAAGAGGTAGAAGGTTTGTCCCTGGATGAACCAGAAGACTCCAAGAGCAAATGTTGGGTGAGCGGGCGGGAAGTGAGACTCCCCAAGTGACAGGAGATATGTCACTTCATTCTTAACAGCATAAATATGTTGCAGAGGGGAATTTCAACTTTTAAAAATGGTCATTTAAGGCTTTTACTGAAAATCAAAGCATGTAGCATTTGAACCTAGGCTCATATTGGAGTCGTTGTAGTGATAGAGATAGAAGGGTTCTTCTCTGAGATGATTAGTAAAGAGAATTTTTTGAAAAAAGAAAATCCCACCAGGATGATAGAAATTTGAGCACAGAAAGCCAACAAACAAAAACATATCAATCAAATAATGCATGCTAAATAAAGGCAACCAAGGAAGCTCCTCAGGTGAGTATTGAGAAAGAATACCATAAAACCTGAAGGTAGAAGGCTATTTAAAATAGATGATTGTTGTGGGTTAAACATTTTAGCACCCTTCATGAAGAAAATTGATTTATGTGAACTAAATGGAACAAAAAAGCCCCATCTAGGCTAGGAGAATGAGGAAGAATAGGATTTATGTTAGAAAGTAAAATTTACCACCAAATGCCTTGACAGTTGTTGAAGATTTTGTTTAAATGCTAGTTGGTGCTCTAAACTGCATTGGAGCTTTGCCTTCATTCCCTACTGGAATCCTAAACCTGGCTTTATTGTTTTATCTCAATATGATTCTTCTTCCCATTATTGGTAGTGAGTTCCACCTTGGGTTTGTGTCAATACTCCATCTGAAACATTTAGGGAGTTATCTATTTGGATTCTGCACTTTCTGGCAGGAATATCCATGTTTTTTAAATGAAATAAATCTTTTGAGTATGAAACAAAAGCCTTTTCTGTAAAACCCCATCCATAAAAGTGACCTATGAGTTGATCTGAAATGATTCCCTTGTGAAATTATATGGGAGGGATCTTGGAATTAAAAAGCACTCCTTGACCATTCAAACTCTTGGAGTTGCAAGAGAATAAGCCCAGGGATGGAAGACTATGAAATTCATACACTTAATTGAGGGTTTTTTACCAGGTAGGAAACCCGTGTTTCCAGCCCTGTGACGGCTTGAATAACTCTCAGGAATAGCTTGAAGAAGGGAACCTTGGATCATGTGTGATGGAAAATTTTTTACCTACAAGAAAAGTGGGGCTTATGCCCCAGGTATGTCACCAAAAAAACAAGTGAACTGTGAGTTGATTTGAAATGGTTCCCTTGTGAACTTGAAGTGAAACTTGGGGAAACTTTTGTAAAATTATTTTTAAATTTATTTTGATTGAAATGCTAGGTAGTGTAAAACCCAGCTGAGAACAGAAGATTATTCAGGATTTTTCTATAAACTTCTTAATTTTTTTCTCTGTTTATTTATATATTTTTTTGTTGGGATAAATTTAGCACCAATTTCATTTGTCACAGGGAGGCTTTTTATTTTCTAATGCATGAATACTTTCATTTTTTATGGACTCTTTGTGGCATGCACTCTTTTCCTGGGAAAAAAATGCCAACAGTTTTTAGAGGATATTGAGCTTTGTGAAATTAGGATTTTCAATCTGTGAAAAGTGAGAATGGCAAAAACTGAAAAGAAATTACAATCATTAATTTTAAGTTTTTCAACCAACAATCTTCCTTCACAAATCAATTTCCCTGTAAAAAAATCAACATGTTTCACAAAATTGTTTTTTTCCAGAAATAGTTCTTTTTTTATCTTGGTGGAAATGCCAGAATTAAAATGTTATGATTTGGGAAATATAGTTGACTTTCAATTTTCAAAAATTTAAAATCAAAGTGATTCTCATTTTCTGCAGAAGCAAAATTTTCTAGACTTTCATTTTCCATAAAGGTGAACCCCACAAGAAATATTGTGTACACAATTTTTTAAAATTGAATCAATCATTGTGATTTCATGGTGAAATTTTTGATACTTGATGGGGATTAAAGTGGCCACAAGAGTGACTTTGTGTCACTGGTCTGTCAGAGACCCCAATTTGGCCCTGGTGCATTCATCATAAAAATGGGAAATTTTAAATTTGCAACCCAAGGGTAGTTAAAAGGTGTGAAAAGAAGTTCACAAACCATATGAGTTGTTAACAGAAAATCAAAACCCATGAGTTGTTAACAGAGGTTCACAACCCATATGATTATTGAACAAAAAATAAGTAAAAAAATAAATAAATTCATGGGTGTTAGGTTTTTCACGCCCCCAAAACTGGCAAACACGCAGTCTGGACGTCCCCACAACATCCTGCAATGTCTCCCACCCATTGGGTAAAACTGGAAAAAACAAATATTTTGGGGTTTGTCAAAAAAAAGAAAATAAGGGGGATAGGGGGGGCATCTCAAACCCCTGCAGAATAAATCCTAAGAATTTTGGCCATTTTTAAGGCCTTCAAAATTCCCCCAAAAAAACTGAAAAAAAAGGCTCCACGTCTCAAATGTTTTCACAATTTTAATCTTTTTTTGTTGATCATTTTGAAAAATCTGAATAGACAGAAACTTTTCAAATATGGCAGGCCATTCAATTACAATTTTTTCAGAATTTTAGTACTTCTCTTCCCTGCCAGAAAATGGGTTTTACATAAAAAATGAGACATTATTTTCAATTCTTTTTTTTGTTATTTTTCCATGAGATTTTCCAAATTTTCAGTTTTCAGTATTTTAGTGGGCATTGTGAAGGGCCAAAAATTTTTTTTGGGTATTTTGATTATCAATTATTCACTCAAAAAATTGATGCATCTACAATACTACTGGGAAGTGTCTGTTTTGGGGTGCGTTTTGAAGCAATTTCTCATACTATGTCGATTATTTTTATGGACAAACTGAGTTTACAGTATTAAAATTCACCTCAAATGAAATATAAATATATTTTTTAATAATTTTTGGACCTTGCTTTGGGCGTCAAATGTCTAACCTCGAAATACCGTGTTTAAACCCCTTTTTGGGGTAGGTCCGCATTTTTGGGCTCTTCTATATGAATATTCCAATATTCAATATTATTTTGAATTATTTCCTGCCTCCTCCTCACCTGTTGGAGCGTTTCAATCCACTCCTGAACCACAATATCACCTGTCAAAATCCAGAATCCACTCTACACCACACCATCATCACCACCATCACCAATCATCACAATTCAATACCAATCAAACAATCACACATCACTACTCAAAAAAACTCAACCAATCAAATTCAAAACTCCACCCCCACTAAATAGACCCCCCCTGAGTGGAAAACTCAATCAAAAATCAAAAAAAAATCAATTCTTCATAAAAAAAAATCTCAAAATCAAAATCCAAAACAAAACATTTGTGAACAACACATCAAACCACTTTTAATATCTGCCTCTGCTGATTCTTCTTCTGCTCCAATATCTGAATCCACTGCTTCCCTTTCTACTGATTCAACTGATTTAAATCATCCCCATGATTCCACCCCTTTGGCTCCTCCACCTTAATTATAATATCATTCAAAGGGGGAACTTTTGGATGCTGTTCAAGAGTGGGTGAACTCCCATGGATATTCCATTTCAACCAAATTCTTGAATACTAAAGAGCAAAGGTATACTTACCAATGTGAAAAATCTGGAGAATATAAAACCAATTTGGATAGCAAAAGGCTTTCACCAACTAGAAAAAAAATATGTCTTTCAAATTCTCTTGACACTTTTACAAGAAGTCTGGTCGTTGGGAAATAAGAATCCAATTATCTGATCACAATCATGCACAATGAAATGATCTATCCACCTATCCAGTTCATAGAAGGTTTCAGTGTGCTCAAGAGGAGATGGTTAATTCTTTAACCAAAGCTGAGGTTCCTCCCCTGAAAATTCTTAATTCCTCAATGCAGTCCTCCAATTCTTCTTTTCACACAAGCCTTAGTAAAATCTATGACAAAAGATCAAAAATAAAAAAATAAAAACTGGAAGGAAAATCACCCATAGAAGCTTTAATAATGGAATTAAGAAACTCTCCTTCCAAATATGAAACAAATAATCAAAATGGCCATATTAGTTCTTTATTCATTTCTCACCAAGATTCTATCCAATTAATCAAACTCTTTCCATCAGTATTAATGATGGACTGTACCTATAAAAACAAAAAAATTGCCATGCCTCTTCTTTACATTTTTAGGTTGAACAATTTTGCTAGAACATTCTCTTTTGGGTTCTGTTTCCTCTTGCAAGAAAGAAAGGAAGACTATAAATAGGCTCTCCAACAACTTCATAAATTATCAGAAAATTAAGGACCCAAGTTCATTGTGACTGACAAAGAGCAATACCTGATTTTTTCCATTGAAACTTTATTTCCCAACTCGCACAATTTACTCTTTGTATGGCATATCTTCAAAAACATTCAGAAACATTTTAGAAAACACTTTAAATCTGAAGAAGAATGGATGATATTCAGAAAATACTGGAATTTGCTGGTAAAATCCAAATCTGAAACTTCTTATCAAGATAATTTTACCAAACTTACTGTAGTCCGGAATCCCCCTACTTCTGAATACCTTCTTGACAGCTGGCTTCCTCTAAAAATAAAATTTGTTTCATATTCTGCAAATAAGCACCTGCATTTTACAAATACCAGCACTTCTAGAATAGAAGGGCTTCACTCTTATGTCAAAAAAGTATCACAACTTGTTGTGGTTCCTTCTCTGATGTAGTTCACCAAATATATCATTCAGTTTCAATTCAAATCCATGAAAATTCCATTGAAAATTCTCATCAATACTTCAATAACTTGATTGGTCTCCCATATTGTGTTGAACACCTCTCAGTAAAAAAAAGCCACTATGGTCACAAAAGTGTAAATTCCTTTCACATTTCAGCATAAAAATCAACCACCTGTTCTGGTTTTGATTATTATTCTTTCATGGGGATTCCTTGTGTACACCAAGTGAAGAAGGGAAATCACAAGAAGCAACAAGTTTTTCTTGATGATTTTCATCCCCAGTGGCATGTAAAAACTCCTATTGCAGTATGTTTTCTTTTCTTGGAGAAAAAAATAATTCTAAAATTTTTTTCTGAAGTATTTTCTTTTTTTTTTGGAATTAATCATAGCTTACTGAGAAGGGGTCCTGCCAACCTTCTCAATCATTTCATGAATCACCTTCCCAATCAACCAACCTAAACTGGTTTCAGAATTTAATCTTTGAATAATTCCTTAAATAGCACCCAGTAGAACAACTGTCAGGGATTTAACCTCTATTGCTATACCTAGCCGTGGTTAAACCTGCAAAAGAATAAAGACAAACCAATATTTAAATTAGTTTTGACTTATATATTCCAAAAAGCAACTTTAAAAGTTTACAGACTCGAATAATACCAAGGTATTATGAGTAAATAGCCACACCTTAAACCTTTATAATAGGTAAGGAGCCTTAGTCTTAAAGTAGTAAGACCAAAAGGAGATTTGCTTATAAATAAGCTCACACCCTTTAAAGAGTAACACACAGGGGTTACTTATTCAAGTGAGACCTTCCACTCGAAATTGGTGTTGCCAGATAGGTTATTGATTGAATTTAATACCAAATTTTATAGCCCCAGTCAATCTTCTTCTTGAGATTAAGGTTAATGGGCTTTTTAACTCTTGCTTGTATTCTTGTTCAAATAATAATATATAATGGATGATGAAAGGGCTATAGGGTAAAGACCCTGCTCTTTTAAGGTAACAGGAGCCCTCAGGGGACTCTAGTAATCACCAGGGGAGTGTCAGGCTCTCCTTGGTTTCGTCCTCAAAGGCCCAAGACATCATTACATCATTCTCAATGGGTAATGAAGAACTAGTACCCATTGGGAAGGATTTTCAAGGTAAAGTTTTCATTTTACTTACTAAAAGTTTACTTACTGGGTCTTAGGACTTATACATCACTCAGATAGACGGTATAGAAGCCTTAGATTCCATCATAATGATTATTTATATTGATTTAATGTAGCTTAATACCTTGGCAAATAATTTAATTTTAATTATAAGTATCTTAGCTCATACTATACACATAGAGTATGTATACTCTTTGCAATGTTTATTAAAAGGTTTACAGCCTACAGATGAACTCTGAGCCCTCTGAGTGGACGCACTCAAGGCTCAGTGAAGTATATTAAAGCATTATTACATCCAAAAGGGGGTAGTATTAAATAAGTAATTAATTTATAATTATACTATACCTATAAGGTTCATCTACTCTTGGCAGTGCTACTAGAAGGTTCATAGCTTACAATTAAGTTCTAAAGCCTCTGAGTGAACGCTCTCAAGGCTCAGTAAGGTGTATTAAGTGTACAGAGGGAGTATTACTTATAATTACATCCCAAAGAAGGATAATGTGTAATTAATTTATACAGTATAGAGAGTATGGGTTAATATGATTACTGTAACTCCTTCCCAAAGAGAGGAAACACTTTGGGAACTTCTATATCAATAATTGGGACGCATCTGAGTCCTCATAACTTAATTTAAAATTATATTGGATCCCCTTCTTGATAATATAAATTATCAAGTTTTTAATTCCATAATCCATACTCATAAAAACATACTTATACAACATTATATAATATTATTAAGATTTACTATATAATTACAAAACTATTCAACATTTTCATTATTGTCTCGATTGTGGTTTGAGCTGACCTTGGTATCAGATACTGGGAAGTGAGCCTAGTACTTAGCCACTATACCAGCAGGACATATGAGTTTCCAGACATTTGGACAAGTCTAACTGTCTCGTGGCTGACAACAACATTTTTACCTTTGAGAAATGATGAAACTTTTAAAAGGGAAGTATCAACTGGCTTCCATTCAAGAACCCCTATCAAAGGAACAAAGTAAAATTTGAGGAACACCCAAAGGAGCCCCCAATAAAAGCAAAAGATTTTCTCAGCTTTCATCTAAGAGGGATCCATCTGGGTTTGAATATGTCAAAGTACCTAAGGCAAGAGGAAGACCAAGGAAGCACCAAGTGGTTCATTCAATGGAAAGTTTTTTCTTTTTGTGGTTTTTTTATCCCTTTCTGTTTAATTGATTTTAAAAGAATATGGAAGGAAATTTTTTTCTCTAATTTCTGACTCTGAGGAAAAGGAAAGGAAACAAACAGCATGAAAAAGCAAAGGTAGAAAAAAACAGGGAATCAGAGGAACAGGTGTTTTTTTTTTGAAATTAGGCTAACATTGCATTGTGAACAGTATGAGTTGTTGAAATATCTGCTTAGTCTCCTGTCTCTTCTCAATGCGCTTGCCTTTAAACTGTTCCTTCTCCATCTTCTGCCTGTCTCTTGTATGTCACGCGGTGCAGACGACTACGTTTGCACCACCCTCTTTGTTGTAACCAATCCTGCAAATCAGGACTCCTCCTACCGATTCGTTGCCATCAAATCTAAACTGGATCTTCTTTTCTTTTCACTTCAGATTCTATCTATTTTCATCCCTTCTTTGAACTCTTTTTCTTTTCTATTTCAACTTTCCTCTCACGCGCTTTCTTGAACTTCCTCAAAATATCAACCCGCGAATTCAACCTCTCATCAATGGTCACTCTTCAAACCAAGTTTGTCTGGTGCAACCTTGCCCAATGTCATCTCAGTCTATTATTTTTTCTTCAATTCTGATCTTATCTTCTTCTTGAGAAGAATTGTCTTGATTGTATCTTTCCTCAACCTCTAGCTTCTAAATCCTACTCTACAATTAGTATCTTTCCTTGAAGTCTTGATGTTTGTATCTCTACTCTTTACTTTCTTTGAGTCTCTTCTTTGTGATTTCTTTTGACTGATGGCTGTGTTCATTCAGCCCTCTAAAACCTCTTAATTTCTTCTGTTTAACCAAGGAATTTATCTGAAATCCAACACAGTTAAAAGCCAAAAGGGATCCCGACAAGCTCAAACGGACTAATGGAGGGATCAAGTAACAATGGATTCCACCAGATCATACTCAAGGCAGCGCTGGAGGCCGTCCCAATACTTACAGACAAAAAATACTATATATGGAAAGACAAAATGACCATGCTACTGGAACTCAAAGGTGTAAATGAAGCTTTGGAATAAAATACTAAAACCTTAGGATCGACGGACAATATATGAATTTGTGTTATTCTACTCTCTCAAATAGATTATATCACGCACAAGAACGTCGTCAATCCTTTGAATATAACATCTGCCAAGCTCCTCTGGCAAACTATTAAAGAACAATTGGCCTCATCTCAAACTGCAAATCAAGCTAGGATTTTCAACAAATTTCTATAACAACAGTTCAAGCCTGAAGAAATCAACTCCTTCATTACAGACACCAAAGTTTCCATGAAGAAAATTCTTGACTTTGGAATCAATCTTCCTGACAACATACTGTCATATCTCATCCTCTTTAAGTTCCCATTCTCTCTGCACTCTCTTTGACAGCAAATCATGCACTCCGACAAAAGCATCTCCTTCAATCTAGTCCTCAATCACCTTATTCAATTATAAAACAAATCAAAATCTAAATCCAAAGAATTAAAATCCACCAATACTGCCTAGGTTTCTTTGCAAAATCCTAAGAAACCTGTTCCACGAGAACTTTGATGCAAGAGAGGTTTTCACAACCCTCTCTCACCAGGCCATTCAGAAGCCAAATGCTGGCATAAACACAAGGATCTCGCTCTGGATTGGTGGAAGGAAGCGCAAGCCAACTGGAGAGCTCAATTCAACTCAAACTGTAAGGGAAAAGAAGTAGCTCATTATCACGCCCTACTGACTACTTGGATTGAGAAAGCAAATCCTGACAATTGAATCATTCTCCATTCCAGAGCTTCATGTCATATGTTCAACTCAACTGATTTCTTCACTCATCTTGATTTCTGTCCTAACCGTGATTTCATCAACACGGGAAAAGAAGGCTCCAAGCTTGCAATAGAAGGAAAAGGAAAGGTTCAACTTGCCTGGAAAAACTCCTTCGTAACGCTCTTGAACTGTTTTTATGTTCCCAATCTCGTAATCAACCTCATTAGTCCAGGGTATCTAATCTCATCAAAAGGATGCTCCCTCTTTTCTCCCGGATCTCAATTCCAACTTCAATCCAAAACCAAAACCATCTTCTCTGGTTTCATCCAAGGCAATCTCTTCATCCTGAACCAACCCTTGCTTGTTGGAACCAATCAAAAACTGTGCCATGTTTTGCAAAGGGAAATAAAGGAATGTTCAACAGATAATTTGAAGTATTTGCACGAATCATTTGGTCACGCCAGTCCCTCTTGCCTTAAGAATCTTTTTCCCAATCTTTCCACTTCTTCTCTCTCCAATTTGCAATGTGAAGACTGTGTCTTTACCAAACTCACCAAGACAACTTTTAAACAGACCCAATTGCAAGCTTAAAAACCATTCAAGCAGATTCACATCAATCTCATCGGTCCCATTACTCCTACCTCTAGAAATCACATGAACTATATAATGTCTATTGTCAATAATTATTCTGGTTACATATCCGCCATTCCTCTTCAACACAAGTCCAATGCAAGTTCTCAACTAAAGACCGTTCTCAATCACAAACGCCAAAAACAAAACCGCTTTCCTGCCACTATCTGCATTGATGGTGGTGGACAATTCTCCTCCACCAAACTCAACAATTACCTCTCCTCTAACTGTATTTGACATCTAGTCTTGGAAACGTAACACCACAAACACAATGGCAAAATAGAAAGAACCAACGAAACTCTGACAGAATCCATCAGCGCTATTCTTTGAAGTTCAAAGCTACGGCATAACCTGTGGGCCAAAATCTCTAAAACGGCTTGTCTTGCTCTTAATCAAATTCCTAAAAATCCTCATTCTCTATCTCCCTATCAACGTTTTACTAATGAAACTCTCCCTTTTAGCTACTTTCATCCCATTGGCTCTAAAGTGGCCTATCTGAACTATAAAATTTCTTGTGGAAAGAAATTTAAGGATTGAGGCCTTGCTGGCGCTCTTGTGGGTTACAACCCCAATCTCTTGTCATATTGTATACTAACTCCAGAGAATTCTATTATTTTCTCTAAGCATGTCAAAATCATTAAAGACTTATCTAATTTCTGTCCTCTTTCTCCCTCCTCTTCTTTGTTCTCTGTTGATCAACTTTTACCCAAATTGGACAACAATATTCTTTTTCCTTCTGCTCCCTCTTCTTCCTCTCTCTCTCTGCCTCCTCTATCCTCTCAATCTCCCTCTTCCCCTACCTCTCCTATTGACGCTGCTAAGCCAGAAGAACTTTCCTCTGATTCAGCATCTGATTCCTCCGGTGATCTTGCTTCTCAGCTTGTTCCCAGATATGGATTACGGGATTGTTTGTCTCTCAATCCTCCCTCTCAATATTATTATCATCATTACTACGTTCCCAAAACTTACAAACAAGCAAAAAAATGTTTCAACACCGTCAAATGGGAAGCCTCTATGGACTCCGAACTCAATGGCATTGAAGATCTGGCAGTGTGGGACAACTACCATGGACCCAAGCCCATCAATCCTCTGAATACCACCTGGGTCTATCGCATCAAAGACAACTTCCATGGCAACACCCTAATTTACAAAAGCCAACTATGTGTCCAAGGTTTCAATCAAATCTACGGTCTTGATTATCTTGATACTTTCTCCCCTACCGGTAAAGCGGCTTCTCTCAGAATGGCGCTTCTTTTTGGTCTTTATCATTCTCTTCCTATTAAGAAGTTTGACTTCAAAAGTGCCTTCCTTCATGCCCCTTTATCTGACAAAGTTATCATCAAAACTCCAAAGGGAAGCAAAAGAAAATCCAAATATCTCATTCTCAACAAATCTCTGTACGGTCTTAAACAATCTCCAGAAAACTGGTTCAATACTCTCACGTCCTGGATTTGGGATCAAGGGTTTCATGAATCTATTTCTGATCCTTGCCTATATATAAATTCTAAAAAGAACTCAATCCTATTTTTCCATGTCGACGATCTCATTCTTTTTGGCTCTGGGAATGACTTCCAAAATTCTTTTCTCAATTGATTCCCTAATTCCAGTCACCACAAACCCAACACTATTCTTGGCATGAAATATGAACAAATCAAAAATAGAATCCTCCTTTCCCAATCTAAACATATTGATCACAGTTTGGAAGAACTCAAAATGAGTGACTGCAAACCCTCTACTATTCCCCTCACCATCAACGCAAACCTCACTCCTGCCTTGGACAAAGAACACAAAGAGTTTAAATCTTTAAAGATCAATTATCAATCAGCCGTTTTTCTCATGAATTACATTGCATGTCTCACCCTACCAGACCTGAGTTTTTCTGTATTGAGTCTTGCTAGATTTGTTGAGAAACCGGGAATGTGTCATTGGAGGGAAGTCAAACGTTGCTGGAAGTACCTCAACTCAACCAAGAACCTTAAGCTTACTCTTCAAATTTGCTCACCTAACACTCAAATCAAATGCTTCAGCGACGCCACTTGGAGCAACAACTTGGAACCTAGACGTTCTCAATCTGGGCATTTGTCTCTTCTTTTTGGATCTCTTCTCTCCTGGAGTAGCTACCGCTGTGGTGCTCCAAAACCTAATCTATAGCCTTCAGACTCACTTTTCTAGGATAAGGACAGCTCCAATCATCAAACATTACTCAAAAATGGATTCTACACCAAAAATAACACCTAGTCACTCAGCCAAAGTACCCCTCTATCTCTCATGGTTTAGAAGATACATCTGAAATCAACCCTGGCCTACCCACACCCCTACCAGGTGTCAAAGACCAGTGAAGGTTCATGGACATACGCTGGATGCCTTCAAGTACATACCTCATACAGTACCACCATACAGCACCAAACAAACCTGCAGCAGTATACATAATTAATATATGCAACGCACTTCATGAAGAACCAAAAAAACAACCTGTATGCACAGCAATATATGCAAGACACTGCATGAAGAACCAAACAAATCACCTGTATACACAGCAATATATGCAAGACACTGCATGCAGAGGCTGTACAGCATCATACAGGACATAATACAGAAACAATATATGCAAGGCACTGCATAGAGAACCAAACAAATCACCTGTATACACAGCAATATATGCAAGACACTGCATGCAGAGGCTGTACAGCATCATACAGGACACTATACAGAAGTAATTTATGCAGGGGGCACCTGTATCAATGCAGCACAGCAATGCATGCAAGGGTGTACATGCATGTAGATCCTGCACAGCCTCCTCCTCTGACCAGCAAAAATGCCTCATGAACTGTATTCACTGTACCAAGGAGACCCTCAGGGGCAGCCCTGAGGGCAGGATGTTCTATAAATAGAGGGCCTCTCTCCCCCTTCCAGGTCCCATCATCAGTTCCCCCCATCCTTCCCTCCAAGGGACCACCATGCCTCTTAGGCACCCTTAACCCATACTTTACTACCCTCAACAATTATCCCATAACCCATACTATCATCATCACCAATACCATATCCCATATCATCACCATGACCATGACCATCATCATCACCATCAACCATCACCATCACCATCACCATCATCAACACATTGTTTTGACCATGACCCAATCAAATAACCCATACTTTTGACCATCCACCACCACCATTATTTACTCCATAACCCATACCTGTGAACATCACCACCATGTGCCCATAACCTGAACATCATCACCTACCATCATCATCATCATCATCAGTCATCATCATCACCTACCATCATCATCATCAGTCATCATCATCACCTACCATCATCACCATTGGTCATCATCATCATCACCATCCATCATCAACATCACCTACCTTGACCATCATCCATTATCATCATCACTCACCATCATCATCATCAGTCATCATCATCATCCATCATCATCACCTACCTTGACCATCATCAGTCATCAGCATCACCTACCTCATCCATCATCATCCATCATCATCACCTACTTCATCAATCATCATCATCATCAAACATCATCATCAGTCATCAACTATAGGCCCAACCATTTCAAGCTTTATTCAAATCATCACCTGTATCACCAAAGGAGTATCAATCAGTAACAAATAAAATAAATATAAAAATATATAAAGGAAAAGACTGGAGAAAGGAATATTCCCTTACTCAGCTTCTATCCACCAGGTCACCTATCTGTTCCATCATTTCTTCCTTATCAAGCTTGAATACATTGATCCTAGGTCTGATAGAGACTACTATAGTAGCAACTCTATTTGAAAATCAGCCACCATTTCTCTTTTTCTTTTATTGTTGTGAGACTACTATAGTGCTCAGAGGGGCAGGCAATTCAAAACCACCCTTAGTATTCCTCTATCTTATTTTTAGTTGCAATACTAAATTCCCCCTCAAGGGACTGCAAGCAAGCTATTTGCTACTTTTTTACCCAATCCCAAAGGAGTCTCCACATTGCCAGCAAAACATTACCCACTCAACTACCAAAGAAGAATTAAGTCCTCTGGTAGACTCTTTTCTTGAAGCTATTTGGATGAAAGGTTTGGTTGCCGAAATCTGGAAGAAGGAACCCAAACCCAGTCTCCACTACATAGATAATAAAGGCCTCAATGACAAACTTAAGAAATTTGGCTGCAACTCAAAGACTCGTCACATCGACATCAAAACTAAAACCCTTCAAGAAGAGCTCTCTTCTGGCAATCTCAAAGTTAAATTGATTCCCTCTGGCGAAATGAAAGCTGACGGCCTAACCAAGGCTCTTCCTTATCAATCCTTGTCTCACCTGTTAAATCTCATAGATCCATCTCAACCAATTGCGTCTTCAGTCGTACCAGCCACGGGGAGTGTTGAAATATCTGCTTAGTCTCCCATCTCTTCTCAATGCGCTTGCCTTTAAACTGTTCCATCTCCATCTTCTGCCTGTCTCTTGTATGTCACGCCGTGTAGACGACTGCGTATGCACCACCCTCTTTGTCGTAACCACTCCTGCAAATCAGGACTCCTCCTACCAATTCGGTCCCATCAAATCTAAACTGGATCTTCTTTTCTTTTCACTTCAGATTCTATCTCTTTTCATCTGTTCTTTGCACTCTTTTTTTTTCTATTTCAACTTCCCTCTTGGGCGCTTTCTCAAACTTCCTCAAGATATCAACCCGCAACTTCAACCTCTCATCAACGGTCACTCTTCAAACCAAGTTTGTCTGGTGCAACCTTGCCCAATGTCATCTCAGTCTCTTCTTGTTTCTTCAATTCTGATCTTATCTTCTTCTTGAAAAGAATCATCTCAATCATATCTGTCCTCAACCTCTAGCTTCTAAATCCTACTCTACAATTATTATCTTTCCTTGACGTCTTGATGTTTGTGTCTCTACTCTTTACTTTCTTTGAGTCTCTTCATTGTGATTTCTTTTGACTGATGGCTGTTTTCATTCAGCCCTCTTAAACCTTTTAATTTATTCTGTTTAAACAAGGAATTTATCTGAAATCCAACATGAGTTTATATCAAAAGAGAAATTGAGTGGAGAAGAACTCAATGATCTTGAAGAATTGGATAAATTAAAGAAAGTTAGTAACTTTCTTTTTGGTTTGGGTGTATTGGGATGGTTTTTCTAGTTTCCATTGATTTTCATATTTTATTTTGTCACTCAGAGGTCAGGAACCATCATCAATAAGATGGTTGCTTCACAGAATTTGTGTCCTGGGAGTTTGAAGAGGATCAAGAGAAGAAAGAAACAAGATGAAGATTAAAATGATTATAGGCCTCCAGGGAATCCAATCTTTGCTCCCACAGCCACAGCCTCTGAAATAGAAAAGGTGAATAAATTTCTGAATTAATCTTGCTTTATGGTTAAATTATTAACCTCTTGTTTTTTTGGATGAAGGTCCAAAATTCTCTTCTTTATCTTTTGATAATTTTGAAGTGGTGGCTATTGAGAAAGTAGGTATGAATTTTTTTTTTGTTTCATCATAAATAATACTGATATTTTTTTCCTTAGTATCAATACAAAAATTTCATTTTCCAAAAGACGGCCATACCAAAAATCTAACATTTTCAAGATGTGATGGGTGATGGGAACTGTGGGTTTAGATCAGCAGCAGTTTATTTGGGCCATAAATTGGAAGATTGTAGCCGCAATAAATCAGGAAATTATCAAGGAAATGGAATCCAACTCTATCTTCAAGGATGAAAACTTCATGCATCAAGTATTGGATGAAAATTTTGACAAAGCAAGAAAAAATTTCAATCACACTTCTGGACCTGCCCCTCAAAGTTACTGGATGAAATTCCCTTGCCATGGGTTCCTGGTTGAAGAGTTATAAAAAAGTCCAGTTGTACTTTTATCTAAGTTAATGCAATCAACTTACTTGCAACTCACTTAACCTCCAACCACCAATTCTTAAACATCTCACATATGTTTGATTATTTGGAAGATTTTCAGTACATAGTTTTTTCTACTATATTTCTGACCTGTTTCCAGCTCACCAATTAGATCCCCTTTGGAAGGCTTTTGCTAGCAAGGAATCACAAAAATGAGAAGATTTTATCCATAATAACTTGGAACTTGGTTTGAATATTTTGTTTCGTTGTAGTAAAAATCATAAAGTAGTAAAATCAATCTTGATTGAATCATTTGTCTGTTTTTTTCTCACTCAATTTTCCATCAATTTTTTTACTCATTGAGTTAGAGCAAAAAATCATTGATTTAGAGAAAAAAACAACACTTCTGTGTTTTCAATTATGAATTCTTTTGGAAAGAATAAGCTAAGAAAAATCCCCAGATTATTTTTTTGGGCCCTTCACAATTCCCACTAAAATAATGCAAACTGAAAATTTGGAAAATCTCATGGAAAAATAACAAAAAAAAGAATTGAAAATAATGTCTCATTTTTTAGGTGAATCCCATTTTATGGTGGGAAAGTGAAGTACTAAAATTATGAAAAAAGTATAATTGAATGGCCTGCCATATTTAAAAACTTTCTGTCTCTTCAGATTTTTCAAAATGATCAACAAAAAAACATTAAAAATGTAAAAAGATTTGAGACATGGAGCATTTTTTTTTGGGGGCGATTTTTGAAGGCCTTAAAAATGGCCAAAATTCTTGTATTTATTCTACAGGGCTTTGAGATGCCCCCTACCCCCTTGTACTTTTTTTGAAAACCCCCAAGAACCGTGCTTTTTACAGGTTTACCACCTGGGTGGGGGATGTTGCAGGACGTTGTGGGGAAATCCAAACCACTTTTTTTCCAGGTTTGGGGGCGTAAAAAACCTGACACCCTAAATAAATAAAGAAATAAATAAATAAGTAAATAAATAAATTAAAATAAAGAAATGAATAAGTAAGTAAATAAATAAATAAATAAATAAATAAATAAATAAATAAATAAATAAATAAATAAATAAATAAATAAATAAATAAATAAATAAATAAATAAATAAATAAATAAATAAATAAATAAATAAATAAATAAATAAATAAATAAATAAATAAATAAATAAATAAATAAATAAATAAATAAATAAATAAATAAATAAATAAATAAATAAATAAATAAATAAATAAATAAATAAATAAATAAATAAATAAATAAATAAATAAATAAATAAATAAATAAATAAATAAATAAATAAATAAATAAATAAATAAATAAATAAATAAATAAATAAATAAATAAATAAATAAATAAATAAATAAATAAATAAATAAATAAATAAATAAATAAATAAATAAATAAATAAATAAATAAATAAATAAATAAATAAATAAATAAATAAATAAATAAATAAATAAATAAATAAATAAATAAATAAATAAATAAATAAATAAATAAATAAATAAATAAATAAATAAATAAATAAATAAATAAATAAATAAATAAATAAATAAATAAATAAATAAATAAATAAATAAATAAATAAATAAATAAATAAATAAATAAATAAATAAATAAATAAATAAATAAATAAATAAATAAATAAATAAATAAATAAATAAATAAATAAATAAATAAATAAATAAATAAATAAATAAATAAATAAATAAATAAATAAATAAATAAATAAATAAATAAATAAATAAATAAATAAATAAATAAATAAATAAATAAACAAATAAACAAATAAATAAATGAATGAATGAATAAATAAATGAATGATTGAATGATTGAATAAATAAATAAATAAATAAATCAATAATTAAGTAAATCAATAAATAAATAAAAAATTGTAAATTTTCAACACTACAGGACCTGTTCACAGTTCAAAATGGGTTATGTGGCGCGGTTTGCAAACAATCTGGGTTGTTAAAGGCCTTTCACACATCAGATCGGTTGCACAACGCTTTTCAAAATCCAGTCGGGTTTTAAACTGCGCCACCCATTCCATTTTGAGTTTTGAATGAGTTGTGTAGGGTTGAAAATTTAACCTTTCCCTATAAAAATTAAAGTCAATCTGTTATTTTCAATGTGAATTAAATGACAAGGCCAATTCAAGCTAACATGTCTCATAAGATGGTTAACCGCACCCTGTAGGATGATTGCAAGATGGTAGCAAGGAGTTTCATGGGTTTACATTGGTTTGAGGGTTCAGAGGTTGTGGCTTATTTGAAACATTTGCATAATTTTAGGTCCCTGAATCTGGTATAATTTAAGTTTTATTCAAACCAAGACCAGTAGTAGGAGTTCCTGGAGCTTTATTATTCTATTGTGCTTCAGAGAAAGGATACACTTGAACAGCTTAAATTGGATCACTTGCAAATAAATTTTTATTTTTCTGGCCAAGAATTTCCATTTCAGAAACCTGCATACTAGGAATTTGCATAGGCTGGTGCAGGGTTTCCACAACCTCTGTACCAGTTACTGGATTATAACCTTACAGTGGGGTTGTACAGGGGGTACTTTTTAAGTTTGGGGTAGATGCCTGTAAAGATGAAGATGGTCCCTGGGAGTGGGCTGATGTTGTTGGCAATTTTTTAGGTTCAACTGGGTGTATTTAGTCAAGTTTGACGATGGCCAACACCTTCTTCTCTTGGGTTGTTTTATCTTATTTCTCAGAACAGAAGAACTTGACTGATGAGACCCATATTTTATTCTCATTGATTCCGCAGGGGGGTTTCCCCAGTCTCCTTCCATTCTGTAATCAAGTGTGGCAAAAACTTTAGAATTTGTTTCATGAGAAGTGATCATCTCTAAAACATACTTTTTTCCTTTTTGTATAGTCTGTACCATTGCATGAGAATTTGGTTTCCAGATTTTTGGGATATTGAGCTTCTGATAAGATTTCAGAAATTGGTAAGCTGATGATTATTCTGCTTAAATTTTTTTTTCAAAGTCTTTTTGAGATATTTCAACCATTTTGGTTTGAAAAACAGGTCCTTCGGGTACAGTTTTCTGTGGGTATTTTGGCAAATCTGATCAAGACAATTCTTGGAATGATGGGGCAATGTTTTCATGGATATAATTTTGATCTGGGTCACACAGAGACTTCACCATCAAGGTGTATTTTAATTTTTAATTGAATTTTATTGATTAGTGATAAACCTGTCAAACATAAATGATGGAGCGGTTGGAATTGGTGAGACTTTGGTTGGTTGTGATGGAAAATAATTAATGCAGACTGGTGGGTTTCCCATGAATTTATACTGGGATTCCTGGGAATTTTTTGATTCTTATGAGAGGAGATTTGCACTTTAGTTGGTAGCCCATGAATGTGGAAGGATCTGAGAGTTGTTTGTGAGAGTGGGTAATGATTCTGGCTTTATAAAGTGTGGGGAAAAAAACTGGTGTGTGAGACTGACTTGGACCAACTTGTGGTTCAGTCCTTGGGGTCTTGTAATCATATGCATCTGATGCAGCAGGAAAAATGCAGGAAGATCTGCTTCCAAAATTTCTCCTTTCACCTTCACATTGTTTTACCTGTTATAATATTCCTGGGCCATGGGGATTTTCATTGGTACATCTGAAAATGAAATAATTTTGCACATTCACAGCAACACCAGAACAAAATGAATTACCCAAGTTCATGGGAAAGGAGTTTTTCAATATTTTCACATTTACTGCAGTTTTATGAGACCAAAGTTCATAGAGAGTAGAAAAACTATGTTTCATACAATTCAGCCATTTGGGAAATATTGGCAAAATAAAAGCCATCTTTATTCTGAGTCCTCATGGTGGGAGCTACGGAGAAATTTCATTATTGTTAAATTCAAAGGTGTAAGTAGGATTTTGAGGAGATGAGTATGAGGGAAAAGTAACTTGGGTGAAATTGGAGTCCTTGTAACAGAAAACCAACAGTTCTTATAAGACAGTGAGCTGGATTATTCAAGCCATTAGAAATTTTGATATTTACTCCTTGTTCCTTCAAAATAATGCAATTTCTACCACAAGGAAACTTGGATGACAACTTCTAGTTAAATAGGGAATTTTAAAATTCTCAACCAGACCCTCAAATCCCTTGGAATAAATTGAAGACATATCCAGCATACATGATGTATATTAAATATAGTCCCATCAAAAACATACAGCTGAACCAAGTCCAACAGCAGAGATGATCTCCCTTGGTATCCCAAATGTCCCTTTTGGATTTGATAGAGCTTGCATATGACAAATTAATTTCTCAATACTGATTCAAAAATTTCTTTGAAACTCAGAAAATATTTTTATGAAGTTCAAATCTTGATAGTTTTTATAAGGATCCCCCTCAAATTTATGCCCTGAAACCTCTTTGAAAGGCACTCATACCACCCGTACTGTCTGCAATGTTTTAAGAGATTGGAAAAATTGCTGAATTTGACAAAACCATTGCCCAGATCCAAATTTTAAATAAACAAGAATATTTTCAACATGCATGCCTTTGGGTGTGAATTTTTTATTATTCATCTGGAATATCAATATTTGATGGAAAAATTCCCTTTGAAATGATGAATGCAGTGCCTTGAATCTTTTGAATTCTGCATGATTCTTGGCAATCTTTATCCATTTATCATAATTATGCTTGGAAATTGTGACCATGGTGTTTCTGCTTGTTGAACATAAAATACCTCAAGCAGCCAATGGTTGATGCTCTTTTTGTGATAAAACAGTATTAAGATTTTGATTCAAGTATGTTGTTTTGATGTATCTTTGATTCTGTCAAGAATTGCATTCTTTTGACTAAAGTGGTTGTGGATTCCAGCAGATGATTGCAACAGTTTTATTTAACTGAATTGGGGTGTAAGTCTTTTATAACATTTTTTCATTATGGAATCATTTCCAATATTGGATAGTATACTTTATAAAGAATAAACCACTCCACTGGGGAGCCATTTTGGTCCTGTCCCAAATCTTTTGGCACTCATTTACTCCAGGATGGGATGATAGTGGGATGAATTGCCTTTCACCAAAAAATCTAGTTCAATAGCAGTCATTATGGGCCAATATTCTTTATCCAAACTTGTTTTTGGAGGCTTTTCATCTTTCTCAGTACCATCACTTGCAAAGCTCAATTCTTAACTTGAATTAATGTTTATATTCCTTGTCCTTTCATGGAAATTGTAAGAGTCCGAAGTTTCCAATGAATCAATATCTGATTGGAAAATGTGGATAATTCTGAACCCAGCCCAGTCGGATTTTGAGCTCAAAATTTCTGGGAGAACTCCCTAGTATGCTAAAGTTCCACATCATCATCTGAGTGATATATTTTTTTTTCCTTGCCTGTTCAACAAATCATTCTTCTCTAAATTATCAAATTTGCGCTATCTATTATTCTTTTAAGCAGTTCAAAAACCCAAACAGGTTTTCTGGATGTGAAAAGAAGCATTTTTCAAGCTTAAATTCTTTTCATATTCTTTTTCCAGTTGAATTCCTGCTTCAGGTAAGACAAGAATTTTTATACTATGGTATTTCACATTCACAAGCAGAAGGGTATGCATTATTTTAATGTAAAAAAAGCCAATTTGTCTCCAATAACTGAGCTTGTTCAAAAGAATCCATAAGACACCTTGAGCCATGGTGATTTGATTCCTTTCATGGCGGTTGTTGCAATCTCTCCACTCTTTTTCTATTGTGATAATTTCTTAATTTTTCCTTTGGGGGAAGCTGGTAGGATCAATCTGGTTGATTTATTGGTGTTTCAAGATACAGAAGGAAGAAAAGAGAGTAGCACTGCCTCCCTCAAAGCCTTCTGTTTTTATAAGTTAAGGTAGGTCTGCACTAATTTTAAACATTGCTGCACATATCACTCTTCCATTTGGATAATTTTCTGTTTATTTGAAAAATAATTCTTTCCGGAATGACTAAACTTGATGCACCAGAGGCTGCAAAATTTGACTTATTTTGTCGGTTTATGGCTCCATTCTTCTAGTTATAATAGAAAATCAATAAATAAAATTCATTTCTTGTACCATAATTCTAGTGGAAGCTTCAGACAAATTAGGATGATTTCTCCAACACTATGATTTTTTTCCCCAACTTTTTTTCCAAAAGGATTGAACCAATCCACATTAAAGCTTAATATAATATTTCCAGATTCCTGTGTGAACAACCCAGTTCCATCATCCATGTTGTGAAACTCCTTGCAGACTTGCCTATCCCAAATTTCCACCATGGTTGTGTGTTAAAATACGTATGCACTTACGCGTGTGCTACGTATAAGTGTAATCCAAATGGGATGCACATGTGGGCCTCTGCGGCCTATTGGGCACTCACAAGGACCATACAGGCCTGTTTGGATGTCACCAATTTGGGGAAACTGGCCTCAAAACGGGTTAAACAGGCCTATTGGTACAAGGGCCCTAACGGGCCCAGTGAGGTATATGGACATATACAGCCAGATGGGCTTTGATGGGCATAATTGGGCCCAAGGTTTATTTTGGACATACTTGGCCAGACAGGCTGGCCCGCCAAAGTATGGTTTACTTAGTTTTTGGGCTTGGGGCGGCCCATTGGGGCCGCCGCCCATGTTGTAGCCGGGTTGGGGCTGCCGCCCATGTTGCGCCCTGCTTAAGGCCGCTGTTTTTGCCTTTGGCCATTTTATGGGGCCCAACGGCCCACATGGGGCCGTTGTTGTGACTGTTGAGCCAATTGCAGCCGCCGCGCTGGGTGGCGGCCGGCTGTCGGTGCGTGAGGGCGGGGGCCAACAGCCCCAGCTCCCTCACCCGCCGTTGCAAGGGAGAGGTGGGGGTAGCTGGCAGCAACCAGCTTGCCACCCAGGCCGGTTGCATTGAGGCAACCGGCGGTGGGGGGGGGAATAAACCACCCCCCCACCAGCCCTAGGAGGTTAGGGCAAAGGCAAGGTGGCTGGCCGCAACAAAGTGACCAGCGGTGGGGGGGACCTGACCACCCCTCCACCATTGAAGCGACAAGACCAAGGGGTGCTCTCACCCCCCCCTTTACTGAGGGGGAGGAGCAACTGGGCTGAGGGTATCTGACCACCCCCAAGTCCACCATTCTATGAAAATTCCATGGGGGTATTGACCCCCAGGGCCCCTGGTAGGGGGATTTTACCGCCCCCTCCAGGGATCTGTGAGAAACAGGGGGGGGGACAGCATGTCTGCTGGTAACACACCCCCCCCATGTGGGTCTGAGACCTGACCCAGGTGTCTCCTGGGTCCCACTTGGCCATTTTTATGGCCAGGGGCTGGTTGCATGAGGCAACCAGCCAGTATTTGAGGTCAGGGATTGAACAGCACAGGGGCTGGTTCAGTCCCATAATGGTGGAAACACCAAAAAGGACCGGAATTAGCTGGTTGTAAGGGTACAGGGACTGATGCCATGCGGGCTGATGTAGTCCAAACCAAGTAACAAGGCCTGTAGAGCCTGTAGAGCTCTTTTGGGGCGGAAAATTTGCCTTTTGGCTTGTTGTATCATGGGCTCACAAGAGGCCAATTTTTTGAACTTAAGGAGCTCTTCTCCCTGCTGTTTTCCATCATCCATCCATCATCCAATTGAATTCATCACCAATATCATACAACATATTGCCCCATTGTGAGAGCCCATCAGCAATTATTGACACCAGGTGTCCATAATATATTTTGCTTTAAATACTGCTCATAAGCCTAAGCTAATTTCTGGCCATGATTATAACACATTATCAGTACCAACATCATCATTACTTCCAAGCCATCTAGACCCTTGTACCTCACTCTGGAAAACCTCAAAGAACTCAATTTTTCCAAGAAGATGTCCTATATCCCTGATGTTAGCTCCACCAAGATAGTTCTGAACATTCAGAATTATAATGCTTGGGCTGTCCTTATGGATAGTTACCTGGACAACATATGTTGTGGGGAGATAATGGATGCAGACAACACTTTGATCAGTTCATAAGTGGATAAAAAGTCTTATAATCTCATCCATGGGCATCTTGATGAGAATCACGTGACATGGTTTGCTGATACTCTTAGGGAAGATGAGAGAAGGAGGTCCAGCATCCTTTGGAAGTTGCTTAAGTCCAAGTATGCTGCTGATTCTGTTCACTGGAAGGGTATAGCTTTCAATAAACTGTTCAAGTTAAAATATTTGAATTGTAAACAGTTTGTTGCAGAGGCTAGGTCTAGAATAGGCAAATTTAAGTCATCAGGACTTAACATGGATCCTGAGTTTTTGTCACTCTTAATTCTTCAGAAGCTACCAAAGGAGTTTGATTCTTTAGTCAGAATTATTTCTCAATTGGATCCTCTTCCTGGGGAGGAGAATGTTCTGAAAAGGATTGAAAAGGATTATCTTCAGCTCAAGATGAAGGGGGGTTCTGGAACAGCCCTTGTTGGAAAGACTGGAAAATCTTGCAATAATTATGCTATAATTTTCAGAATAAGGGCACATTATGCTAAGGATTGCAAGGAGGCCAAGAAGAGGAAGAATTCCTAAGAGAATGAAAAGGAGGTCAATCTCACTACTGAAAACGTTGCAATGGTGGATTTTGATGTTCCAATGGAAATGGTTGTTGGGGAAGAAGGTCCCAACAAGAAGGCCAAAATTGATGAGGATCAAGAAATGGACTTGATTGATTATGAAGTGAGTAATCTTAACCTCAAAGATCAGAACTTATCAGTGAATGATAAAGCTTCTTTCCTATTAGGAGGATTGAAGGAGGATGTTCTTGTTTTGATTGTTTCTGATTGTACAGATCACATGTTCTTTTAACCAAATTGATTTTCAAATCTTAGTGATTATGATGGAATTATGAATATTGGTCAGAAAGGCAGGACAATTCAGATTAAGGGAATTGGAAAAGTCATTCTTGCAAATCACTTGGGTTTCAAAATTTCTTTTGAGAAAGTGTTTTATGTACCAGAGTTGCCTTATAAACTTGTGTCTCTTGGAGTGTTTTGGAAAAAAGGTTTCCAGATTTGTTATCTTAAAGAAGATAGGTTTGTTATTTATATGGATTGGAGAACTGTTCTTAGTGGACAATTTTGGAACAAGCTTTTGTGTGCAAGCTTGTTTGAAATCTCAGCTCTGAGCAATGTTGCTCACAATAGAAGTGGCCATAAGGTAAAGGACATCAACTGTGAGATTTGTACCTTGGGGGCTAAGACTAGAAATGTGTTCTCAAAGAGTAGAGATTGCACTGATGTTCCTAGAGAGGAATTTTCCATTGATTTGACAGGGCCATTCACACCAGATTCCCTTGGTGGGGCAAGGTACTTCATCAACTTAGTTGGTACTGCAACTAATTATGTTTGGGTTAAACCAATTTGATCTAAGGATCAGACCACAGAGGAGGTTTCTGTAATCTTCAAAGTCTGGAAACAGAATGGTCTTATGAAGGAGATCAAGAGGGTTATTACCAATGGAGGTGGTGAATTTTTGAGTAAATAGTTTGAGAGGTTATTGAAAGATTATGGTATCATTCATATACTCACTACTGCAAGTACTCCACAAAATAATGGAATGGTTGAGAGAATGAATAGGAATTTAATCGACAAAGTCAGAACTATCATGTCTGAATCTGGTCTACCAAAGTTCTTATTGGATGAGTTGATGTTTAAAGTCTTTCTGTTGCACAACAGTGTACATGTTAATGTGAGGAGTCCTCATTATCAGTTTTGGAAGTTGTACCCCAAAACATCACACCTAAGAAAAATTGGTTGCTTGGTCTATTATAGTGTCCACCATAATGAGATGGTCAGAAAATTAGACCCTATAGCCAGAACAGGGGCATTTGTAGGGTCAATCATAGCCTAGAATTGCCCCTGTTCTGGCTCTAGGGTCTAATTTTCCAACCATCTCCTTATGGTGGGCACTATAATACACCAAGCAAGCAATTGTTCTTAGGTGTGATGTTTTGGGGTACAACTTCCAAAACTGATAATGAGGACTCTTCACATTAACACTTGGTCTCAGCCCATAATAACTTTGGTGAACCACATTTAGACATGATAGTTCTGACCTTGTCCAGTAAATTCCTATTCATTCTCTCAACTATTCCATTATTCTGTGGAGTACTTGCATTAGTGACTATATGAATGATACCATAATCTTTCAATAACCTCTCAAACTCTTTACTCAAAAATTGACCAACTCCATGAGTAATAACCCTCTTGATCTCTTCATTAGACCATTGTTTTTCCAGACTTTGAAGATTACAGAAACCTCCTCCGTGGTCTGATCCTTAGATCAAATTGGTTTAACTCAAACATGATTAGTTGCAGTATCAACTAAATTGAGAAGTATCTTGCCCCATCAAGTGACTCTGGTGTGAATGGCCCTTCCAAATCAATGGAAAATTCCTCTCTAGGAACATCAGTGCAATCTCTACTCTTTGAGAACACATTTCTAGTCTTTTCCCCCAAGGTAAAACTCTCACAGTTGATGTCCTTTACCTTATGGCCACTTTTATTGTGAGCAACAGTGCTCAGAGCTGATATTTTGAACAAGCTTGCACACAAAAGCTTGTTCCAAACTTTTCCACTAAGAACAGTTCTCCCATCCATATCAATAACAAACCTATCTTCTTTAAGATAACAAATCTGGAAACCTTTTTTCCACAACACTCCAAGAGACACAAGTTTATAAGGCAACTCTGGTACATAAAACACTTTCTCAAAAGAAATTTTGAAACCCAAGTGATTTGCAAGAATAAATTTTCCAATTCCCTTAATCTGAATTGTTCTGCCTTTCTGACCAATATTTACAATTCCATCATAATCACTAAGATTTGAAAATAAATTTGGTTCAAAGAACATGTGATCTTTACAACCAGAATCAATCAAAACAAGAACATCCTCCTTCAATTCTCCTAATAGGAAAGAAGCTTTATCAGACACTGATAAGTTCTCATACTTGAGGTTAAGATTACTTACTGCAAAATCAATCAAGTCAATTTCTTCATCCTCATCAATTTTTGCCTTTTTGTTGGGACCTTCTTCCCCAACAACCATTTCCATTGGACCATCAAAAGCCAATATTGAAGCGTTTTCAGTAGTGAGATTGACCTCCTTGTCATTCTCTTTGGACTTCTTCCTCTTCTTGGCCTCCTTGCAATCCTTAGCATAATGCCCCTTATTCTGACAATTATAGCATAAGACCTTGGACAAATCCTTTTTTTCCTTCTTGCAACATTTTCCAGTCTTTCAAAAAAGGGCTGTTCCAGAGCCCCCCTTCATCTTGAACTGAAGATCATCTTTTTCAATCCTCTTCAGCACATCCTCCTCCCCAGGAAGAGGATCCAATTGAGAAATAATTCTTACTAAAGAATCAAACTCCTTTGGTAGCTTCTGGAGGATTAAGAGTGAAAAACACTCATGATCCATGTTAAGTCCTGATGACTTAAACTTGGCTATTCTAGACCTGGCCTCTGCAACAAAATGCTTACAATTTGAATATTGTAACTTGAATATTTTATTGAAGGCTATACCCTTCTGGTGAATGGAATCACTAGCATACTTTGACTAAAGCAACTTCCAAAGGATGCTGCCCTCCTTCTCTCATCTTCCCTAAGATTATTGGCAACCCATGTCACATGATTCTCATCAATAAGCCTAAGGATGAGATGATAAGACTTTTTCTCCACTTCTGAACTGATCAAAGTGTCATCTGCATCCATTATCTCCACACAACAGATGTTGTCCAGCTCACTATCCATAAGGACAGCCCAAGCATTATAATTATGACTGCTCAGAACTATCTTGGTGGAGCTAACATCAGGGATATAGGACATCTTCTTGCAAAACTTGAGGTCTTTGAGGTTTTCCAGAGTGAGGTACAAGGGTCTAGATGGCTTGGAAGTAATGATGATGTTGGTACCGATAATGTATTATAATTATGGCCAGCAATTAGCTTAGGCAAATGAGCAGTATTTAAAGCAAAAGAAATGCTGGACATCTTGTGTCAATAATTGCTGATGGGCTCTCACAATGGGGCAATATGTTGGATCATATTGGAGATGAATTCAATTGGATGATGAATGGATTAAAAAAACAGCAGGGAGAAAAACTTCTTAAGTACAAAAGATTGGCCTCTTGTGAGCCCATGATACAACAAGCCAAAAGGCAAATTTTCCGCTCCAAAAGAGCTCTACAGGCTCTACAGGCCTTGTTACTTGGTTTGGGCTACATCAGCCTTCATGGCATCAGTCCCTGTACCCTTACAACCAGCCTATTTGGGTTTTTATGGTTTTCCCACCTCAATGGGGCTGAAACAGCCTCTTAGCTGTCCAAAACCCTGGCCTGTTGTCTATTACAACCTTTCTGTTACCTCTCATTCTTTCTGCTTGCCTCATGCAACCAGCCCCTGGCCATACAAATGGCCAGGAGGGACCCAGGACACACCTGGGTCCAGTCTCAGACACGCATGGGGGGGGTGTAACTTGCGGACATACCCCCCCTCTTTCTCTCAAATCCCTAGATGTGGTGGTCAAATCTGTAAGGTGGAAGCTGAGACTCAACGGTCTGTGTGGGTCACCCGGGCCACAGTGGGACAGCCCACATGGACGACCTGGATCATCAATCTCCTGCTACCACTTGCTCACACTGGGTAAATGATGAACCCGGAGCGGCAACCATGACTTTCAGCTTTCCTTTGAGTTTTCCTTCCTTTCCTTTCCTATCCCTTCTGCTTAAATCTATCACTACTCAACCTCAACTCTACCGCACTCCACCTTCAAGACCAACCTTCAACTCAACCTCAACTCAAAACCCAATCACAAACTCTCAATCTTGACTCAAAACTCAACATATTGCGAATCAACCTTGAGTGGATTCTCAGCCTACCTGTCTATAACTGGTAAGATCAGTCCAAGTCATTCCAGGTTGCCTGGGACTCAATGTGTTTCCCTCTCTTCTTCATCAGTCTTGTGTACTTCCTTTCTGCCTCATCCATCAGCCATAGTCAAGCACCGGCCATCTATCATTCTGTGTTGGTGCCAGCTTGTTTCTTCATCACACTCTACTGTTAGGACGACCTCAGATTCTCATGTTGTTACCTTTTGTCTCCTAGCTGCTGGTCTGTTATTCAACTCATGCATCAATAAACTACAAAATCCCCCTACCAGGGGCCCTGGAGGTTGATGCCCCCAGGGCGTTGTCAAGCTAGGTGGGCTGGGGGGTGGTCAGGTACCCTCCAGCCCGTTGCTCCTCCCCCTTGGTAAAGGGGGGGGAGAGTGCCCCTTCAATGGTGGGGGGGGGGGGTGTTCAATTCCCCCCCACCGCCAGTCGCCTCAATGATACCGGTGTGGTGGCCAATCTGGGACACCTCTGGACCAGTAAAGAAAAAGTAAAATGTTTTATGAACTTTTCTATAAGCCTCCATTTAGATCCAAAAAAAAAAAAACTTTTTGATCCGGAATGATTCCCATATCCAGTTCCCAAACTTCCAGCTCCCACTCTCCTAGTTGTCTAGGATCATCTCTTGGGTGCCTAGCGCCCGGTCCTACGTTCAATTTGCCCTTGCTTTGTGATTCTATTCACCCTTTTTTGGAGAAAGCGCGGATGAAGACCGGCCCGGCTTGCGGGCTTCTATCTGCACCGGCACCCCCAATTGCCCATCAACCTCCGATATCATTTGCAATCAAACCCCATCCCATCCCATCTCACTCCTCAGTCTTGTTCAACTAGCTCCCATCCCAATCAATGGACTCTTGATTGGTTTGATTGACTTTAACCAAATCACCTCCACTCATTCATCTCCCTCATACCCACCAATCCCTATCAACCCATTCACAATTCATTGTTTGATCCTATCAACCATCTTACACGGTCCCAAGTTCATCTCCAATTGATTGATCACCAGGCTAAGATTATCAAAAGTCACCGGTGTATCAGAATTCAAATTAGACAACCTGGAACATGATCTGTTGAAGAGATTAAATCTTGAATTGGTTTGGTCAAACAAAGAACTCAATTGACTCATCCAACTCATCCTGACCCATCATCATCAACCCCAAAGATTCATCAATGAAAACAAAAACAACAACAATGACAACAACAACAATGACCACCACCACCTAGCCAACAATCTCCATCCTCCTCACCCTTTCCCACCACCATCACCGCCAACCAATCTTTCTCAATTGGTTGGTTGATGCGGCTGTTGCTCGGGCCCGTCAAACACCTGCTGGAGGTCATCCAAAGTCTCAGAAGTTGCCCAGGCCCGTTGGCTTTCACGCGCGGGTCTCAACTGTTGCCTGGGCCCATCAGCATGTCTGCGGGCGTATGACTAGCTACTCTCTTGCCCCTGCCCATCATTGGCACGGGCCACGTTTTAGATTCAGTTCTTCTTTTTTTTTTGATTTTTTGTTGTTTCTTTTTTTCCCTTTTGTTTTCTCATGACAATCCTAAAAAAAAAAAAAAAAAAAAAAAAAAAATTCTGCTCTATTTGTAGTATCTCTTGTAAATAGTCTACAGGGACCCATGGTCTATAAAAGGAGGGCCTCTCCCAGGCCTTTTCAAAACATCCAGGGGAGTGTGTGCATATGTCCCCCCCGTTATCATTGAAATCTGAACTCATCCTCATCCTGCGTATATCTATGATTGCCCCCTGATCCATTGATCCTTAGTCTTTGCCCCTCTGTGGCCTGATCCTTATCACCAACCAATAGCCTTGCTGGTTGAAGAGAATTCTGTCTGTTGGAATTCTTGAGTGTGTTATACCACTCCTTGATCCCTTTCTCTGACCATAATGGTCTTGATCCCTCCTTGATCATCTTTCTGGAGCCAATCACAATTGATTGAAGAGGTCTTATTAAGCTTAAGACCTGGAGTGTTATACCTCACTTATTTTTTCTGGATTTGCATTCTGCCAGCCTACTCTTGAGTTCCTTGAGAAGTGTTGATATTATCCTTGCTTCAAATCAGTTACTGTTTGCTTTTAGAGCTTCTTAAACATAGTGCTTTGTCTTGTATGGCCACCCGCAGTTATCTGTGATAAGATAGGCTAAATTTCCTTATGAAATAGAACCAGCAGACTGGGAAAATACAAGCAACATGAGAAGCAGAACAACGAAAAGGAATAGAAAATAAATAACAGATGGTGTGAGAAGGGGGACCCTACGCCTGAAGCCAATGGATTGAGTGCGGATGAGATAGCCTAGTCTGACAGCTTGAGCGGAGGCTGGTTGAAGAGGTCTTGAGGTTAGACTTAAGAGATGATTGAGAATCCAAAATAGTGAATCCTTACCAGGCAGGATTTGCAGGTCGAAAGAAGTTGAGATCTTGGTTTTCAGAAGGCTGATGATGAGATGATAATTGTACGAGTAGATAAGAGAAGAAAAGATAAGTAAAAGGAAGAAAAAGAAAGGAGTTGGAGGAAAAAGAAAGGAGTCAAACAGAAGGAAAAAATAGAATGGTCAAAAAAGTCTGAAGGAGCAGTCCAGTTCCCCAATAGATTGCTGAGAAGAGCGCAAGAGCAGTAGGGAGCGCAACAGGAGCAGGGGAGAAGAAGAGATTGCGGGGATTGTAAGTTGTGGAATCACAACACCCCTCGTGACTGGGAAGCGGGGAAAACAAAGAGGATTCAAGGAAAGAATTCTTGAATACCTTCTTTTGCAGGCGCTTAATGGAGTTGATGGATGAGGCTTTGGTTATTGAATCAGCTATTATGTCTTCAGTTGGGACCAGAGTAAGATTGTACATGGAGAGACTGAAGTCCTCTCATAGTCCTTTAGTCTTGATGTTGATATGGCATGACTTGGAGTGTGAGCCAAATTTCGTTATTTTATCTTCTAAACCTTCATTGTCTATGTAAATTTGTGGTATTATTTTGGAATTGCGATATATCTTGCTAACTAGGTGAGGAATCCACTTCAGTTTGAGATAGCAGTCAAGAAGGGCGTTAAGTTTGGACTTGGTAGAAGAATAAGTGATGTTCCTTTGTTGCAATGAGTTCCAGACTATTGGGCTGCCATAGTGGAAGATGAAGAAGCCAGTCTGGGACTTTTGGAAGATAGGATCATTTCCCCATGTAGCGTTGCTGTAGCCAGAGATCATCTCTTGAGAGGGATCAAACTTGATAGTTAATTTGAGGTTCCCGGTGTTTTTGAGGTACTTTAAGACTTTTTGCACCTCTCTCCAGTGAGTCATTCCAGGCTTGGAGTTGTACTTTGCAAGGCCAGATACGGCGAAAGGAATATCTAGGCAAGTGTACTGGGATAAATGGTTGAGAAGCCCTACGGCGGAGCAGTAGTTGATATTCAGTTGAAAAAATTTGGCATGATCCTTGTCTGTTGCAGGTTCACGATGCAGATTCTGAGTTAGCAGAGAATAAGTATCCTTGCAATGGGTGAGTCCAATGTTGTCTTTTTGATGTTCAAATTCTGTAACTAACAAATTTAGTTACCTTATTGCTATCTTACTGTTTTCATTATCTCATTAACCATGTCTTAGGCCCCCTCTGGGGCTCTCTAGTTGTCTCTAACCTGCTTCCCTAGGCCCCCTTTGGGGTTCTCTAGTTGTCCATAAATACTGGTCCTTCTCTTGGACCATGAATGAAAATTATCTGATTACCAGACAACTAAAGCAGAGTGTCCCTTACTCCTCTTCAGATCAGTTCCACTTGACTATACAAGTACTTTCCATCTGTCCTTGGCTCTTTGTATCCTTATCATTACATCTCATTTGGCTCTTCAGTAGCCTACCATACTCCTTCCTTCTCCAAATAACCTTGCTTCTCATATTAAACTCTTCAGGGTTAAAAGCCAAAACTCATCCCGCCAAGCCATCCGGTCAACTTCATTGTTCCAACTGGTTGTGTCACCGCAAATCTCATCAATCCTACACTTCTCCTTATTTTCATCCCTCCGCTCCAATATCCCTTTTCCTTCCTCTCCCATTCATCTTGTCTCCTCTCCTCCACTTCAACCCAGCACCCCTCAGCCTCCTTCCTCCCCTTGGGTTTCTGTCTCTCATTCTTCTCTCTGACAACCTCTTCTCTTGCTCTCCTTATTGAGCCACCACTACTACTTACCACTCTTGACATCTACTTGCATCCACCATCCTATCCCATCCCATCCTCATCAGCCTCAATCTAACCATCATCAAGTCCTAATTTTTTCATCCTCACCCTCTTCCTCCCTCCCTTCTCCCTGCTCAACTTCCAGATAACCATCTCCTCTCAATTCCTAATCCTCTCAACCCATCTTCCCCACTCAATGGATTCACTACATCCCTTGCTCTCTCAAGAACTACCCCTCAAGGATTATGATTCCAAGCTCCCTTCAGAGCTTCCGCACTCCGCATTGCTATGTTTTACAAGAAGCCGGCCAAGAATGGTAGAAAGGCTTTTTTTCTTGGATACTCTTCAGCCCTCCAAGATGTTCTTGCTCACCTACAGGCTGCACTCAATCAATCCCAATTGCATCATTCCAAGAAATCAATGGCCTCCACAATTGAATGAGTGATGGATTACATACAAAGATGTCAAGAAGCCCTTCGCGCCGAATCACAGGAAGCAAACAAAGATGAAAACTCCAACACTCCAGTCGCCCCCCCCCCCTTTGATTCCTCATTGTCAAGCAGTCACACCCTCATCATCATCTCCTCATACGCTCTCACTCCCCTATTATCTGCTCAATGAATCAATCATCTCCTTCCCAAGCAATCTTGCACATCTCTTGAGATCCACTTGAATGGCAATCAATTGCTTGGGGATTTGCTGATACAGTCCTCAAACGCCAATTGCTCACTGCTTCCGTTGCCATCCGCTTGCAGTCAATTTGGTCTTTCAACCCTCATCAATCTCTGTCCATAATCTATTCCATCAACTCCCAATCAATTGCTCAGCCCATCTTCCTTCTGATCCTACCTTTACTTGTTGTTCAACAACCCAGTTGCTTCTTCAACACCTTGCAACCTTGGTCTATATTCAATATCTCCACCTCAACCTCTGCCATCTCCACCTCAACCGCAAAATCATTTCTGCCTCTCAGCCTTCCCTCATCTCCGACGTCTTGCGCGCTCTCTCCTCTCTCCTCCTCCTGCTATCCTTGCTTGCTTGACTAAATCTTCAAACTGTCAAGCTTGTGAGATCTTGCTTGCAGCTTAACCGCTACCTTGCTCACTTCAAACTTCCCTCCCTTGCTGCCTCAATGGCGGCCTCATTGCTCCCTTGCCCGCTCATCAACTTCATCATCCCATCTGCAACCTTGCTCTTGATAACTCTTGCTGCCTTCTGCAACCTTGATTGCTGCTCACCTCAACCTTTGCGCGCTCACTCTCTCAAACTTGCCTGCAATCTCAATTGCTACTCATCTCTTGCTCTGCTTTTCATTCATCAATCAAATCTCCATCATTCCAATTGGGTGATCCATTCATTTGGCCTGTCCTGTCACCCTAGCCATTCTTCCATTGCTCCACTGGCTACTTCTTTCCTCATTTCATCTCCTCCATCTTGTTTGCTCCACCTGCTACTATATCACCCATTGCTACATCTCCATCTCAACCGCTTCACCAGCTACCTCAACCACCACTTTCTCACTCCCATCCATCTCATCTGCTTCACCTGCTACTTCTTTACTTTCTCCATCTCCAACATCAATACACCCATCTTCCATCCAATTCAATCATCATTCCATTCACCAACCATATAAAAAACTGATCATCATCAACCTAACCCATCAACCTCAACAACATATCAACCTCCCTTCCATCCAGTATTGAACAGGCTGGTGTGTTGGGATCCTTTCCTCCTTTTGTTCAATACTTTCTCTATATCTCCAGCTCCCCACCCTCTATCTTTAATATATCCACATTCCTTATCATTCTATACTTTCATCCACCACCATTATCCTATAAATGTCACCACTGCATTCCAACTTCATCTCTAAAACCATCACCATCACCATCACCATTACCATTATCATCACCATTACCATCACCATCACCATTACCATTACCATCACCATCACCATCACCATCACCATCACCATCACCATCATCATCATATCATTCTCACCCATTAAGCTAGGCAAATATGCCTGAGGTCCTTGTTGCTCCTCTTAAAATAGGCTACCATTCCCCATATCATGCTAGGCAACTATGCCTGAGGTTCTTGTTGCTCCTCTTAGAATAGGCTATCATTTCCCCATCTCATATCCTGACAAAGTGGTCTCTTGTCTTTTATTACTCAACTCTCATATCTCTATCATTCTCATATTCTCCTCTCATTTCTCATGAATCTCTGGAATGTATTCTGGTCTTAAATTGGTTCCTAAATTTGTCAGTTAAGTTGGTGTGTTGTCTTTTTGATGTTCAAATTCTGTAACTAACAAATTTATTTACCTTATTTCTATCTTACTGTTTTCATTATCTCATTACCCATATCTTAGGCCCCCTCTGGGGCTCTCTAATTGTCTCTAACCTGCTGCCTTAGGCCCCCTTTGGGGTTCTCTAGTTGTCCATAAATACTGGTCCTTCCCTTGGACCATGAATGAAAATCATCTGATTACCAGACAACTAAACCGGAGTGTCCCTTCCTCCTCTTCAGATCAGTTCCACATGACTATACAAGTACTTTCCCTCTGTCCTTGGCTCTTTATAGCCTTATCAATAGATATCTTTTGTCTCTTCAGTAGCCTACCATACTCCTTCCTTCTCCAAATAACCTTTCTTATCATATTAAACTCTTCATCCAAGTTCCTCCAATCCTTGGTTGATGTGATTTGGCTGACTTAAGAGAATTTTGTCTCCCTTAAAATCCATGAGGATACCAAGGATTGTGTTGGGTGGATGACAGGAGGAGTTTGGAAATCAATTCAAGAAATTTTTAGCAAACAACTTAGACCCACCTACATGGATAAGGTCATCAACATGGAAATATAGGATTTCTTTAGACCCCAAGTTGAGGTAGAGACACAGATTGCTAGTCAACTTGTGGAAACCTTGAGATTTAATCCAGGTTGTGAGCGTTTCATACCAGTTCTTTGGGGACTGACAAAGGCCATACAATGATTTTTTCAATTTTAAGGATGGTGACTTTCTGTTTGACCCGTTGGGAGTTTTGATTATAACTGTTTCATTCAGTGGGGCGTGAAGGAATGCCCCTTTCAAGTCAAACTGGGTGAAGCTCATCTTATTCTTCAGGCCATAGAGTAGCTCAAGTTGTAGGGAGCCTAGTTTGCTGGTAGGTGCCCAAGTTTCTTTGAAGTTGACGCCATGAATTTGGTCAAAGCCTTGAACACATAACCTGGCTTTGTATTTCACAGGTTCACCGTGACAGTTCTCTTTGACCTTAAATACCCATGTCGTATTCAGAATTTTCTTTGGAGTGTCTTAATGATCTTCCCATACTTCCTGAGATTTGATAGAGTTTAATTCATCTTCAGATGCTTTCTTCCATTTTGGCCATTCAGGACATTTGCCTGCAGCTTGGTAAGATGGTGGTTTGTAGTAATGGTGAAACCCATATCTCTGGGGTTTTCAAGTTTCTTGCCTGGGCCGTGTATGGAGGTCTGAAGTAATTGATTCTGGAGCAGGAGTGGGAAGTTCCGGAGGAGGAGAAGGAGAAGAAGGGGAGTCTATGTCTTTGAGGTTGGAGTTTGAATCTGACAACTTGGGATTTTCCTCTCTGGGTAGATATTGCTTATCTTTTGTGGAGAAGTCAGAATTTTTGGATTACAGGTTTGATTGAGAGAATATGTCAAGACCTGGAGATTTGAGAAAAGGGAATTCATTGAGTTGAGACTTGAGAAATTTGATGTGTTTGGTTTTGATAATTCTGCCTAGAGAATTGAGGATGAGATATGAATGAAAGGTGGGATTGAACCCAACTAACATGCCTTCAAATCCCTTATTGTTGAATTTCCTTCCCTTCTGGACACGACTTGCAAGTTAGATTACAGAAGAACCTACAGGCTTCAGGTAGTTAGCAGGAAGATTCTTACCAAACATAAATTCCCAGGGAGATAGGTGTTTACCTTCTCTAGGGATTTGGTTGAGCATAAAACAACAACTTCTGGTTATGATATGCCAATAATTCTTAGGCAGTTGTGAGGAAGAAAACATTGCGCGGGCTGATTCAATTATTTTCCTATTTGCCCTTTCAGCTTGCCCTTTTTGTTGTTAATGGTAGGGTTCCAAGGTTTGTAACTTGATGTGTTTGGTTTTTGCAAAGTCTTGAAGCGTCAAATTAGTGAATTCCGTTCCTTTATCCAAAAATATCTCAGATGGGTAATACTCTAGTCGTTTGTGTTCTGTTTTGAGTATCTCAATGATTGTTTCAGGGGTCTTGTCCTTGGAGCCAAGGGGAAATTCTGCAAGATAACCAGTGAAGTTATCCACTAGAGTGAGAATATAGTGGTGGCAGGCTTTAGACTGAGGAGTGATGGGGCAAATCAAATCCAGATTAATTTGATCCAGAGGTTTGGTAGCAGGAGAGGATACAATGTTGAATGGGGATCTGGTGGTTTTACTTCTAACGCAACTGTTGCATTGGAATCTGTTGAGCTCTTTGTTGGTGAATACATCCTTTAGAAGAGGTTTAAGAGAAGAGGTAGATGCATTCCCGTACATTCTGTGTATATCCATTAGGGAAAGTGGTTCTTGGTGCAACAAGGTAGAAGATTGGTTTGAAAGATTCACCAGTGTCCTTGGCCCGCTGTTTGATGTTTCTCTATAACAAACAGGCAATTGCAGATTAGGCCTTTGAGGACAGTTTGATCTCCTTGGGTGACCATGAAAATTTCTTGTCTTTGAATGAGAGTGCATCCTTTCCAAGCCAGGAGGCCAGGGCTGATTATATTCACAACAATATTGGGGACATATACGCAGGCTTCCAGTGTAATGATTGAGTCTTTCCACTCTAATCAAACAGTTCCCGTACCTCAAACTTTAAGCTTAGCCTTGAGTTTTCCGGTTTTTATCTCATCTAGTTCTTCATCCAGATTGATTGAAGGGAAAAATTTTAGATCATTGAAGATGTGCACATTTGCTCCGGAGTCTAGTATCAGATTAGGATTGTTGTCCAAATTGATCCAGAGCGTAAGTAGTGCATGGTAGTTGATTGTAGGATTCTTCTTGGTTTTATTCTTCCATTCATTCTGTTGTTTGATCCACCATTCCTGAGCGACTTGAGGGTGTAGATGGAAACACAATGATTCAGGATGTGGGGCATTAGGATTGTGGTAGCCCTCTTTACATCTGATCTTGTATTTATTTTCATCTTTATTGGTTCTTGACTTAGTTGACACTAGAGAAAGTTCCATAGAGGGTTTATTTGTCCTAGTTTGAGACATTCTTTCATTATTGTATTGGATCAGGTGGTTGTAGACCACGTTGACTGTCAGGGATTTTGCCACATGCATTATTTGTTGTTTGAGATTCTCAAGAACGGGTGGAAATTTGAAGAGCAAGAGGTAAGCAAGGATGTCTTTAGGTAATTCAATGCCTACATCCGCCATTTGAGTAATGGATTTCTGCATTTTGTTAAAAAAAACTTTGACAGCATGTTTGTTAAAGGTTGAATGGAGAAAATGATTGAAAACTCTAGCTCCATTTGCAGTCTCAGACAATGTGAATCTTTGGGTAATTTTGGCCCACAGCAACTTGGATGAGGTTATTTTGGTTGAATTGACAATTTTTGCATGTTCTGTGCTATCTAATTTGGAGAGTATTATTTCTCTGATTTCCTTATCTTTCTTGACAGACATCTGACCAGCATTTTGGGACATGGTGTCTTTGATATCCTTGAGATTGAATAGCATAAGCATTTTGTTGCGCCATATTGAGTAGTTTTCTTCATTTAAGGGAGGTATAGCATTGACCAAAGCTTTGAGGGCCACCTGATGGAATTAGTCGGCGGCTCCTGCTGGTTTGTTTATTGTTTGTAAGTTAGGTCTTTGGAATTTGGCTTTTAACCCTGATATGATAGGCTAAATTTCCTTATGACATAGAACAAGCAGACTGTGAAAATACAAGCAACATGAGAAGCAGAACAACGGTGAGGAATAGAAAAGAAATAAAAGATAATTTGAGAATGGGGACCCTACGCCTGAATCCAAAGGATTGACTGAGGATGAGATAGCATAGTCTGAGAGCTTGAGCGGAGGCTGGTTGAAGAGGTCTTGAGGTTAGAATTAAGAGATGATTGAGAATAAAAAAGAGTGGAGCCTTACCAGGCAGGATTTGCAAGTCAAAAGAAGTTGAGATCTTGGTTTTCAGAAGGCTGATGATGAGATGATAATCATTCAAGTAGATTAGAGAAGAAAAGATAAGGAAAAGGAAGAAAAATAAAGGACTTGGAGGAAAAATAAAGTAGTCAAACAGAAGGGAAACCTAGAATGGTTGAAACAGTCTGAAGGAGAGGTCTGGGTCCCCGGTAGATTGCTGAGAAGAGGGCAAGAGCAGTAGGGAGCGCAACAGGAGCATGGGAGAAGCAGAGATTGCACGGATCGTAAGTTGTGGAATCTCAACAATCTGGTACCCTTCAAGCGCTTCATTGCAAAGAGTTGGGCAGGTTCATTGAGAACCTGGAGGTTGGTTGGGTTTGAGTTGATCATCCCCAATCTTCTGCTGAAAACCAGATTTATTAGCTTGTGGGCGTTGTTTACATGCAACAGCTTTGTTCTTTGAACTTTAAACAAATTTTAGCTTCTTTTGTCTAAGTTTTTCCCACATAATCTTGGCTCAGATAGTGCTGTTCCATTGCTACCCAACTACTATCATCTTTAACCTTTACTACTTGATTCCTCATTGACCAGGTTCTGGACCTTGATCTTGGTTACATTTAAATATTTTTGTAACACTCAGGAGGGCAGCCTAAACAGCACCTTTCGCCTACACAGAAGTGCCACAGCCTAGCACCGTTTGGAGTCTTACATTTGGTCCCCCGGGCAGGGATTGAACCAGCAACCTTGGGATTTACAGTCCCAACTTGAAGAATCTACTCTGAAATCCAATCCAATCCTTTTCTTTTCTTCTTTTTCCCGACATCATCCAGATCTGATCCGTGGGGGAAACTTGTTCCAGAAGTAAGTCCTCCCAATTGTGCACCATCTGGGCAGGATTCTTGTTGTTTTTGTGAAACTCTACCCTTGCCACGCTTGTGAGCCACCTTGGAACTCTGCTTTTTGGATCCCCGTAGGAACTCTGTCTTCAAAATGGAATCTGTTCCCTCCACCACTGTTCGGGCCAAGATGGTCAAGATCAAACCCAGAACAAGAACCTAGGCTTCAATGGAACCAACGTGGAACAATTTTTGGACTCCTATGAAATGGCTGCTGAAGTGGATGGTGCAAGTGAACATGATATGGCCTATCAGTTACAATTTTTTATTGTAAAAGTGAAAAGAGCTGAAGCTCAAATCGGATAAAGGGATTAAAAAATGAGTGAAAGGTGCTTGTAACGTCAAGCGTAAAGGACCTGAGATCAGGAGGAAAAGGAAACTCCGGTTGATTTGTTGGCTGAACAGATGCTTGAATTCCACTTGAGAGCACCATGGTTTAAATAGACTAAATACATGATTGGCCAACAAGTGGTTGAGTACAAAATGAATAAGGCAAAATTAACATAAGCAGTTTAAGTGACATGGTAAGTGAAATGCTATTCTTGGACAGTCTGACAATCACTACTAAGAACACAGCCTAGTTATATTTTAACCATTATTTTAATACTTCAATAACAACAATAATATAAATCAAATCAATCCAATCAATAGTACTTTAAACTCCAGTGAAAGTCACATAAATGAAAACTCAAACTCTAACATTTATCTCCTCTGATAAAGTTATGGAAGTGATTGAATTGTTTGATTGATTTGAAACTCATAACTGGAGGCTCTTGAAGGAGGCTATGATGGCTTATTGGGGAAAAATAGATGTGGCTAGGTTTACCTTACAGGACTTGGATTCTCTGGTTTCTCAATTGATCTCCAATGGTGGTTTCTCTTCAGCTTCTTATTATCAGTCTTTTAGAAAGTCTTGGGATCCTATTCAGTCTCATCTTATCAGGAACAATCAAATTGACACTGTGGAAAAAATTTGAGTTTGATTTTTCCAATCTTTTTTGCCAGGAGTGCAGGAAAGGATTAGGGATGAATTGGTCAAGTCTGGATCCCCAATCACTACTAGGGATAATCAATTCAAACTCCCTGTCTTTTTGGTCCTTAGGCATGTGGTGGAAAAAGTCATGAAAGGTCAAACTGCTTTAACTTTTGAAAAGCCCAGGATCACTGAACCAGTCCATGCTCCTTCCTTCCAAGAATCCAACAAAATCATGAACAAGATGTAAGCAAATCGCAGACCTAAATCAAGCCCTCAGGCCAATTAGGATACTGCTACCATAGATGAGATTACTAAGCTACTTCAGGCCTTTGAGAATAAAATATATCAGAAAATATCCTCTTTAGCTACCCCTAAACCTGCTAATTCTGTTCCTAAATCCACCTTACTCTTCTATTACTGTCATAGAGAAGGCCATGGTACTGGTAGATGTCCTGAACTCCAGAAGGACAAGGAGGAGAAATTAGTAGAGCAGAAGGGAAATAATTTATTTCTTCCTAATGGTGCTTTGATGCCTTTCAACTCATCTTGTCCAATCCGCCATGTGGTGGCTTCTTACAAACCACCAACTCCCAAGAAGGCATCTCTGGTCTCCTTGGATTTTCAATCATCCTGTGGCACTCTTCAACCTTGGTATTCTCCAGCTATCACTTCTTCCAGCTTCTCTGGTGCTTATCAACCTGATCCAGCTAGGAAACGCCATGAGGAACCCAAACCTCACAATTTTCCTCCTTTTCCGTCTACAATCCTTTGAAAACCTGTCAAACGCCAATCTTTGCCTGATCCTCCTTCCTCTGATGTGGAAGACATGGAAGTAGAAAGGGAACCAATCATGGAAAGGTTCCAGGACAACTCTGATCCTTCTCCTCCTCTTCAATCTGGTCAACCCCCTCAATCCTCTTATCCTCTTCCAGTACCTGCCTCACCTAATCTTCCTCCCTCCACCCAGCCCAAAGTTTGGTTTGAGAGGGGCATTTCCAAGGACTACCCTAATGCTGTGGAAGGAGTATTAAAGAAAATTTCTGAGCTCAAAATTCCTGATCTGTCTGTGGCTGAACTACTGTCTATCTCTCCATCTGTGGCTGAAGGCATGAAGAAATGGGTTTCTTGTTGACGTGTGGAAATTGGTCTGGACAAATTGAAGGTCTCTTCTGGCACTTTGATGGAGGACTCTGGTGGATCAGATCCCCCTTCAGATGCCAATCTGTATTCCTGCCCTCTTGGATTTCTTCCCTGATATCTTGGTAAATTGGCTAAAACAGTTTCTCTTCTTGTGGATTTGGGTTCTCAGCTCAACTTAATCTCAGATGCTATGGCCTGCAAACTCAAGCTTTGCCCAAGGGTCAGTTTTACTTCTGTGGTTTATGGTATAGGGAATCAGTCATGTGAAATGGTTGGTATTGCTGAGGATTTTCCTGTTTGAATTGGTCAAAATATTGTTGGAACTTGTCACTTCTGGATCACTCATTTGGAAGGTCCTATGATCTTGGGCCAACCATTCTTAATGGATTTTGGTGCTACCCTGATTTTTTCTGATCAAGTTGGTGAGAGAATCCTTCTCCCTGATGCTGATGGCAGAAAAATTGAAGTTATGCTTTGTTCCTTGGATTCTGGTCATTGGGAACAAGATTTTCCTGGTTGTTCTCCCAAAGAATTTCTAAAGGGAAAGCAGAAGGACAACTCTCATTCCTCTCAGCCTCATTTTTTATTGGATTAGTTGATCCTGCTGATAGTTTTAGTTCCTCTCAGCCTCAGACTTCAACTTATGGATCAACTTCAACCTCAGAGGCATATTTTTTGTTTTTCTCATAATCTCTTCCTCATCCAAATAAGATCAATAAAAAATCCGAAAATTCCAAAAATATTTCTTCTCTCTCTGGGTCTGTTGTATCTTCTTTTCCTTTTTCCCTTCAGCCTGATCAATTATCCTCTACTCTGGTTTTGAATCTCTGCAATGAGTCTAAACTAGATCCCAATCTTGTTTATTTTCTTGGTGGTTTTGGTATGAAGGAGTATGGTCTTAAGTGGAGGCAATGTGGGGTAGAAGTAAGTCCTCCCAATTGTGCACCATCAGGGGCCTCCACTACTGTCATTTTTGAAACTCTACCCTGTGTCACACATGTGAGCAATGCATTAGCTTTTCAATCCTCTTTTATCAAAAATGCACCTTTCAGGGACAAGGCGGAACATCAATCTTGGAAGATGTTGGAACTTGGCCTCAGTTTTTGTACTCAGGTCTCACTGTTCAATGCTTGGAGGAAGAAAGGATTCCTGTCTTTTGCGGTCAAGTATGAACCAGTTGCAAAAAAGGTTCAACCAGTCAACCAACCAATGCCTCTCAACCTCAACCCTTCTCTTATGCGCCCCCCTCTATCCCGCAATCCTTAATGTGGTTTACCTCAATCCTTTACTGCTCCATTCATCCCCTCTGGTTTTGTCACTGAAGAACATCTGAAAGTGGTCAACTTTGGTCCAGATAGATGGCTTCTTCCTGATGAGTTGAATTTGATCAAAAATGTCTTAGCCCTTAGGGAAAAATATATTGCTTTCTGTGAAGAAGAGAGAGGTCTCTTGAAAGAATCCTATGGCCTCCCTTACATTATCCCTGTAGTAGAACATGATCCCTGGCAAAAGAAGAAGATCCCAATCCCTGCTGCTAAAGTTGACAAATTCATCAAGTTGTTCTGCAAACAAGTCCAAACTGGTTTATATGAACAATCAACTTCTAGCTATTCCATTCCTGTTTTCTGTTTTCTCAAGAGTAATGGTAAACTTAGAATAGTTCATGATCTCCAGCCTCTAAATAAGGTTACTATTAAAGACTCTGGTATTCCCCCTGCTACTGAAGAATTTGTCAAATCCTTCTCTGGGAGAGCTTGCTATGGTCTAGGTGACATTATGGGTGGCTATGACAAACAATCCTTACATCAAATTTCTTGTCCTCTCACTACTTTCAATACTCCTCTTGGTTTTTTCCAACTTACTCAATTACCTCAAGGTGCCACCAATTTGGTTGCAGTCTATCAGGCTCAGATGGTTTGGATCATCCTGGATGAAATCCCTGATCATGCTGGTCTCTTTATTGATGATGGCCGGATTAAAGGTCCAGTTTCTGATTATAACAATGAGCTCTTACCCTGGCATTCAGGAATCTGTCAATGTATCTGGGAATATACAACCACTCTGGAAAGGATCCTGTTTTGAATCAAGGAGTCTGGTATCACTGTCTCTGGATCCAAATTGGCTGCCTGTGTCCCTGCTTTGGAAATTGTTGGTCATGTGGTCTGCAAGGAAGGAAGAAGGATGGCTCCATCCAAAGTCAACAAAATTCTCTCTTGGCCTACTCCCATCAATCCAACTGAAGTCAGAGGTTTCTTAGGTTTTGTAATGTGTGTTCATATCTTTATCCCTTCTCTATCCAAAATTTGCATTCCCTTGTGTTGCTTAACCAGGAAGGATGCTGAATAGTTTTGGACCCAAGCTTGTGAAAAATCATTTCAGATGCTCAAAACAATTGTTGTCTAAGACATTGTCTTGAAGAATATCACTTATGGACCTAGGGATGGCAAGATCAAGCTGGCTGTGGACTCTTGTTATCAATCTGTTTGGGCTGTCCTTACTCAGGAAGATGAAAATCGTTTGGATTGTCCTGCTCTGTATGAATCTCTTCTTTTTTCAGAGGTGGAATCCAGGTTCTCCAAGCCAAAACTGGAACTTTGTGGTGTGGCCCAAATGTTGAAGAAGCTCCAAACTGTTCTCTGGGGTCAACACTTTGAGTTACAAGTTGATGCATGATCCATTATCAAAATGATCAATGCCCCCAGTCTTCCAAACGCTCCAATGACTTTTTGGGTGGCTTGCATCCAGTTGTTCTCTTTTGATATTGTTCATAGGTCTGGAAAATCTTTCACCATGCCTGATGGTTTATCTCAACACCCTTTTGGAGATGAAGAATTGGATGTTGGAGTGGATTTTGACAAGTTGGAACCTTTAATTTTTCCTGTCTTTGCCTTTTCCTCTCAAGATTATTCTGGATTCCAACAAGGCTTCTGGCTTAAATTAGAGCAGTATCTCTCCACTCTCCAGAGGCCTCCTGATCTCTCTGCTAAAGATTTTTGATCACTCAAAAGGAAGTCCTCCAATTTCTTTGTCCAAGGTACTAGGCTTATGAAAAAAGGCAACCCTTGTGTTCTTATTGTTGGCACCATCCCTTCTAAACAAGATTCAATCCTTGAAAGTCTCCATGAAGGCCTTGGTCATTGTGGGGAAACCAAAACTTATTTTCAAATATCCAAACAATTCTGGTTGCCATCCTTGAAGAAATCAGTCTCTCAATGGTGCAAGATTTGTCAATTCTGTCAGAAAATTGATCTTAGGCACCCAGCGGAAATTTTTTATCCCACTGGAGAGTCCACAGTCTTTGGAAGGATTGCTATGGATGTGGCTCATATTAAGGCTGGTGGAGCTAAGTACCTCATAGTGGCTAGAGATGATTTTTCTGGATGGGTTGAAGCAAAATTCCTTAAGAACCTCAGCTCTGAATCAGTAGCAGCCTTCCTCTATGAGACTTGGACAATGTGTTATGGCTTGGCTCAATCTTATTCAACTGATGGTGGCTCCAAGTTTGGCGGAAAACTGGCTGAAATTCTACAATTGCTTCCTGGTCAACATAGGGTGACCACTCCTTATTATCCGGAAGGTCAATGCATGGTGGAAAGAGGCCATGCTCCTTTAAAGGCTGCCCTTGTCAAGCTGGCTGGTGAAAATTGAAAGAATTGTTGCAAATTTCTTCCTCTGGTCCTATTCTCCAATCAAATTTCAACTAAACAAACCACTGGCTACTCACCTTATGAAATTATCTTTGGACAAAGGGCTGTCCTTCCTCTTGATCTGGAAATGGAATCTTTCTTAGGTATTTCTTGGGAAAAGGTTTCTTCCACCACTGATCTATTAGTTGCCAGATCCAAGGAACTGGAGCAAAGTGAAGATGTTTGTGACACAGCTTATCAGAAGATGATGGATTCAAGATAAAAATCAGTCAATTATTGGGAGGATAAGCACTCCAAGAAAATCAGGGATCCCTTGAATCCTGGGGATCTAGTCTTAGCTTATAATTGATCCTTGGAAACTCAGTGGGCAAAGCTTTTCTTTAACCGCTGGAATGGTCCTTATTGAGTGGTCTGTCAAGTCAGAGGTGTATCATATGGTTTGGAGGAGCTGGATGGTACTCAGATGGCCAGAAGGTTCTCTGCTGATCAGGTCAAGAAATTTCATTTTTGTGGAGGCAACTTGTTCCAGAAGTAAGTTCTCCCAATTGTGCACCATCAGGGGTCATCTGCTGCATTTTGTTGTGAAACTCTGCTGTATGCCACATATGTGAGCACCTGGGACACCTTCTTCATTCTTTTGTCTCAGCCACTTCCAGGACCTTTTCTTTGGATGGATCAAGCTCCCTTTTCAATCACCCTCAAGATCAAACGGGCATTTTTCTGTTTCAATTCCTCAGTTCCTTATTTTATATATATCATCAAAGATACTCAGATGCAGACTAGGGACAGTCTGTGAGTTGGGAAGAGATGTGGTGCCCAATCTGGGACACCTCTGGACAAGTATGGAAAAAGTAAAAATTTTTATGAGCTTTTCTATAAGCCTCCAGTTAGATCCAAAAAAAAAAAAAAAAAAAAAAACTTTTTGATTGGTGTGGTGACCAAATCTGGACACCCTGGACCAGATGCCAAAAATTCAAAATTTTTTCTATGATTCTTTTATTTAGGTGTCACTTATCTGGAAAAAGAAAAATTGGAATTTTTTTTATCAGTATCACTCCTCCAATTTCCTCATCCTGCCAAACATTCCTCTGTCCCAGTGGTCTAGGACCGGCCTCTCTTGGTCTCATGACCTAGACATTGCGTTTGATCCCTTCTCTCTTTGTTCCCCCCTTCCTTTTGGCCAAACGCGCAGGCCAAGACCCGCTTGGCCCAAGATATCCCTCTCCTACCCTCCCTATGCTCCTGCTCCACCATCTTCCGTTCAACCCAATCCCATCACTCAATCTCTTGCTCTCAGGTTACAAGAACTTGCCAATTCAAATTGCAACTGTCTATTGGATGATGACAACTATTGCTCAACCACAACAAACCCAAATACCCATCCTACTCCTCTCCCCTTTTGGAATCCATCTCCAATCTCCATCATCCTCCCTTGATCCATCCATCCAAATCCCTCAACCTCAAATTGATCCAATCCAGTAGATCCTCTTGTTCCACCTCATCCTTCCTTCACATAATCTTTTGAAATCAATCTTGTCAGACCCTTCATCATCCATCCCAGAACAACTTGCATCACTTCAAGACTTGATCCAGCTCAAGCATCACCGGTACCAATTCCTTCATCTCCAACCTGAGCTAATCAGAACCCGCTTTGAGCCTTGGCATGATCTCCTTTGCCAGCCCTCTGGCACCTGTCAGGCTTGGCTCTGGCCAACCTGCTCACCTTCCTCCTGGGACTCTCCCACCTCCGTCAAATCATTTGCACCCCCCTTCCATCTTTGGGTGGGGGGGGGGAAAGCATTGTCTACCACCCGCAGACATCCGCGGGCGGTCTGGTTCATTTCTTTTCCCACCCCTTCCGCCTTTGGGTGAGGGGTGGGTGTCCCCGGTGTTTTTGCAAGAGCCCGTCTGCGGACGGACGCAAGAGAGGTGAAGGGATGAGAATAGATCCCACCCCAGTCAGGGAGGCCAGATTTCCACTGGCCCGCCTGATCCATTTTTCTGATAATCTGAAATCCCTGAGAGAAAAAAAAAATCCGCTCTATTTGTAGAACCACTTATACATAGTCTAACAGGGCCTCCTGCCCATATAAGGAGGGGCTCTCCCCTGCCTTTTCAGTGGGGTATCATATGGTACCTTACCAGAGAGTAACATCATCACTACCATCTTGAAATATATTATCTGTGGGGTCTCATTCCCCTTTATCTGAGACTGAATTCTGGGTATATCCATGATTGCCCCTTGATCCTTGAGCCTCCATACTCAAACCTTGATCCTTGATCTTTATCACCAACCAATAGCTTTGCTGGTTGAAGAAGAATTCAACTGATTGAATTCTTGAGTGTGTTACACCACTCCTGATCCCTTTATCCAACCATACTGGTCCCAATCATCCTTTGATTATCTTTCTGGAACCAGTCACATTTGACTGAAGAGGTTTTATTAAGCTTAAAACCTGGAGTGTTAAACCTTCCTTCACTTCTTTTGAAGTTGAATTCAGCCATGCTATTCTTGAGTCCCTTGAGAAGTGTTGGGTTATTCTTGTTTGAATCAGTTATTTTTTTGCTTCTAGAGCATCATCAAATAATTAGCTTTGTCTTGTGCTGCCACCCACAGTTATCTGGTACCCTTCAAGCACTTGACTGCGGAGAGTTGGGCAGGTTCATTGAGAACCTGGAGGTTGTTTGGGATTGAGTTGATCTTTCCAAAGCTTCTGCTGACAACCAGAGCTATTAGCTTGTGGGCGTTGTCACTTACAATTCCCTTGTCTTGTTGAACTCTGAACAATCCTTGACTTCTTTTATTCAAGTTTTCCCCAACATCATCTTGCCTCAGATAGTTTTGTTTCCCCAGCTACTGACTACTATCATCTTTATCCTCTTAAATTTGGTCCCTCTTTTACCAGGTTCTGGACTTTGATCTTGGTTACATTTAAATATTTTTTTAAAACTCAGGAGGTCAGCCTAAACAGCACCTTTCCCCTCCACAGAACTGCAATGGCCTAGCACTGTTTGGATTCTTACATTGGGAATGATTCCCATATCCAGTTCCCAAACTTCCAGCTCCCACTCTCCTAGTTGTTTAGGATCATCTCTTGGGTGCCTAGCGCCCAGTCCTACGTTCAATTTGCACTCGCTTTGCACTGCTATCCACCCTTTTTTGGCAAACCTGCAGATGAAGACCCGCTTGGATTGCGGGCTTCTATCAGGCACCGTCACCCCCAATTGGCCATCAACCTCCGATCTCATTTGCCATCAAACCCCATCCCATCCCATCTCACTCCTCAGTCTCCTTCAACTAGCTCCCATCCCAATTGATGGACTCTTGATTGGTTTGATTTACTTTAACCAAATCACCTCCACTAATTCATCTCCCTCATCCCCACTGATCCCTATCAACCAATTCACAATTCATTGTTTGATCCTATTGACCATCTTACTTGGTACCAAGTTCATCTCCAATCGATTGATCACCATGCTAACATTATCCAAAGTCACCAGTGTATCCAAATTTGAATTAGACAACCTGGAACATGATCTGTTGAAGAGATTAAAGCTTGAATTTTGTTGTTTGAACAAACAACTTGATTGACTCATCCAACTCATCCTGACCCATCATCATCAACCCCAAAGAATCATCAACAACAACAAAAAAAACAATGACCACCACCACCTAGCCAACAATCTCCATCCTCCTCACCTTTTCCCACCGCCATCACCGCCAACCAATCTTTCTCAATTGCTTGGTTCATGCCCTCATCTCTCTGTGGTTCTGCCCGCAGCTGTTGCCTGGGCTTGTCAAACACCTGCTGGAGGTCATCCATGGTCTCAGCAGTTGCCCGCGTGGGTCTCAACTGCTGCCTGGGCCCATCAGCATGTCCATGGGTGTCTCACTAGCTACTCTCTTGCCTGTGCCCATCATTGGCACGGGCCGGGGTTTTGATTCAGTTCTTTTTTTTTTTGAGTGTTTTTTTTCTTTTTTTTGCCTTTTGTTTTCTCATGAAAATCCTAAAAAAAAAAAAAAACTTTTTTTCTGCTCTATTTGTAGTATCCCTTGTAAATAGTCTACAGGGACCCATGGTCTATAAAAGGAGGGCCTCTCCCAGGCATTTTCAAAACATCCAGGGGAGTGTCTGCATATGTCCCCCGTTAACATTGAAATCTGATCCTCATCCTCATCCTGGGTATATCTATGATTGCCCCCTGATCCATTGATCCTTAGTCTTTGCCCCTCTGTGGCCTGATCCTTATCACCAACCAATAGCCTTGCTGGTTGAAGAGAATTCTTTCTGTTGGAATTCTTGAGTGTGTTATACCACTCCTTGATCCCTTTCTCTGACCATACTGGTCTTGATCCCTCCTTGATCATCTTTCTGGAGCCAATCATGATTGATTGAAGAGGTATTATTAAGCTTAAGACCTGGAGTGTTATACCTCCCTTATTTTTTTTGGATTTGCATTCTATCAGCCTACTCTTGAGTTCCTTGAGAATTGTTGAGGTTATCCTTGCTTCAAATAAGTTACTGTTTGCTTTTAAAGCTTCTTAAACATAGTGCTTTGTCTTGTATGGCCACCCTCAGTTATCTGGTACCCTTCAAGCGCTTGATTGCAGAGAGTTGGGCAGGTTCATTGAGAGCCTGGAGTTTGGTTGGGTTTGAGTTGATCATCCCAAATATTCTGCTGACTACCAGAGTTATTAGCTTGTGGGCGTTGTTTACATGCAACAGCTTTGTTTTTTGAACTTTAAGCAAACTTTAGCTTCTTTTGTCTAAGTTTTTGCCACATAATCTTGGCTCAGATAGTGCTGTTCCATTGCTACCAAACTACTATCATCTTTACCCTTTACTACTTGATTCCTCATTGACCAGGTTGTGGACCTTGATCTTGGTTACATTTAAATATTTTTTTAACACTCAGGAGGGCAGCCTAAACAGCACCTTTCCCCTCCACAGAACTGCCACGGCCTAGAACCCTTTGGAGTCTTACACCAGCCTAGCCACCACTTTTGGTGGGGGGGTGATCAAGTCCCCCCCCACCATGACCGGTTGCTGGCTGGCTCCATCCAGCCAGCCCTCCCCCTCCTCCTTTCAATGGCAAGCAAGGGGAGGGGGAGGAGCCGGGGCCATCCCTCCCGTGGCAGCCACCCATTGCGGCAGCCACAACTGGGGTGGGGGGGCTCCATTTTGATTCCCCCTGCTCCCTACAATGGCCCTGCGTGGGTCTTTGGGCCCCATAAATGGGCCATAAGCAAAAACAGCGGCCCCAAGTGGGCCGCAACACAGGCGGTGTAAGACTTCAAACGGTGCTAGGCCGTGGCAGTTCTGTGGAGGGGAAAGGTGCTGTTTAGACTGCCCTCCTGAGTGTTAAAAAAATATTTAAATGTAACCAAGATCAAGGTCCAGAACCTGGTAAATGAAGAATCAAGGAGTAGAGGATAAAGATGATAATAGTTTGGTAGCAATGGAACAGCACTATCTGGTACAAGATTATGCAAGGAAAAACATGAAAAAAAGAAGTTAAAGTCTGCTTAGAGTTCAAGGAACAAAAGCTGTTGAATGTAAAAAACGCCCACAAGCTAATAACTCTGGTCCTCAGCAGAAGATTGGGGATGATCAACTCAAACCCAAGAAACCTCCAGGTTCCCAATGAACCTGCCCAACTCTCCGCAATCAAGCGCTTGAAGGGTACCAGATAACTGAGGGTGGCTGTACAAGACAAAGCACAATGTTTAGAAAGCTCCAAAGCCAACAGTAACTGATTTTGAAGCAAGGATAACCTCAACACTTCTCAAGGGACTCAAGAATAGGCTTGCAAAATGCAACTCCAAAGAAAATAAAGGGAGGTATAACACTACAGGCCTTAAGCTTAATAAGACCTCTTCAATCAATCATGATTGGCTTCCAGAAAGGTGATCAGGGATCAGGACCCGTATGGTCAGAGAAAGGGATAAAGGAGTGGTATAACACACTCAAAAATTCCAACAGACAGAATTTTTCTTCAACCAGCAGGGCTATTGGTTGGTGAAAAGGATCAAGGATCAAGGGTTTGAGTATGGAGGCTCAAGGATCAAGGGTTGAGTATGGAGGCTCAAGGATGAAGGGTATTCTGATTTCATGCTGGATGATTCCCTCCTTCAATGATGGATCCAAAAGGCAGGGGAGAGCCCCTCCTTATATGGGCAGGAGGCCCTGTTAGACTATGTACAATGGATTCTACAAATAGAGCAAAAAAGGAAAGAAAATCATGTGGTCACTTGCGTCTGTCCATGGATGGGCACACGCAACAATACCGGAATCACCCACCCCTCATCAGAAGGCGGAAGGGGTGGGAAAGGGAAATGAACCAAGCCGCCGCGGATGTCTGCGGGCGGTAGTTGACACTCTTCACCCCTCGTCCAAAGGCAAAAGTGGTTGGGAGAGCCCCAGGAAAGGTGACAGATGAAGTTTGTGAGAGCGCGGATGGGTGGATAGGAGATCGGCTCAAGACAGTTGAGTAAATCCTGACAGGCTTGAGATTCACGACTGATAGATCAAGTGAGATGGGAGATTTGACGGATCCGAGGATTTGACAAATGCTTGGGGGTGCGGTCGGGATGGATTTGGTAAATCATGGATGAGCGCCGCGCGACGGTAGCAATGAGGATAAGCGCCGCGCAACGGGTGAGGATGAGGACGCCCGACGCGCAATGATGACGGTGCGGATGAGCCTGAGGATGAGTTGGAATTATTATTATTATTTTTTTAGATGCCGGAAGGTACGTTTGCACAACAGTTTATGGATTGAGGTCTTAAGGTGGCCAGGGTGTCCAGGATGGGGCACCACAACGGCAGCCCCAAATGGGCCGCCACCAAGCCCAAAAGGTGAATTTAAATAATTTTGCGGGCCAGCCCGTCTGGCCAAGTATGTCCAAAATAAACCTTGGGCCCAATTATCCCCATTCAAGCCTATCTGGCTGAATTCGCCCATATACCCCACCAGGATTGTTAGGGCCTGTGTACCAATAGGCCTGTTTCACGCGTTTTGAGGCCATTTTCCCCAAATCTGTGACATTCACACAGGCACGTATGGTCGATGTGTGTGTCCAATGGGCCGCAAAGGCCCTCATGTACATCCCATTTGGATTACAATCATACATAGCACACGTGTAAGTGCTTATGTATTTTAACATGAAGGACTTCAAAGGCTTGTTCCACCTACTTTTGGCACACTTCTGGCATTTGAGAAAAGTGCCTTTTTTTAGAATCTTGCAGTTGCAAGATGGTCTTGAATAATGTGGCCAATTTGGGGTAAATCCCATTGGAAAGGTAGTTTCTGGTATTTTATTGTTGACCATATATCTTGAATTTGAAAATTGGTTCAGTTCCGCAGAGAAGTTCCTTGAAAAGAGGGGAAGAGTCAGGAACATTAATATTTTTGGGACTTCCAGGTAAGCCAAAGAAAGCATGCCAGAAACAGAGGTTTTTAGATGCTACTGCCTCAATTATAATTGTTTTTTCCTTCTTTTACCTGTATATTCCCCATGCCAAGCACAGTGGCAATTTTTCCACACCCAGTGCATAAAGTCTAGCAATCCTAGAATTCCTGGGAAGCCTTGTTGTTCATATATTGCCAGGATTTGCTCAAGGTTGATTTGGGTAGGATGTTGCATGTACTCCAATTTGATATAGCTATTATGGCATGACTGAACCAACAAAGGTACTCCAAAGATGTTGTTTCTGACATGTTGTAAGCAATTTCACCCAGGAACACAATCACAACCCCAGAAAATCTACAGAGCGCAGGTTGCCTGCATTGCAACTACCTAGCGTGTGGAGTAGAAGTCCTCTGTAGTCCTTCCACTCACGCAAAACCAACCATCAGGACAAAAGCCAACCTGAACCATTGCAAGGACACTCAAAACATCACCAACCATGGACTTTGCCAATTGTAGGATTAACTGCTCAATTTCTCAACTATCAGACCAGACTTAATGAGGAGCAAGAGTGAGGACGGGCAGAGGTGACTCATCTATTTCTTCATTTTTTTCTTCTCAAGAATCCCTCAGCTGTCATCCCTGTCTTCCATTTCTCAAGCTTCTGTTCCCTATCATCACAGACCCATTTCCTGTGATACTTGATGTACTCAACTTTGAAGTCACATTGTAAGCGCTGACCTTCCAGATTGAGCCCCATAAATGGTAAATAATAAATCCCCACCCTGTCTTTTCCATCCACCTGTTTTTGCTGTTCTATCTGCGTCTCATTTTCTTGGGTTTTTGCTGCCTCTTTGACTGTTACTACTGTTTACATTGACTTGCTGAAATGAGGAAATATCTCTGCGCATTACATGGTAGCAAGAGCCATTCCTTGGAATTCAATAAAGGTAGAATACAAAATTTCCCCAGGTCCAATATGGCCAACCCAAGCAACCTTGGAGGTTCCCAAATAGTTATCATCAACTCCAGTGACTCCAAAGGCAATAATTTCTCCAAAAAGGAAAAACTCCAACTGCTTACTCAACACAACTGTTATGAGTGGAAAGCTCAATTTGAAAACCTCCTCATCAGCAAGGGCAATGAGGAACTACTTGACAATGAGTTGATTAAGGATAACCGCAACTCAAACAGATTCCAACAGAAGACAGCCCTAGCCATCAGCCTCCTGTACTTTTTGGTAAATTGTGATCTCCGGGGATACGTGTCCCCCAATTGCAAGGACTTCACCCAAGCCCTGGAAGATTTAGGGAAGGCCTGTGGCAAGAAATCCCTAATAACCATTGGAAAACATGTCTTCAACTATTACACCTTACCTATCAACCATCAAGCTCCATCCAAGATCACTTAGTTGAATTTTGTGAGAAATACCTTTCACTAAATGACACCCTTGACGCTCAAGATCCGGAATACAAGGATGAGTCCATCAGCATCTCCTCCTCCCTTGCAGAAATCCTCTTCCTCAAGAGCTTCTGTCTAGATCAGTCTCTCAACCCGCTGATTAATTCATGCCATGACATCAAGCCATTCAGATTTGATCAAGTATACAATCAAATGCTGGCCAAAGACACATTTTGTCAAAGCAAGCTATCAGAAACAGCCTACTGCAAATTGCTGCAATATTGCAAGTTCCATACCAATCAATTGAGACATTGTGCAACTCAACGTGGGTTGGTATCAAACCAACAGATCAACCACAGCATGCCCAGGTCAGATGTTCCCACAAAACACCAGCCAAACGACAAGCCTAAACCACACCGCAGCCCCAACCAACTCAAATTGAGAGAACTATTGATAACCTGACCAAAGAAATATGTTCACTAAAGACCAAAGACTCCCTCAATTCATTCAAGGAGGGATCTGATCAATCCCGAGAAAACCACCTTAACAGTAACACTGACGAGGACTCTGATTTATTTATTGACTAATGTGCTGTGTATTCCACCTCCTCACCATTGTACAATACACTTGAGGCTATATACAACTCAGACGCCACTTGCTCAAAGGTAAACAACAAAAACCTGCTAAGCAAAGTGAAACCTCACAAAAAGCAAATAAAGACCCTAGGAGGTCACGTGGGGAAACTCAAACTTGGCCCCATATCCATATTACCCATATACTTTGCCCAAAATAGGCCTTTCAACCTTATTTTGGCATCACAACTAGAAGATCACAGTCTAAAGATAGTCCACAAACAGTGCATGGTCCTTCTCAAGATGGCTGAGGTGGTGGTGTTCACGTTCAACCACATAAGCAACCTATATGCCGCAACAATCAAGCCGGAGAGCTCCCTACTGGTTATTGGGGATAATATCACTTTATCTGACTGGCACATAACCTTAAGGCACCCATCAGACCAATACCTCAAGGAATTCCTGAGTAAACAAAATCTCTCCCTGGATTCACTACAGATATCCAGAAACTGCAAAATATGCAATTCCTGTAAACTAAAGCAGTTGAGTCACTCAAAACCTCTCCCTAAGTCCCCATTGCCCTTCCACACCCTTCACAGTGACATCCTCTAAATCAAACCCCCTCAAAGCACAGATTTTGATACGTACTGGTACCTGTTGACAATTTCAGTCAATTCAATCAACTATAGCTGCTCAAGCTCAAAAGCAAATCAAAACAGATGATAATCTCCTACCTCAATGAGATTTGCAATTTCTTACAAATCACCCCAGCCATCTTTCACTCAGATTGAGGGTTTGAATTCTCATCCATCAAATTTCAAACCAAGCTGTTGAATTGCAGCATCACCATTGAGCAGGGACCCGCCAACTCACCCCAAAACAACAGACTAGTGGAGCAATTCAATCAAACCCTCCTAACAAAAATTTGGTGCATGATGGCTCAGTCCAAAATGCCCATCAACTACTGGGATGAGGCAGAAAAGCATGCCTCAGCCCTAATTAATATTCTCCCCAGCAAATCACTGAACTGGAGACCTCTGGTTGGTACCCTCTCCAACAAGGGATGCTGCATTGAGCCTATTTTTGACTTGAACTCACTCATTCCTTTTGGCCTAAATGTTCACACACACCACAGGCCCCCCTCCAAAGTACTGGCCCCTGGCCAACACCTTCTCTTCCTTGGGTATGAAACTCACTTGGATGCATGCAGGTTTCTGGACAGCTCCCAAAATTCTGTCACCGTCAGTCATGATTTCTCTGTATTGTCTTACTCCTTCAAATATCAGTTTCCTGAAGCTCTAAAGAAATCCACCTCCTCCCTTCCACTCTGGGTGTCCAGACCTGGTGACCATGTCACTTCCCCAAAAATTTCTTCCATCCCAATATGTAATCCTCTTTTGCAAATCAAACAGATCCATGTCATTAGTCACAAGCCAAATCCACCACTGCACTTGCAAATCCTTCTCCACAGTAACAGTCCAACCCCGCTGAACCACTCTCTCCACCTCCAGTCAATGGGGCCCCTCTGGAGCCTGCTCCTAAGAAAGGATACACCTACATCCCATCCTGAAACACCACCCCCAAGAATATCTCCTGTGAAATTGATGCATCTGCCATCCTCTCCTCTTCCTGTCAAGCCAATGCCTTGGCTCCGGTACCAAGCCCCTAAGGTGACATAGAAGAGCTTCAGCTGAGCAAGTATTTCACCGTGAAGGATGTGTTCTCCAATCCGGAAAAACAAGCTAAATGGATCTAGTCAATGTTGGAAGAAAATCAATCCTTCCTCATGAAGAACACAGGCACACTGGTCCCCCCTCCTAAGGACAACATTTTATTGGGTGGCATGTGGGGACTGGTGAAGAACAAGAACAAGTGTGGAAAGACGGTCTGCAGGAAGTCTCATTGGGTGTGCTTTGGTGACCATCAACAACAGCAAAGGCACCACTTTGACACGTATTCCAGCATGGGACATAACAAGTCCATGAATTCTCTCCTTGTACTGGCGGTCCAGAAAAATCTACTGGTGGCGCAGTTCAACGTGGAAACTGCGTTTTTACACAGGAAAATTGACACCTTTGTGCAAGTCTTGCAAGTCTTGGGCTTTGAAGCCCCTGGGAAAGAGGACTGGGTCTGGAAGCTCAATAAGTCACTCTACAGTACCAAGTATTTACCCAGGTGTTGGAAGAATAATCTAACCAACATGCTGTCCAAGCTGGGGCTCTCCCCATTGAAGGACAAAGGGTCCATTTTCCTCAATGAGTCCTGCTCACTACTGATTCATCTGCATGTGGAAAGCAGACTGGTGGTGGGAAGCTTGAAGGCCAGGATTGACACATTTCTTACAAACCTGAAGAAATCCTACGCCATCAAGCATCAATACCAACCCATCCAGCATCTGGGGTACACCTTTGACTGGAAGGGGGGAAATGGCATGATCATCCACCAGAGGGACTGCTGCAAGAAAATCCTTGAAGAATTGTTGATGGATCAATCAAGACCAGCCAAAAACCCCGCTCCTGCCAACCTACTCAAGGTTTTCAACAAGCCAGGCAAACCTTTCAATTCAAAGGTGATGGAGAAGGCCTTAGGCATGCTAAACCACCTGGCACTTCACAACTGACCCAATATAACACATACGTTGAACGTACTCTCACAGCACACGTCCAAGCCTAACCAGAATCATTGGTCGGTGGTCAAGCACTTGCTCCAATACCTGAGGGGGACAACTGCGGTCGGTATTCACTATCCAAAATTGGATTAACTGCTGGAAACCCTCTGCGGGTAGGCGGATACTGACTATTACAACGCTACAATAATGAGGAAGTCCACGTCTGGCTTTGTGATCACCTTACATGGAAACCCAATACACTGGAATTCCAAGAAAAATTTGGTAGTTGCTCAATCAACAACCAAAGCAGAATTCATAGCAATGAATCACTGCGCCAAACTACTAAGATCAATGACTCATCTCCTTTTCAACCTGGGATACAAGGTACCCAGACCTACAATCCTGAACAGTAACGCAGGTGCCAAATTTGTCAGCAAAGAGGCTCAGCCAAACCCTAACTCCAAGCATATTGAAGTAAGGTATCAGTATCTTTGCAACCTGGTCTCCAAATCTCTTCTTTCTGTCAAACAAGTACCAACGCAGGAGATGAAGGCCAACAAACTCACTAAGCCTCTCGGGCCAACAAAAGTAGAGGTCTCCCTGAGACAGGTTCACTTGAGCTTGTACAAAATCAGGAGGAGTGTTGTAGCAATTTCACCCAGGAACACAATCACAAACCCACCTGCTCTACAGCGCGCAGGTGGCCTGCATTGCAACAACCAAGTGGGTGGAGTAGAAGTCTTCTGTAGTCCTTCCACGCATGCAAAACCAACCATCAGGACAGAAGACACCCTGGAACCATTTCAAGGATGCTTAAACCATCACCAGCCATGGACTTTGCCAATTGTAGGATCAACTTCTCAATTGCCCAACTTTCAGCCAAGACTTCAGGAGGATCAAGAGTGAGGACAGGCAGAGCTAACTCATCTATTTTCTCATTTGCTTCTTCTCAAGACTCCCTCAGCCGTCATCCCCATCTTCCATTTCTCTAGCTTCTGTTCCCTATCATCACAGACCCATTTCCTACAATACTCCAAGTACTCAATCTGAAGTCACATTTTAAGCGCTGACCTTCCAGATTGAGCACCATAAATGGTAAATAATAAATACCCACTGTGTCTTTTCCATCCACCTGTGTTTTCTTTTCTATCTGTGTCTCATTTCTTTGATTTTTGCTGCATCTTTTACTGTTACTACTTTTTATGTTGACTTGCTGCAATAAAGAAAGGTCTCTTCATATTACATGACATTATGAGTTATACATCATTTGAATTGGCCAATTTTCCATAAGCAATCATGCAAATGGCTTATTTAAATTTTTGAAGTGAGAAGATTCCAAGTTTTACAGGGGCATTGGGCTTCTGGAAAAATTAGTTGCTGTATGCTTCAACAGCATCTAGAATCCTCAGAAATAGAGATTGTTGCATTTGAAACTTTCAAAAAATATGTGCTTGGCATATACTGGGTTTCCAGAGAAGTAATCTTTGGAAAGCTTTTGGAATCCTTGGTGATAGTATGGATCAGAGGCTTGGAGTGAGGTGGCTAGCAGAGGAGGGACAGTTGACAATGGGAGGAAGGGTGCAACAAGCCACACACCTGATGAGATGGGTGGAGGAATGAAAGGAAGTAACACAAGGAAAATTTGATGAAGAAAGGAAAGTACAATGGGGAGTTTTGGGATCACTAAGTATAAAAAATAAAAAGAGCTTAAGCTCGAATGAAGTAAAATATCAATAAGAAATGAGTGAATGAGGCTTTTAACGTCAAGCGTAACGGACCTGAGATCAGGAGGAAAAGGACACTCCGGTTGATGTATTGGCTGAACAGATGTTTAAATTCCACTTGAGAGCACCATGGTTTAAATAGACTAAATACATGATTGGCCAAAAAGTGGTTGAGTACAAAATGAATAAGGCAAAATTAACATAAGCAGTTTAAGTGACATGGTAAGTGAAATGTTATGCTTGGACAGTCTGACAATCACTACTAAGAACACAGCCTAGTTATATTTTAACCATTATTTTAATACTTCAATAACAACAATAATATAAATCAAATCAATCCAATCAATAGTACTTTAAACTCCAGTGAAAGTCACATAAATGAAAACTCAAACTCTAACACACCCGCTTGACTTGAACTGGAGGAAGTTAATGTCCTAAAAAGGAATCTAACTCTTTTTCTTCAATTAACATAATGTTCTACTAACTGTTGGAATAATTCTACATACAGGTTAGTGACTGATTAATAAGATGAGCTGAATGACTTGTAAACTTCCTGGGGCATATTTGAATACAACTGCTATCTTCAAAGTATAATTTCTACTATTTGCTGGAAAATTCTTCAGTTCAAAAGTGAATGACTTGTCAGATGCGTTGGATTTGTTCAAGGTTGGATTTGATTGTGTATTGTAAACTTGATTGAGTTGGTTGATTTTCGGAGTTGAGTACTGAAATACATAATAGATTTTTGGATGATTGATGAAAGAAAATATAGGATGGGCATGAGTGGACACCAGAAGATCCGGCCAAGGTGTTGTAGGTACGGTACTCATTGCAAAGTTGAGGGGCGTCGGACTTGCGGGGTTCAAACTTGTCGAACGAGTTGTATGGCACCTTTTTTTTTCATTCCCAGAGAAATTGATGTAGGCCTCGTCAACAACGAGTAATCCGTTAAATTGTTTGTTGGATAAGATTTCTTTGATCGTTTTGATCGGGATCGTGGTTCCGGTGGGATTGCCAGGTGAGCATAGAATGATCAGTTTGATTGGTCTAGCACTGGACTGTTGAGACAATTTGAGATCAAGATGCTCTAGATCGATCGTAAAGACCCCGTCTTGTACGTTCAAGGGCACATGAATGACTCCCACATCATTGACTTTGGCACAGACTGAGTACATGCCATAGGTTGGAGGAGTGATGAGAGCCTGGTCACCGAGGCCATCGGAATCACCTGGTTTGCAAGTTATCCTAAAGATCAGATCAACGATCTCGTCCGACCCGACACCCAGGAAGACGTTGGAGGGATCTAGTAAGGGTAGATCGGATTTGATTGAGTTACAATAACTGCACAAGTTCTGTTTGATGGGTTTCTGAGTAGGTGATGGGTATCGGTGTAAGCAGAGCGATCGGATATTCAGTTCACCGTTGTCAGGATTTGAAGCCCGTTCTGATACTGATGGATCGATGAGTTGTTGATCTATAGGGGATAAGGCCGACCCGAGTGAGTTTTTGTTTGCGTCCAATAGTATTCCACAATCGTAATCGTCTCGGGCACACCGGTAAGGCTTTAGGGAGCGTATGTTGGGTCTGATTAAATTTTGAAGTGAGAAGTGTGAGGGTAGATAAACAGCCTCTGAGTCCATTTGTTGTTGATGGCGACTCAAGTATTTATTGATTATTATTCTTGAGCTTGTTCTGGGTTGGTGATTGGAATTGTTGTGGAGGTGAGTTAGATAATCCTGTTTAAACTCGGTCTTGCTCAATAGACTGAATCGATCGGGATGATCGTTCTTACACTGGATACAGACTGAGATGTGAAAGTGAGCGAGTTGAGGACAGGATTGGAGGTAGCTGGGGTTGAGGAATCAGATGAGGTTGATGAAAGGGCCCTCTCGTAAGCCATCGTGAGTTGATCGCTCGAGAAAGCTAGTCTTGGATCAATGAGGGGTAAGCGACTCCAGACAATCATATGGCAATACTCGGATGGGATTGAGTATGGCCACTCGTTTGGGATGACTTAATAATCTAAACCATCGATAAACCGTTGAGGGTCCAATGAGAAGTGGGTGAGTCTCAAAGGGTCGGAGGATGATAACTCAAACTCAATGCTCGTCATCTGATGATGATGATCCCGGCTTCAGACCTGGTTCTGGTTCGCTGGGATAGAGTTTGAACCTCGGTTGAGATGATTGGATGATCTCTTGATTCTTGAGGATGATCTGATTGTTATTGGCTTCTTGCTCAGATTCCGTAATGGACTCCGACTTGCTTCTATCCTAGCCATCCTTTGACTACAAAAGGCTCATCCTCATCTCACCCCTCGCCAAAAGAGTCGAATCGCAGGATGAGGCTGTTGAAGGCAAACCAGTTGAATGAAAGATGGTTGGCTCAGGTTGAGTGTAGGCTTTTAACCGTATAAAAAATAAAAAAAGCTTGAGCTCTAGTGAGAAGAAAGGATTAAAGAATGAGTGAAAGGAGCTTATAACGTCAAGCGTAACGGACCTGAGATCAGGAGGAAAAGGACACTCCGGTTGATTTATTGGCTGAACAGATGTTTAAATTCCACTTGAGAGCACCATGGTTTAAATAGACTAAATACATGATTGGCCAACAAGTGGTTGAGTACAAAATGAATAAGGCAAAATTAACATAAGCAGTTTAAGTGACATGGTAATTGAAATGTTATGCTTGGACAGTCTGACAATCACTACTAAGAACACAGCCTAGTTATATTTTAACCATTATTTTAATACTTCAATAACAACAATAATATAAATCAAATCAATCCAATCAATAGTACTTTAAACTCCAGTGAAAGTCACATAAATGAAAACTCAAACTCTAACACTAAGCACATCAATACTGAAACCTAACCTGTGTATATTCTAGCTTTCCAGTGTTCTGCCGCAGTCAAGTCCTCCCTAGTCATGAGGAACAATTTATTCCTCACAGATAGTTCCAATTTAGAGTTGCCAGACAATTCATGACTGATCCATGATGATTCTTTTCTTGAGTCCTCCTCTTTTTTTTTTAACCAAGGTACCGGCACAGGTGATTATCAATGATTGGTATTTCATTTGTTGGTGGAGGAGAAGACTCTGGGAGTTGATGATTTTTTGGATGTTTTTGTTTTGGAGCATTGTGATTAAATCTGGAGAGAATTGAAGGAAATTGGAACAATGGATGATCAGCAATAATGAAGAGAATGGGAAGAGCATTTGAAGAAAGAATGGGATGAACATACCTTTAATCCAAGAATGAAGGGAACAACAGGGCAGGTGATGGCAAGAACATTGGAAGAAAAAAAGGGAAGAAACAAACCTGATCCAAATGCCAAGAGCACGAATGCGCAGGTGATTGGTTTCACATGAGTGAAATCTCATTTACCTTTGGTTTTACCACGCTGCTGGATGGCGCAGCAATTTGGGTCACTAAACAAAGCAGATGCGTCGGTAAACTGAAAATAAGCGTCGCTATTTTACCGACGGTGCTGGAGATGCTCTAAGCGTCTGTATTTTACCAACGCTGCTAGAGATGCTCTTACCCTGGTGTTTGGTGCCAGCACCACCCGATCAGAGTAGGCAATAGGCCTGCGTGGCGATGCAGCCACCCATGCACCATCCTGAGTCAGCGTATTGTATGTAGATTATACGTAGTAACTAAACGTATACTGGCGTCTTCCTCTGGGAGATGGTGAGATTTCCAGGATATAGTGCTCAGTAAGCTGAAAATCCTCTTCATGTACATACTTGAAATTCATGATGGTCATCGGTTCAGTCGGCATCTTCATGCGCAGGTTCAAGAGTACCACACACTCCGCTATTTGTTGGAAGGCAATCCCAATTCGGCTGCACCAACCTGGCTGCCCAGAGTTTATCCCCAAAAAGTGCTCCTGTTTGTGACCTACACAGACATTTGTGAATTATCCACACGCAAGGTCACCTTGGCGGCAATTTAATGTGTTTTTCTTTCGAAAAGTCACTTTGGATGGCAGTCCCTAATCCTCTTTTAGTCCAGTGCCGTTAACCGGGTTTTAAAGTAGCTTGTTCAATTTAAGAATATCACACCTTCCGTGGAAACACCCGGACAGACGGAAAATCATGACGAAAAAAAAATCTGCGCAAGCCTGATCCAGAAATGAAAAATACAGTGATCTATGATCTCTATATAAGTAAAGGGCTTTCATCTCTTTAGCGGGTTAGATTAATCCGGCGCGCAGGTCGAATTGCTGAAAAAGTAAGTCCAAAAGTTATACAAAAAAATGTCGTTTGTTTTATTGTATTATTATCATTACTACCGTGATGATGAAGGTGACTCGGTACCAAAGGAGCTCGTCGAAGCCGGACATCTTCTGGACGCTATCGCGATTAGCACTGCGACGGTTGGTTCAAACTCAATCTTTCCAGAAGATGTGAAGGGGTTGCCGCGGTACTCATCCTGTGTGCTGCCACTCAGTCGATAACATCTTGTATCAGCGGTTTCATCACCTTTAAATTTATTCACTTCTTGTCAATTTCGGATTCGAAAGAGCAACGCTTTTCACGCTGTATGGGCTCGATCGCGTTAATTTTACACATAGCCCAGCTGGTGGCGCAAGTTGAAGTACAATCTCAATCTAATAATCGCAGTTTAAGTAAGTCTCATCATTGATGGCTTCTTGGCTCCACAGAACACATGGGTCGCTTTGACGCAGTTTGCCATTTTCGAGCCGTTCAACGTATTCCTGTATGAAGGACTTGAAACGCTTTTCACGGTGTTTATCGTTACAATCGTTCAGTATGTAATTGATTGCTACCCTCCGACCTCTCCCGACTTGACTCTCAGAGCTGCTTGCTGATTGTTGTAGCCCTATCGTCAAAGAATTCATTTCTCTCGGATCGTCTTTGCTTTCATGAGAAACAAAAGCAGATGGATTTTCTTCGCGTCTTTATCCTGCTCGGTGACGTGCTTAGCTGGTCTTTCAACCTCTTGCATAATTTTAATCGCGCTTTCTCGTGGGCGGTTGAAGCAAGATACTCCGGCTCAACTTTCGGTGCAGTTGACGGGGTGCTGGGCTGCGTGGCTTGGCTCCGCTGCAACTTTTGATATTACCTTGTTGTCAATCTTAACAAATCGGATTCATAAACGTCGTGCGGGGGCAGTCCAGGTGGCTTTCAAAACCCTCCTCAGTCGCATCATGCTGATAGCAATCTAGTGAGTCACCGATATCTATGCCTCGGCGAACAGAGAACGTTTTCAGTTTTTGAATTGATCCTGGTATGGCTGTGTCTAGTGCGTTTTTGATGACTTCTTTTACTTCCCTTGTCGCGGTCATCTTAATCTTTGGTGAGTAGCTGAAATTTTCTTACTAAGGCGTGAACAGGTGATCATCGCGCACTGACTAGCTTAATTCTATTGTGGGATCGAGTTTCCACGATCTCATCCTCTGAAGACTACTTGTTGCTCAGCCGACTCAGAATCGCAGCATTTGTCTCGAATTCTTTCCTGCCCCGCATATATCTTCTAGCGTTTTGTGAGTTGATGCGACTCGCGTGAACTTCTAGAAGCTTGGAGGGGAATTAACAGCGCCCCGTGCGGGAATCGGCTCGAAAGGTTCATCATTAGTTGGGAAGAAGAAAGCACATGATTCAAAAACCTCACGATACTCCATCCCCAGCCCCGTAGAGTGGGTCTAATCGCAACTAGTCGTTTCTGCGGTTGGCCGGGATCAGTTTACGGCGGCAACTTGCAATTGGCGAAGTCATCCGTACAAAGCTCACCTCGCCATAGCCACTGCCGTGGAGCAATTTCGTTAAATTCCATGCTTTTCTTTCCAGGTAAACTTACTTTCCTGGTAGCTTGCACAGAAACTCTGAAATAATTCAAGATTAAGATGAGTTTTACCCTTCTGGGCTTTGATGTGAAATGATCACGGGTGTCAAAATTGAATGATCCGTGAGTACTGTCCCAACAAGCAGGGAGCGGAAGATTGAGCATCGCACTGTGTGTCATGATGTCATAGAACACAGACCCCTGTGACGTCAGACGCGCGCGTCACTGAAGCTGGCACAGGACCGTGCGCTGAGAAAGCCTGAGCCTAAGAATATAGATACGCGAGTCCAAACCTGAATGTTAGATCCCCCATCACTTCGAAAACTATTTCCGGGGGATCTAACATCCTGAGCACTTTGCTCGTGCTTCATTTCATTGCCATCAGTGTAACAATAGTTTCTTACGCGTACAATAAGCACTTTGCTCATGCTTCATTTCATTGCCATCAGTGTAACAATAGTTTCTTACGCGTACAATAGTCTTATTGGGCCAACAGTTAGGAGCGGATTCAGGAAGTGATCATCTTAGCCAGTTGCTAAGATAGATCTACATTATTATTGTTTAGGTGTTAGTCAGTCAACTCTTAAACGTATAACAACATGGCAATTACCATCACTTCCAAAACTATTTCTGGGGGATCTAACATCTTAGGAGTGGATTCAGGAAGTGATCATCTTAGCCAGTTGCTAAGATAGATCTACATTATTATTGTTTAGTATCAAACTTTTACATGGTAGCAAGAGTCATGATCTGACATGGCACCTGTCTCTTGATCACCCACATCAAGCCCAGTACCTACTGCCATTCCAAAGGGACCATCTATTAGTCCCAATGTCCCTCCATTCACCACTCAGCCTTTTATCAGAGAATCCACTACCACGTTGGTGGATCCAGAAACAAGTAGACTCAGGTACGCCATCCAACAGGAGGTGATTAATCTATTATACAAGATATCAGTGTCAGTAAAATTGAATGATAGCAACTATGGGACATGGTCAAATGCAGTCATAGTTGTGCTCAAAGCCATTGAATTTGAACAATATTTAATCAATGACAAACTTATCCCTGAAAGCAAATCAACCCTACATCATGAAGCTACCAAAAAACTCATCTGCTCCTGGATAATCAGCCATATCAACAACCAAAACTCCTCCAGACTCAATGCTAAGTTTCAAACTTCCTTAAAACCTAGCAAATACACCATTCCTACCAAGATATGAAATGCTCTCAAAGAATTCCAAATTAAACACTCAAGCCACAACATTTATGAACTTCAAAAACAACTCAGACTCAGAAAACAAGGACCCAATACCTCACTCAGGGACCACTTGGACAAGTTTGAGAACATTATGTCTCAGATCTTACAATCTGGGGGAACCATTGAAAATGATAGCCTGGTATTTCTTCCTCTAGAATCCATTCACCCAAGGTACTTGAGAAAAATTAAGGCCATTACAAGGTTTATAAAACCACTCTCCTACTCACAAGTAAATGAAGAACTGCTTGAAACTGGCAAGTTTGCAAACATCACCCAAGTCCCCATGTCACTGCCTGAAGAATCCAATTATAGTAATGTCAAAAACATCAAACCAAGATGCACTAAAGAAAAATGCCTTGGAATGCGTAATCCAAACCAATGCCACACAAGGAAAAAAAATTCCATAAGGGCTTGGATCAAAAGAAATATACAATTGGGAGAACAGAAAGGCAAGATCCCCAATTTTTACCCATCACGTAGCACCAACCAACCAGCAAAAGAATCCAATTTGAGCACTGTAATTTTAAGCTGCCCACATAACTTAAAACTAATGTGCTTCAATGGAAAAAGCAGGAAAAAAGAGAACACAATCCTGTTTGATACCAGAGCCACTCAGCATATTTTTAACAGCTGCAATTAGTTTGAGGCCAAAGGATTCTTCAACACTGGAGAAGGTCTAGAGCTTAAGCTTGCCGGAGGAGGCCTGACATTACCTATTATTGGGGAAGGAAGAGCGGTAATACTAGGCAAGAAAAACCTCCCAATTAGTTTTGAGAATTCTCTCCTTGTCTCAGAGTTATCTAAGAAACTTATTGAAGGATGTATTTTGCTCCAGGATTGAATCAACATCTGCACCAACAGACTGGTTGTAGAACTTAAGACTCAAGATACCGTTCTTCTAAAAGGCATGTTCAACAACAACCTCATGGAATTCAAAGCTACTCCCAATTGGAGCCCTCAGTGTTGAATATTCCTCAAGTGTCTTCCACCTATCCTCTCTTATTGCGCCTCCGCGCAGAGTTCCTCACTACCATTATTTCTGACCGCGCAACCGCGCCCCTGGGCGCGGATGCGCACTGAACCTACAACGGACACCCCGATGCGACTTTCTTGTACATCTCGGACGGAGCGAGTCTCGGGATCTTCTCAAGTCTCTGAAATCCTCCTCTTTCTTCTTTGATCTCACCTTTCTATGTCTCTCCCGCCTATCTTTCCCTTCTATTTCTATTCTCATTCTTCTCTCTCTTCCAATCCTCTTGACGATCATCCTCCCTCCACCAAGTAAATGCCTCAGACCGAATTCGCCAATCTCTGACCGGTAAGATGACAACTTCCATAACAAAATCTATTGAAGTCAATCTAACTCGATAATCCAAAAAGTTCTTCTCCAGCACCTTGGATTCCTTGTTTCTATTTCTTCTTCCCTTCTCAATTGTCTCATTGCCTACAGATCTCCTCTAAACTTGAAGCTGTCACCTTGAATACATTCTCTGATCTACGCTGTAGGACTCTTCATTTCCTTCTTCACGCTTTCTATCTCTCTCTTAAGATTCTGTCTGATATATTTCTTCCTGTCCATTCCTGATCTCTCAGCCCAAGCTGGTTATAGTTCTCAAGAAATTTATCTACAACTTATTACTCAGTCTCACATTGCTTCATCAGGAAAACCATCAGCTGAACTCATACATCTCTGATTTGCACACACAAACTGCAAATCACTGCATCAAATTGAAATCACTCAACATCTTGATCATGATAAAGCCTACAAAATAAAATGTGACATCTGCACCAAAGCCAAATCAAAAAGGAAATCACACAACCAAGAGCAACAAGTAAGTAATAGACCACTGGAAAATGTATATTTAGACTTAAGTGGAATTGTCCGCACCTCATCACAGTTGGCTTATTATGTTGAGACTTTGAAAATGAAGATGTGTCTGTTTGGATTCAAACCCACAACCTCAGATAGACTGAGACTCATACTAGAGTGCTGCCTTTACCAACTAGGCTACAGAAACTTGTGGCTGCCAATGTTTTTTGGTATTACTTGTCTAGGTTCAACTGCACATCCTCCATACTGTGGTGATACATCATGTTAGCAGGTTTAACCTCAACACCCCCCCTTTCTAGGTGATGTAGAAATAGGTATGGAGATACCCAGGTGAAAGTGTGATTGGTGTGGGGATTGAACCTGTGATCTTAGGGTAGGCTTACAGGGGATGATGGTCTTACAGGAAGCATTCACATCTTATTCAAGTCTCTTAATTAAGCAAGTATATGCTCAGGTAGGCTCTGGGCTCATAACCTGTTGAGACTGTGAAAATGAAGATGTGTTGGGTGGGAGTCAAACCCACAACCTTGGATAGACTGAGACACATACTAGAGTTCTGCCTTTACCAACTAGGCTAGAGATGCTTGTGGCTGCCAAAGTTGTTTGGTATTACTGGTCTAGGTTCAACTGCACAGTCTCCGTACTGTGATGATACATCATGTTAGAAGGTTTAACCTCAACATATTATTCCCTATTCACCAATGATTACTCTACATATAGAAAAGGGCACCCTCTTGTATCTAAATCAAAATATGATGTGTTAGACACACTTAAGTTCTTTATTTCCAAAGCTGAGTGCCAAATGGCACACAAAGTCATTAACTTTACTATAGATGGAGGAAGTAAGTTCAATAATTCAGAGCTTACAAAATATCTTAACCAATTAGGAATCAATAGTAGAACTTCTGCCCCATACATGCCAGACCAGAATGGAGTGGCTAAACAAAGTAATTGAACCATAGTGGAAAAATCAGGTGCACTTATGATCCACAGCGGCACTCCCCTAAACTACTGGTGGGACACGTTAAGGACTGCTATTTTCCTTACTAATAGAATATTCTAAAGCTCAATTGATAAGGATTGCACCCCCTTTGAACTATGACATGGCAATCAAGCCATCCTTACATCACATCCAGGTGTTTGGGTGCAGGGCCCAATATCTAATTTGCAAACCCCTTCATGACAATAAATTATCTGCAGTGAAAAAGGAAGTTTTTCTCATTGGATTTACTTAGGATAAAAAAAACTATATTATCCTCAACAAAAAAAATCTAAGATGAAGGTAGTATGTGATGCTTTGTTTGAAAAAGAGAAATTTCCATTAAAATATAAATCAGTCAACTGCTCACCTAAATTTGATAAAATTGCCACTTTCCCTATGTTTGTCATTGACACCACCACTCCTGACTCAAACATTTTTTCCCAGAGAGATAAACATGACATAGAAAAGGTTATTGAACCAACAACTCCAAGACTGATGTCACCCTTGGGCCATCACCCATTCCCCATAACACCCCCCCTTCACCTTCTGCTATTACCCAAAAAAAAGAAATTTCAACTCTCCACCTAATATTCCTAACTATGAAAATTAAAAGAAACTGCACAACATTCCATGGATCAACTATACAAACGTGATTGAACTCTTGAATAACATAGTAGCATTATCCCATCTTACCAAGCTATCCAGTAGTAACCAGCCTGACCCAATTTCGTTCAACAATGCTAAAAACCAAACAAATGGACCTTCTTCAAGAAAGAAATTACCTCAATGAAAGACAGAAACGTCTCTACCTTTGTAAAGAGACCCACACAAGAAGGTAATCAATGTTAAGTGGTTATGCAAGACTAAGAATAATACACACAGCATATTTGTTAAACAAAAATCAAGATATTTTGCAAAAGGATGCTCTCAATTTGAGGGATTGGACTACCAAAACACATTCTCACCTACAGGGAAAAGAACATTGCTATGAATTCTCATTGCCATTGAAGCACACCAAAACTGGGAAATACACCAAATGGACGCTGTAGCTGCTTTTCTAAATGCTCCAATTGAAGATGAGTTTTATTTAGAACAGCTGGAGGGATTGAAGGAAGGAGAAAATATGGTGTGGCGCCTCCACAAGGCCATTTATGAACTGAAACAATCACCCCAAATGTGGAATGAAAGTGTTGAAAATTTCCTACAAAGCATAGGATTCTCAAAGTCACCCTGCAATGAATGCCTGTACCTCAGACACACTAATGGTAACTATTTCTGTCTGTATGTACACGTGGATGACATAGTAGTTACTGGAAACAACATACTGACTTTCAAGGATGAAATTGGAAAAAAATGGCAAATGGAAGGCCTGGGAATGGCCAAAAATATTGAAGGGATCCAAGTACAATGCACACATAATGGCTACAGTCTCAACCAATACAAAATGGCAAAAAAAGTACCACATGTGTTTAATAATGTTGAAGTCAAAACATCTGCCACTCCATTACTGTCTACTAACAAAATTTTACCATCAGAAGAAGAAGACCATCTTGAATTCACCAAACTTGATTTACCATACAAAAGCGGTGTATGCTCTCTCCTCTATCTAGCCCGGGGTAATCAACCAGACCTCCCCATGCTGTAGGGGTACTGGCAAGATATATGGACAAACCAAACATGTCACATTGGAAGGCATTTTGCCACATGGTACAATACCTCAAACAAAAAATCAATTTGGGATAGAATATACAACCAGTACTGAGTCTCTTAAAGCCACTCAAAGCTATTACATTGCCTTTGGCCACTCCAACGCCTACTTGGCTGGAGACAAGGCAACTCAAAATTCCACCACTGGATACATCTTCACTATGATGAACGGACCTATTAATTGGAGGTCAAAGCTGAAAAGATTGCAGGATAAAAGAACTGCATTCATCAGCAAAAGGAACAGGAAAAAAGGAAAACAACTGGGACAACTGATTTAAGATTAAAAGATGAGTAACCTAAAAGAACCAATAGATAATGAAACTAGGGAGAGATTACAACTCTTGAGGCTCAGGTGACTTGATCCTGAGAGTGAAGTAAGAACTTGAGGCCAGTGTTGTCCAAATGAGACAGAACTTGATGAGTTGTTGAGGATTTGCTTTTAAGAGGTGTGATTGGTTTGTCGACTGAGTAGATTAGGGTGTAAGACTCATTGACAAGGAGAAAGTAGGGAAAAAATAATGGAGACAAGCTGATGAATGAGAAGAAATCAAGAAATGACTTACTTGACTGAGAGGACCTGGAGAGACCTAAGGGCAGACCCAAGGTCTCAGTCAAGCCGGTTGAAGTAGGCCTTTGAGCTGCAGGAAAGCAGTGTGCACACCCATAGTGCTTGTAGGAAGCCTGCAGGAAGCTGAAGATTGGACCTTAGTGTGTGCATGAAGCCCGTGGGAAGCTGGAGATTGGACTGAGGACAGCGCGGGAACAAGGTATCAGACTGGAAAAAGAAAAGGGGAAAAAGACAAAAGAAGGAAGACTCAGGATTTAAACACCCTCCCTGGCTTTGCACCCTTTTATTTGATGCTCAGGAAACTCAGGAAGTTTTTTAAAAGTATCCTTGACAGAGCCTTGGTGAGGAAGTTGGCGCAGTTTTCTTTGGATGAGGTTTTCTTTAGCTCCACTGTACCTCTTGAAATTTCCTCCCAAATAAAGTGATGGCCCAGGTTGAGATTTTTTTATCTAAAGCCAATCTGGTTAGCTTGCTGCAAGGCTAGGTTTATGCAGCCTTCATTTTCTTTGTTAATTGGAGTGGGCAACTCAAATTTGCACCTCAGTACTCCACCCAGGAAGGTTTGCATCCAAAGGACTTCCTTTACACCATCACCAACCAACTTGTATTTGGCTTTGGTGGTGGAGAGGGAGACCGTGGCTTGCTTGCTTGATTTCCAAGTGATTAGGTTGCCGTTGTGGTGCTCTTTTTATGGAAGCGAGTAAGGAAAGGGCTGCAGGAGGCGCGCTCAGCAATGGGAAGGGCCTTGTTGCAGCCAGCCGCGCTGCGGGCTCAGCAGCAGTCAGGTAGGCCCAGCAGCGGTTGGGTTGGGCTCAGCACCTGGAGACGGGAGACGACGGATCGCGCGGACCAGAAGGCTTGCGCGGATCAGAAAGCTTGCGCGGATTGGAAGGCTTGCGCGGATTGGAAGGCTGGCGCGGGTCGGAAGGCTTGCGCGGATCGGAAAGCTTGCGCGGATTGGAAGGCTTGCGCGGACCAGGAGGACCGCGTATTGCAAGACGCGCGGATTGGGTCACGCGGGTACGCGGATACCTGGAACGGGTTGTTGGGCGGACGCGCCCGGGCAGGCAAGCCGGGCGTACGTTGATGTTATGGGGCAAGGGATGGAGGGGTAGGATTGGGCTAGGGTTCTGTGCTTAGGGGTTGTATTTCATCATTCTTGCTTACTTGTGGTTGTACTTAGGTTAGGGTTGAGAGGGAGGACTTAAATACTTTGCTCTCAACTCTGGGTTGTAGGGGGAGGAAGAGAAGAAAAAAACACTTCACTTCACGGACTGGACTGCACTCTAGGATATCACTTTTTGTGGCATTGGATTGGATTGGATTGGAAAGGAAGGAATTCATCTTATTATCACTCTATCCCTTGCTCTCTCTCTCTCTCTCTCTCTCTCTCTTGACCGGCTTCATCCAATCTCCTTACAGACGCTTTGATCAATAACTTCCGGAACTTGAGGACAATTTCTGGGGTGTTGCCCCCTTTAGTTTCCACATCTGGGGGTCTGGCCAGGAACAATCTTTCGTCAAAGTCTCTCAAAGGTACTCACAGATGCTACCAACAGCCGCTTCTCTTGCTTCCTCCTCCCACGGCTTCTGCGCTACCCCATGGATTTACCCGCATATTTGACTCAACATTGTGGAATTGGAGCAATTCATCTTGCGGTATGAAACAATTGCGGACTCTGAAGGCGTTTCGGATTTTGAGAAGGCGCGCCATGTTGTCCTGTTCATCAAGGACGTGGAAGCACGTCGGGATGTGGAGGAGAAGGATGGCTACCTGAACCTGGATTGGCCGTAACTGAAGGAGGACATGCTGGCAAGATGGGGGAGGCGCAGTTCCCGCTTTTGGAAGGACAATCTCAAGCCATCCGCAGAATTGGGTTACAAGGCAGGCGCGCGCAACGGGATCTGGTTGCAAGCGGAAGTGGACTACGCGGAACTGGAGTACTACAGGGCAGAGTATGTTCCGGCCCCACCACCGGCAACCATCTCTTGGGCTAGCAAACTTGCGGAGGTGGCAAGGGGCCTCGAGGCCTATCTGGAGAGTATTCAGTCTCCCAGCGCGTCTGCGCCCCACGTGTGCACAAATGGGGAGGACAATTACCGTTGGCGGACGGGACAAAGGGACGGGACAGCGGATTCAAACTTGAAATTGGTTTCCCCAGTGGGGGCTAAGAACGTGTTGGGGAAGCGTTACTTGATGGGACCAGTGCGGCCTACTGACAGGAAGCGGGCGAGGAAAATGGAACGGGAAATGGATTCTCTGTGCGGTTTGGGAATTGGCAAGCCACAGATGGATCTTGCAAAGAAGGTACACGCGGCGGCGGAAGAGACAGACCACGCGTTGGAGAATCACGACCCAAGCCGGACCTCTTCGATGGCGGGGAGCGCGCATTTGGAAAGGGTAGTGGCAGCAACGGAAAGGACGGGCGCGGAATGGACAGACGGTGGGGCGGAGCGGAAGTATCAAGTGGTCACACGCGGTCTGGCGGGCAGGGGGCGGTCAGAAATCTCCGGAGGGGAGAACAAGGCAGCAAGAACGGCAAAGGGCAAGGAATGTTGTGTGGACGGGGTGGGGGAGGAGAGAGCTGGGATTGACAGGGTTTCAAAGCCTCTTTCCTCCTCCACGGCGGGTTGTTGTAAGGAAGTCTGGGGGTGTTTGCTTTTGTTTGGGTTTTGCGCACAGATGGGCTCAAATTTCAAAGGATGCAAGAGGATCTTGGTGGCGGGAGGTGCACCTAGGCGGTTTGGGACAACAATTTGCAAAAAAGGTCCCTGCGGGATTGGTTGAGGAAACGCTACGCGGATCTGGCAATGGGTGGGGCGCGGTCAGCTGAGGACAGCAGCAAAGTTGGGGGGGAGCTAGCGCGGGGTGGAAGGTTGGAGTTGGGACAAAAATCTCTCTTTTTCTTTCTTATCTATTCATTCTTCCTTTTCTGTCTCCCCATGTACTCTTGCAGATACTCTCACTGGCACGGATTTCTCACCTTCAGACTCTCACCGGCGTGGATTTCCCACCTTTGTCACTCTCACTGGCGCGGATTTCTCACCTTCAGACTCTCACTGGCACGGATTTCCCACCTTCAGACCCTCACTGGCGCGGATTTCTCACCTTTTCCAATTTCTCACTGGCGCTGATCTTCTCTCTCCAAGGCGCGGATATTGCGCGCGGTTCTTATTCTTGCTCAGGGACTCACAAGCCCAAAGGCTACTCAATTGCGCACAACGTATGTCTTTTTTTGTTTATAGGCGCTAAATACAAAGGAGAAAGGATAACTACGGAAGGTGAGATGGTGGGAGATCTCTGGGGACAGAACTCAAGTTGGGGGGGGATGTGGTGCTCTTTTTATGGAAGCAAGTCAGGAAAGGGCTGCAGGCGGCGCGCTCGGCAATGGGAAGGGCCTTGTCGCAGCCAGCCGCGCTGCGGGCTCAGCAGCAGTCAGGTAGGCCCAGCAGCGGTTGGGTTGGGCTCAGCACCTGGAGATGGGAGACGACGGATTGGGCAGACCAGAAGGCTTGCGCGGATCAGAAAGCTTGCGCGGATCAGAAGGCTTGCGCGGATCAGAAGGCTTGCGCGGATTGGAAGGCTGGCGCGGGTCGGAAGGCTTGCGCAGATTGGAAAGCTTGCGCAGATTGGAAAGCTTGCGCGGATCGGACGGCTTGCGCGGACCAGGAGGACCGCGTATTGCAAGACGCGCGGATTGGGTCACGCGGGTACGCGGATACCTGGAACGGGTTGTTGGGCGGACGCGCCCGGGCAGGCAAGCCGGGCGTACGTTGATGTTATGGGGCAAGGGATGGAGGGGTAGGATTGGGCTAGGGTTCTGTGCTTAGGGGTTGTATTTCATCATTCTTGCTTACTTGTGGTTGTACTTAGGTTAGGGTTGAGAGGGAGGACTTAAATACTTTGCTCTCAACTCTGGGTTGTAGGGGGAGGAAGAGAAGAAAAAAACACTTCACTTCACGGACTGGACTGCACTCTAGGATATCACTTTTTGTGGCATTGGATTGGATTGGATTGGAAAGGAAGGAATTCATCTTATTATCACTCTATCCCTTGCTCTCTCTCTCTCTCTCTCTCTCTCTCTTGACCGGCTTCATCCAATCTCCTTACAGACGCTTTGATCAATAACTTCCGGAACTTGAGGACGACTTCTGGGGTGTTGCCCCCTTTAGTTTCCACACCGTTCCAGGTAACAACTAGGCCAGAGATTGATTGAAAATTAGAGGGACAAGTGGCCCAGTTGGATTCAACAAATGCCGTTAGAGGTGCCTTTCAGTTTTGAGAGTTGAATTTGATCCCCTTTTTGGTGGTATGCAACAGGTAGTTCAGGACCTTGAGCACTGCATTGTAGTGCGCTGGACCAAGGGTGTTGAGGAACTTATCATCATTATGGCCAGCAATTAGCTTAGGCAAATGAGCAGTATTTAAATCAAAAGAAATGCTGGACACCTTGTGTCAATAATTGCTGATGGGCTCTCACAATGGGGCAATATGTTGGATGACATTGGTGATGAATTCAATTGGATGATGAATGGATGATGGAAAACAGTAGGGAGAAGACAAAAGATTGGCCTTTTGTGAGCCCATGATACAATAAGCCAAAAGGAAAATTTTCTGCTCCAAAAGAGCTCTACAGGCTCTACAGGCCTTGTTACTTGGTTTGGTCTACATCAGCCTGCATGGCATCAGTCCCTGTACCCTTACAACCAGCCTATTCTGGTTATTTCTGGTGTTTCCACCTCAATGGGGCTGAACCAGCCCCTTAACTGTTCAAACCCCTGGCGGGTTGTCTATTACAACCAGCCTGTTACCTCACATGCTGGCTGGTTTCCTCATGCAACCAGCCCCTGGCCATACAAATGGCAAGGAGGGACCCAGGAAACACCTGGGTCCGGTCTCAGACACACATGGGGAGGGGTTTAACCAGCAGACATGCCTCCCCCCCCTCTTTCTCTCAAATCCCTGGAGGGGGCAGTCAAATCCGCCTACCAGGGGCCCGGGAGGTTGATGCCCCCAGGGCGTCCTCATGCTAGGTGGGCTGGGGGGGTGGTTAGGTCCCCTCCAGCCCATTGCTCCTACCCCTTGGTAAAGGGGGGGGTAGAGCACCCCTTCAATGGTGGGGGGGTGGTCAATTCTCCCCCACTGCCGGTCCCCTCAATGCAACCCGCCTAGCCACCACTTTTGGTGGGGGGGTGATCAAGTCCCCCCCCCCCACCATGACCAGTTCCTGGCTGGTTCCATCCAGCCAGCCCTCCCCCTCCTTTTTGAAATGGCAAGCGAGGGGAGGGGGAGGAGCCGGGGCTGTCAGCTTGCTACTCTTTCAGATCAAGCTGAAAAAGTAACAAAAATAAGATAAAAATAATAATAATATAATTAACCTAAGAATTAGTAGGAAAACCATAAATATTATTACAGAAATAGATTCTCCACCCAAAAATAGGTAGGGTCACTCACTGACCCCACCCTTGAAATCCAACTCCTTATATTTTTAAATAATTAAGGAAAGAAAAACCAAAATACCACAGCACCACCACCATTGAGCTTTTTGGCCAATTAAATATTTCACATGTATTGTCACGTATAGGTTTCACACCTAAAATTCAGTCAGAATTGAGGTGTTGTGTATATTTTAGGAGTTACGGACAATGTGTTTTGTCACAGTTCCCGCAGGCAGCCGCAGCAGCCAATGCACCTGCGCGCGGATGAGATACAGCCCTGTCACCTGGTCAAGGTTGTGTACGCAGCCCCTGGCCTCTGAAAAGTATGCAGCTGCGGGACTATGGGTTGACAGAGTGACAGGCGGCCTGAGAAGCTTAGGTACCACGCAAACATGCTACAAACCACATGGGAACATTCTAAATATGTAATAAATGTTCTCATGGATAGTAGATAGTCAAAAAGTACATAATATTATATAAAAATACTTAAATAACCCTTATAGGTATTTTTTATTAAATATAATTCAAAGTACCAAGAATGTCAACAATAAGACAATGACAACTTCTAAAAATATATTAAAATACTTTAATATAGTTTTATGAGAATTTCTAGACATCAATATCTTTGTGACATACTAAGAAAACTAATGATGTAAAAATATTACATGAATTCCCATGACTTATATTTTAAGTAATTATTTTAGTAATTCAACTGAAATTCAAAAATAAGAAGTAAAATCAATATCATGACTTTCCTCCAAATATTTAATACATAATGAGAACTCAACTGACATCAGGATGTCTGTAAAAATTTCTATTAAAATAATTATTAACTTACTGGGAACAATTACTAAGCATAATTAATTAAATAATACATAAATAGGACAGATTAGTGTTATTCACACGTCCTAATATTAATTATAAAGTAGAATAATTCCCATTCTCTGAGCAATTAGATGCTACCCGTGCTATAGCACCAAGAACACGTGACAGGCTACCACTGATTACCCTGCTAGCCTTAGTGTCCGTCCCTTTGAGCCCCTGTACCCCTCAGAAGGACAATATTGGGACTCCAAAAGCTATAAATAAAGAGCTCTTTTGAGGATATTGATGATCAGAGACCCAGTTATATTTATATCCAGACACCGTGCCAAGGTAATCAAGTACTTATAAGAGATAAGTAAGTGATTTATGGCTCAGTATGATCAATAATATCTTTCCTCAACCTCTTTTTATCAATTAAAACTGCTGAACAACCTTATAAACCCAGTATACAGGTTTAACCCATCAGTGCATGTCCCAAACAGATACCCTAAGGATTTAATAATATACCAGTGAGTTTTCTTATCCTTTCTCTGTTGTGGAAGCTTGGTTACAAGGCCTTCCGCTCCACCGTGTATGAAAATGCCCTTAAAACTAAAGAGCCCAAAGTAACCAGGACTACGTGTTTTCATACTGAAATCCCTGAAGAGAGGTGTTAAAGATCACAAATATAATTGTGGCCCCTCTGTAAAAATATTTAATAATCAATTTATTCATATTGATTTATAAAAATAAACTATAACCAAACCAATTAACCTTGCAATAAGCTTAATCCAAATATTTTAAGGATTTTTGCTACATTTATTACATAATATATTAATTATTTATTCTATCACCTCTGGTAGCTAAAGGATAGCAAGGGTCTTGGCATCCAGGAGGCTGACAATTGGGGGTCTGGCCGGGAAATATTCCATTTTATTATATTGAGTACCTTGGACCTTACATTTCCTGTAAAAATAAATCAAAGATAAATTTATCTGACTTTATAACCATGATTTAGCATTAAATTCTTTTGCAGTGGATTTAAAAACCAATGCAGAATTAATAATCTATTATTTAAATCTTTTAAAAATAAGAAAAGAAGAATATATTAAAAATTATAAACCTACTGGTTGGAAAGCTTTAACTCTGGCTGAGCAACTTAATATCTCTTCTGAATGTAAACACTTAGATAAACTCCTTGAACAAGACAATCTTGAGAGGCATATCAAATTTCAGGCCCTATTAAGGAAACATAAAGCTTGGAAGAAATACCGTATAAATTACTTTTTGAAATATGAAAGTAAGTATACAACTTGTATTTCTATATTATTTTTTAAAAATCATATTAATATATTTTATTGACCAATAAAATAAACTTTTTTTACATCAGTGAACCCTCCTGTACCAGAAACCACCACCACTCAAATTGATTTATTGGATCAAGAAATCCCAGATATCTCTGGACGCCCTGAAAATATTGATTGGGCAGGTGAATACCTCATTGGAACACACCAAGACCCCCTAGGATTACCTACTAAGGATCAATTTAATCCCAATAAAGTCTTGGTACCTTTGAACATCAACTTAAGTGAGTTTTGAATAAAACTTATTTTTATGGATTTTTTCTGTAAAATACTTATAAAAATTTTATTCAAATATGAATAGACTTAACACAAGAGCCTCAGGGAGAATTCCCTCCTATGGATCTTTTCCAGAAGCTCCCAGTAACCGTGAGACCACCAATAAGGACAACCATGAAGGGACTGGAACCTGTGAATCAAATGTTGATGGACAAGGAACAGCACCAATTACTTCTGCCCTCTCCCAACCTAGAGTTGGAGAAGGTAGTAGAATCAAGCCACCCTCCATTACAAGAAAATTGCCAGCAGCCACCCCAGCAGAATCTGGCCAAGGAAGCCAGGATCAAAGACTTTGTCAGAGAGCACGTGAAATATTGGGAAGAGTTCAAAGAAGCCCAGGCCAAGGAGGACATGTTGTCTATGAAAAAGATAATCTCCCAGGCAAAAGCTACCCAGATAGCTCTTCAGAAAATGATTCCAAGGAAAGAGGTAGAATCCTGAATAGAAAAATGGAATCCTTGCAATCAATTAGCCCAACTGAAAGGTAAAGGATCAGGAAAGAAGAGATCCTCTTCCCATACAAAGCCAAAGGAAAAGAAAGATTGGGATCAGATAATATCCCTAGCTCAAAAATGGAAAAAGGTTTACAACAATTATCTTCTAATTCTGAGCTCAAAAAAACGTCTGATGTAATTACTTCCTTTTCTAATGATATGCATAATAATTTCAAAATTGTTTGTGAAAATTTGGACGGTGTTTATACCCAAATGGATAAATTAACCTCAGTAGTAGCAAAATTGATTAATAACCAAACAAAGACAGTAGGAATGGAAGAGATCAAATAACACACAGAACAGTTATTGGAGACAATTAATCAAGGTAGGATCAGACAGACTCAAACAATTGAGAATATTTTATCAGGAATCCAAGAAGATTTTATTATGTCTTTACAACCATTAAAAGAAGAATTGGTAACCACTACTAAAAGCTCCATTCTATCCCATAGTGAAAAACTGGATCTTCTTAATAAAAAATTTTACCTGCAACTTAATCTGATCAAGAATGATCTTAGAGACTTAAAATTCCGTCTGAAAAACCCCTTGGGGAGTACCACAGAGGAACCAAAACCTCCCAGACAAACCACTACTCCTTATGCACCACCCTTATTAGGAATGCATAGAAGTGACAACTTTAGGTCTAGTCCTACCACTGAGATGGAGCAAGCCCTCAAACTGTTACCCCCTATTTATGAATGGCCCAAGTTCTCTGGTGAAGGAGAATACAATCATATAAATTTTATCAAATTTATTGACTACACTATTAACTCTTATGACTTACCAAAAGCTATAGCAGTAGTCAGGCTGCCCAGAATATTTGAAGGAGTATCCTTGGACTGGTTTATCAGTAAAAGAGAAGAAGTAGGATCCTTACCATGGAATTCTTGGAAACTTCTGATTCAAGAACAATTTGGTTCTAGAATGTGGAAAAGAAAAATGATGAAAAATTTGGAAAATTCCTCATTTGATCCCCCAAGGATAAAACTCACAAATGATGCTTGGAACAGAAGAAAAGATTTGATTGCTTCTTTCCAGATGCTGATAAAGAGGAATTAAATGAAAGACTCCTCAACCTGTGTCCTGCAAATCTTAACCATAGTGTAAGATGTAGGATGAGTATGGATGCTGACTTGCCAACTCTAATCAATGTGCTAGAAGAAGTAATAGACGTGAATAGGTTAGACAAGAAAGCCTCTTCTGGACCCAAAGAGAACTACAACATTAACAAAACCAGAGAAAAACCTCCTCTGATGAATACATCTGATAATAAGAAACCTAATGAGAATAGGGATAAACAGAGGATGCCTGGGACTTTTTGGAATTGTAAGACTGTTCAAATGAGACAAGACTGCCCATTACCAAAAAGAAAGATAGTAGTCTTGGAAGGAGAGCAGGAGGTTGAAAGGAATCAGAACTATGAAGATATAGCTGATACTGAAGGATCTCTTTCTGAATGTGAATTGATCCTGACCAACCCTGTTAATGTTATAGAAGGAGATATAGGCACTTCTGTAGAAATCAATAACATCCATGGGGATTCTAGCTTTCCCCAACAATGGGATCCTACCATAATTCCTAGACATATTATGGATTTCAAACCATTAACAGTTAAAACTATGAGTGGTAAAGGTTATACCACTGGTCAAACTTTTTATGCAACAGGATTGTATAAAGACAGACCTATAAGTTTATTACTGGATAGTGGAGCTCTTTGCTCATGTTTCTGTGCTGAATTCTTAAAAAAATGGGATCCCAATTCGAAAGAACACCTTCTTCCCATCCCAAAAGCCAGGTTTATCTCTTGCAACTCTACCATGAATGCTGTTGGAGCATGGACTGCTCCTATAATACTACCCCATACTAAAGGATCTTTGAGGATACAAGTGGAATTTGTAGTATTGCTCAAACGGCCTATGTGACTACCTGATACTGGGTAATAATGCCTTATGTCTATATGGTATAGATGTGTTCCAGAGTAAAGGGAGATACTTCACAGTAGGTGGTAATTGGGACAAGAAGTTTAAGATATGCACCATTCAATCTAACTTCCCCTCCTCTACTTATCAAAAGCATTTAGAAGAATTTGACCAAGAATACTTCTCTCAAGAAGCTCTGAATATGAAACTTTCTGAGGAACAGAAGAAAGATATATTGACAGTCTGCTTTGAGAACCAAAATGGTTTTTGTACTAAAGATCATCCCATTGGTGATATTAAAGGACATGATATGGTATTGAAATTGACCATTAAGCCTCCTTATCCTCCAATCTTAAGAATGCCAGTCTATCCTTCTAGTCCTAAGTCTAGAAAAGCTCTTGAGGAACATATCCAAGAACTGATTGACCTACAAGTATTAAGGAAAGTAGGGCATAATGAAAAGGTAGATGTGACCACACCTGTAATCATAGCTTGGCATAATGACAATTCAAGAATGGTAGGAGACTTCAGAATGCTCAATCATTATACTCAGGCAGATTATTATCCTATACCCCGGATTGATCATGCTCTGCATAACTTGTCCAAGGCCAAGTACACCACTACTATGGATATGCTTAAAGGTTTCCACCAGATACCAATAAGCCCTGAAAGCAGGAAGTTTATGAGAATAATCTTTCATGTGGGAATATATGAATATCTTAGGATTCCCTTTGGTATAAAGAATTCCCCATCACACTTCCAGAGAACAATGGATACAATTCTAGTTACATACATCAGACAAGGATGGATGATCGTATATATAGATGATGTTATCATATACTCTGATGATTGGGATGCTCATATCAACCAAGTAAGATTAGTACTCCAGACTATCTCCAGAGCAGTATTGAAGGTGTCCATGAAGAAATGCAACTTTGGCTATGGAGAATTGAAAGCCTTATGACATATAGTCTCTGGTCTAACTCTAGCTGCTGATCAAAATAAGATAGCTGCTCTCATGAATAGATCTATGCCTCAAAACAAAACAGAGTTACTGGCTTTCATTAGTTTTTGAATTTATTACAGAAAATACATACAAAAGTTTGCTATGCTAACTAAGAGTCTGTATGAAGTATGCAACAACAACACTCTATTTGAAATGACTCATGAGAGATTGAAAAACTATGAGGTACTAAAAATGGCTATGACCTCTGCTCCTTTACTCATCCAACCAGATTACTCCAAGCCCTTCAAAATGTATATTGACGCCTTTATGGAAGTGTTAGGAGCTGCTCTACATCAAGAAAGGATAGAAGAAGAAAGACCAGTAGAGAAACCAGTACTCTTCATACCTAGACAGATCAAAGATACAGAAAAGAGATATGAAGCCAGTAAGTTGGAATGTTTGGCTCTAGTATGGGCTTTAGAAAAGCTACACTATTACTTAGAAGGCACCACTTTTCAAGTGATCACGGACTGTAATTCTGTAAGAACTCTTATGAACATGAAAACCCCCAGCAGACATATGCTCAGGAGGCAAATTGCTATACAACAGTATAGAGGTCAGATGACTATAGTGCATCAAGCTGGAGCTAAACATCAGAATGCTGATATTCTAAGTAGGAATGCTTTTCCTAATGACTCTAACAATCCAGAATATGGCCCTGAAGATCAATATATCTTTCTTATCCTGAACATCAATCTTTTTTGCATTGAATGCTCCAATAATGGGGATCCACTTATGTGAATTAGATACTTCTTTCTTCAACCTATTAAGGGAAACTTACTCACCTGAAATCAAGCTGCTGATTACCATTATGGATTTTGAATCCCCAGAAGCAGCTCTGATAAAGAGTCTACATGCTTTGTTACTTAAATCTTAAAAAGCAGGAAGGTTTACCTTTTGGGATGGTATCCTTTACTACAGAAACCAACATTCCAGTGTATTAGTACTAAGAAACAAAGAACATATACAACATATACTCCAGGAATGCCATGACAACTGTTCATCAGGCCATCTATTGACAGAAAGAACCTTGGAAAAAGTAAAACAAACTGCTTGGTGGATAGACTGGAAATAAATCACTATTAAGCATGTTACTAGCTGTGAGACCTGCCAAAAATCTAATAAAACTACTGGCAAAAGGTTTTGAATCCTACAGAAGATCTCTGAACCTAAAAACAGATGGGAAATCATCAATATGTATTTTTTCACCGGCCTCCCCCCTGGAGGTACTTATTCATATAAATCTGTCCTAGTTATAGTCAACAGATACTCTAAGAAGGCAAAATTCTTACCTAACCACAAAGAAGATAGTGCTATGGATGTACCTTTACTATTCTGGAACAGGATCATAGCTGATTTTGGTATAACCAAAATTATAATCAGTGACAGAGACCCCAAATTCACCTCTGAGGTTTGGAGGAATCTAAATGATATACTGGGTACTACTCTAGCATTTTCTACAGCATACCATCCCCAAACTGATGGATTAGCTGGAAGAATGATACAGACACTAGAAGATATGTTAAGGAGGTTCTGTAGCTTTGGTCTAGAATACAAAAAATCAGATGGTTATTGCCATGATTGGGTAAGCCTACTCCCAGCCCTAGAAATGGCCTATAACAGCAGTAAACATTCTACTACCAAAGAAGCTCCTTACATACTAGAAAGAGGACGGATTCCAAAACTCCCTAGGAATAAATTAAACTATAACCTAGCCACTATTCATCCAACATCTCTTGACTTTAAGAAGATGATAGATCTGGCAAATAATCATTCTCAGAAATTTGTAGAAGAATCAGTAGAGTACAACAAAAAAAGATGGGACAAATCACATAAAGAACCTGACTTTAAAATAGGAGATCAGATCTTGATATCTACAACCAATTTCAACAATCTAGCAGGTAACAGAAAGCTGAAACCAGCCTTTGTTGAACCATTTTTTATCAAAAAGATGCATGGCAAAAATGCTGTGAAAGTAATCTTGAGTGAAGAATTATCAAGGAAACACCCAGTATTTCCTGTTAGCCTAGTCAAACACTTTCAACCTAGAGAAGGGAGAAACCTCCCTCCAGCAATAATCCCAATAGAACCTGAACCTGTGAAAGAAAAGGGAAAGTCAGCAGGATATTGAGAGACAAGAAAGAGAGAGTACAAGGAAAAGATGTTAGACTATAATTAGTAAGATACAAAGGAGAATCTGCAGACAAAGATGAATGGTTACCAGAAAATAACATACCTGATGGACCAATACATCTCAGATACTACAGGGCCCTTAAAAGAAACTGAAACACACATGAAGTTAATTTTCTCCCAACATCCTCCAATTTTTTTTCAGATATGGCCATATCTTGGAGTGGGGGAATGTCAGCTCGCTACTATTGCAGAGCAAGCTGCAAAAGTAACAAAAATAAAATAATAATAATAATAATATAATTAACCTATAAAGTAGTAGGAAAACATAAATATTATTACAGAAACAGATTCTCCACCCAAAATTAGGTAGGTTCACTCCCTGACCCCACCCTTGAAATCCAACTCCTTATATTTTTAAATTTTTAAGGAAAGAAAAACCAAAATACAACGGCACCAACATTGAGCTTCTTGGCCAATTAGAAATTTCACACGTATTGTCACATATAGTTTTCACACCTAAAATTCAGTCAGAATTGAGGTGTTGTGTATATTTTAGGAGTTACAGACAGAAATGTGTTTTGTCACAATTCCCACAGGCAGCTGCGGCAGCCAATGCACCCACGGGCGGCTGAGATACAGCCCTGTCACTCTGTCAAGGTCATGTATGCAGCCCCGGGCCTGTGACAAGTATGCAGCCGCGGGACTACGGGTTAACAGAGTGACAGGCGGCCTGTGAAGCTTAGGTAGTGCGCAAACATGCTACAACCCACACAGGAACATTCTACATATGTAATAAATGTTCCTGTGGGTAGTAGATAGTTGAAAAGTACATAATATCATATAAAATAACTTAAATAACCCTCATACATATTTTTTATTAAATATAATTCAAAGTACCAAGAATTTCAAAAATAAGACAATGACAACTTCTAAAAATATATTAAAATACTTCAATATAGTTTTATGAGAATTTCTAGACATCAATATCTTTGTGACATACTAAGAAAACTAATGATGTAAAAATATTACATGAATTCCCATGACTTATATTTTTAAGGAATTATTTTAGTAAATCAACTGAAACTCAAAAATAAGGAGTAAAATCAATATCATGACTTTACTCCAGTTATTCAATAAATAATGAGAGCTCACCTGAAATCAGGATGTCTGTAGAAATTTCTATTAAAATAATTATTAACTTACTGGGAACAATTACTAAGCATAATTAATTAAATAATATATAAATAGGACAGATTAGTGTTATTCACACATCCTAATATTAATTATAAAGTAGAATAATTCCCATACTCTGAGGAATTAGATGCTACCCATGCTATAGAACCAAGAACACATGACAGGCTACCACTGATTAACCTTCTAGACTTATTGTCCGTCTCTTTGAGCCCCTTTACCCCTCAGAAGGATAATATTGGGACTCCAAAAGCTATAAATAAAGAGCTCTGTTGAGGATATTGATGTGCAGAGACCCAGTTATATTTATATCCAGACACCGTGCCAAGGTAATCAAGTACTTATAAGAGAAACGTAAGTGATTTATGGCTCAGTATGATCAATCATATCCGTCCTCAACCTCTTTTTATCAATTAAAACTGCTGAAAAACCTTATAAACCCAGTATACAGGTTTAACCCATCAGTGCATGTCCCAAACAGATACCCTAAGGATTTAATAATATACCAGTGAGTTTTATTATCCTTTCTCTGTTGTGGCAGCTTGGTTACAAGGCCCTTTTGCTCCACTGTGTATTTTACATACATATTATCTTTGGGTGAAATATCCTTTAAACTAAAGAGCCCAAAGTAACCAGGACTATGTGTTTTCATACTGAAATCCCTGAATAGAGTTGTTAAAGATCCCCAATATAATTGTGGCCCCTCTATAAAAATATTTAATAATCAATTTATTCATATTGATTTATAACAATAAACCATAACCAAACCAATTAACCTTGCAAGAAGCTTAATCCAAATATTTTACGGACTTTTGCTGCATTTATTAAATAATATATTTATTACTTATTCTATCACCTCTGGTAGCTAAAGGATAGCAAGGGTCCTGGCATCCAGGAGGCTGAAAGGGGCCACCAGCCCTGCGGCAGCCGCAATGGGATCAACAGCTGCGTCCGGGGTGGGGGGGCCTCATTTTGAGTCCCCCTTCCCCCTACAACGGCCCCGCGCTGGCCGTCAGGCCCCATAAACAGACCGCAAGCAAAAACAGCGGCCCCAAGTGTGTTGCAACACAGGAGGCAGCCCCAAATGGCTTGCAACACGGGCGGCAGCCCAAAATGTGCTGCAACACGGGCGGAAGCCCCAAATGTGCTGCAACACGGGCGTCAGCCCCAAATGGGCTTCCGCACGGGTGGCGGCCCCAATGGGCCGCCCCAAGCCCAAAAGGTGAGTCTAACATACTTTGGCGGGCCAGCCCGTCTGGCCAAGTATGTCCAAAATAAACCTTGGGGCCAATTATGCTCATACAAGCCCATCTGGCTGTATTTGCCCATATACCCCACCGGGCCCGTTAGGGCCCGTGTACCAATAGGCCTGTTTCACGCGTTTTGAGGCCAGTTTCCCCAAATCCATGACATCCACACAGGCACGTATGGTCCATGTGTGTTTCCAATGGGCCGCAGAGGCCCTCATGTACATCCCATTTGGATTACAATCATACGTAGCACACGCGTAAGTGCTTACTTATTTTAACAGAACTGGGACAGGTAGTGGGCGGAGAAGGTGATTTCAGGTCTAGTGTTGAAGCTGATGTAGTTAAGTTCACCAATCAGTTTTTGGTAGTTCAGGCCGGAAGGGGTAAATTCGACCCGTTTGACTTCTGTTTCTGGCAGAATTTTTCCATAGGGTGCAAAGGGTACCAAGTGCTCTTTAAACTTTGGAAGCCATTATTCTGCCCAGATGGAGTTAATGTATGACTCTTGACTAAGCTTGACCAGGCCGGGACCTTTCTGGACATTTATACCCAATAGGAGCAATGGCTCATGAAGGTACTTGACCTTGAACCGGCTGCCAATGGGGGTTGCAAATTTTTTGGGTGCTTTTCTAAATATTGCAAAGTTGTCAACATAGAAATACAGCCAGTTGTCATTGGAGAAGAAGACACAGTGATTGCTGTTGCTTTTTTTGAAGCCAGAGTCCAGAAGCCAATTGCTGTGTGTGGATTACCAGGCCTGAGGGGCCTGTTTGAGTCTTTACAGTGCCTTTTTGAGCCAAAGGGCTTTTCCTTGTGCAATGTTGACGTTGGTTGGAGTCAAAATGTGGATTAGCTCCGCCAGAGGAGCATTCAGGAAGGCAGCTTTGAAATCGAGTTGGTGGAACTTGAGGTTGTTGCACAGGGAAAAGGAGATAAGAAGCGGGAGAAAGCTTTTGTTGCCGGTGGGCGCAAAGGTAATGATGAAATCAACTCCTTCAACCTGGTTGAATCCTTTAGCGCAGAGCCTGGCCTTGAATTCTACAATTTTGTTCTTGGAATTTTGTTTGGTTCTGAATACCAAGATGCACTTGATTTTGGAAACGGTAGCATCATTGTCCACTTCTTCCCAGAAGTTGTAGCTGTTGATGTTGTTCAATTCCTTTTCCATGGCATTGATCCATTCAGATTGGTACTTGCAATTCAGGGCTTGGTTGAGCGTCTTAGGGTCTTTGTAGCCAGAATCCACTAGGTAGAGTTGTGAGGTTGGTTTTCTGGGGTATTCAACAATGTTGGCAGGTGAGATATCAAATTCTGGGATGCACAGAGGCAATTGGTTTGTAGGAGTGGAGTCTGGAGGATCTTGAGCATTCTGGCAAGGGTGGTCAGTTGCTTGGTCTGGGCATTGAACTGGAAGATGGTTTAAGCCCAGGGAGAGCGGATCTGGACAGTGGTAATCTTCTATTTTGGGCAGTGGGTCAGAGTCACAAGGTGGTACTTTGGAGCCAGCAAAGTTGTTTTCCAAGAAATGGACATTTTCAGTGATGACAGCTTTGTTGCTGAAAGGTTTGAACACCCTGTAGTTGGAGAATTCATTGGCAAAACCAACCAGGACACCTTTGAAGCCGGTCTGGGCAAGTTTGGATCTCCTGAGATGTTTTGGGATGAGGAAAATAGCGGTGCAGCCAAATGTTTTTAGGAAATTTTAGTTGACAGATTGGTTGTACCATAGCTTGTAAGGAATCCAATTTTTGTTGGAGGAAACAGGAAGAAGGTTGAGGAGGTTGGTTGCCATTTTAACAGCCTCCCCCCAGAGTCTGCTGGTCAGCTTGGCTTGCAGAATTAGACACCGTGTATTTTTTATTATAGATCTGTTGGCTTGTTCTGCAAGACCATTTTGTTGCAGGGAGTATGGTGGCGAAAGGAGGTGATTAATCCCAGCATCCTTGCAGAAAGGTTTGAATTCTTAACTTATGAACTCACCTCTGTTTTTGGTCAGTATTTTGATGATCTTGCAGTTGTGCCATCTTTCAGCCATTTTGGTATAAGCCTTGAAAGCTTCAAGAGTTTTGTCCTTGGTTTTGAGGAGGGTGATTGATTTGAATCTGGAAAACTGGCCAACAATGGTGAGGAAGTACCTGCTCCCACCAAACATTGGGGTGGAGAACGGTCCAACCAGGTCCATTTGGATGTTTTCCTAGATTTGGGAGACAGGCTTTAAATTGCTGTCAAAAGGCTTAGATATCATCTTTCTTAACTGACACGTTTTGCATTGAGAAGAGTCTGAAAGGCTGAAGTATGGTAACAGGACTTTGATCTTGGCATCACTGGCATGACCGAGTTCGTTTTGGAGATTAGATGGAGAGGATCCCATGAGGTAGGCACTGGCCTTCTTGTGTTCAAATCTGATTCCGCACAGTTTGAAAAGATTATTGGCCATTGAGCCAACAATTTCAAAGTTATCTAAGCAGATATAGGTACCAGAGTAGCCAAATTTACTGATTAAAACTTTCTTGGAGTTGAGCTGGGACAGAGAGATCAGGAAGCGATTGATTTTTGAAACCAGTAAGACATTTTCCAACGTGATTTGAAAACCATTGTGATTGATGAGAACGGCTTTGCCAATGGCAGTGGCGTCAAGAGAACTGCTGCTATTCCCAGTTCCAATCTTCAATTTGGTTGCCTTGGGATTGAGGAACCATCCAGAGTTGTTGATGATGTGGTGAGAGGCTCCGGAATCCAGGAGAGGAAGAAGTGCTTCAGCCAAGTGGGACTGGCTTTGGAGATAGATTTGGGTGTTGAAGTATTTAGATGGCTCCAAAGAGGAGTCTTAAGGGTTTTGTGGTGCTGAGGCATTGGTTAGATGAGCCTGTCCTTGGGTTTTTCCAGAAGGTCTGAGGTGAGGATGCAACTGCCAGCAGCAATCCTCTGGGCGTTCTGCAAGGGGGTTGTGTTTGTTCTTTGAACAGGTATGTTTTGGTGGTTGTTGCTTTGGCTTGGATTGTGAGGATTTGAGTAGGGAAACAGCAGTTTCCTTGTCCAGAGAGTTTTGTGGTAAGCAAGCAGACTCAAGGTGATAACTTCCCAAAGTTTGTTGAGGACTTTGGTGGGAAATTTCAGGAGTTCTTCATTCAGCAGAACAGCTTCAACCACGTGGTAGAACTGAGCTGGCAGCTTTGAAAGAATTGTGTAGCTGAGGATGTTGTCAGGTACATTGAGACAGACCGTGGCAAGCTTTTTAATCAGCTTGGGGCATTCTTAGATGTACCCCATGAGTTCTCCAGTGAACTGATATTGGATGAAGCAGATCCATATTTGCCCTCTGTTGGTGGTTGAGAGAGACACATACCTTTCCAATGCGGCTTGCCAGATAGGGATTGGATCACTTTGGTTATCAGGATTGATGACAGCGCCAAAGACAGTGTCACCAAGGTGCTGAATTAGGATGTCAGCTGCTTTTTAGCTCTTTCTTTTTTGAGCAGGGGTGGAAGGAATGATAGGATCCTTATCATCAATGCATTCTATGAATTCTAGGAGTCCCTTTTGACGTAGATAGCTCCGCATATGCAGTACCCACAAGGAGTAGTTGGTTTCACTCAGAACAGGAAGGTTTTTGTGTTTGGAGGTGTCTTTGCTGTCCAACATTTTCAGTTCTATTGGTTCTTTGGTAAGGTGAATTTGATGATAAGCCAGAACAATTGGGACTGGAAATCTGAAAAGATTGAAGGCTAAAAGAACTTCATTCATCAGCAAAAGGAACAGGAAAAAATGAAAACAACTAGGACAAATTATTTAAGATGAAAAGATTAGTAGCCTAAAAGAACCAATAGATCATAACACTAGGGAGAGATTACAACTCTCAAGGCTCAGGTGACTTGATCCTGAGAGTGGAGTAAGAACTTGAGGCCAGTGTTGTCCAAATGAGACAGAACTTGATGAGTTTTCAAGGATTGGCTTTGGAGAGGTGTGATTGGTTGGTCAACTGAGTATATTAGGGTGTAAGACTCATTGAGAAGGAGAAATAAGGGAAAACATAATGGAGAAAATCTGACTAATGAGAAGAAATCAAGAAATGACTTACTCAACTGAGAGGACCTGGAGAGCCCTAAGGGCAGACACAGGGTCTCAGTTGAGCCGGTTGAAATAGGCCTTTGAGCTGCAGGAAAGCAGTGTGCACAACCGTAGTGCATGTAGGAAGCCGGTGCAAAGCTGGAGATTGGACCATAGTGTGTGCAGGAAGCCTGTGGGAAGCTGAAGATAGGACTGAGGACAGCACGGTAACAAGGTGTCAGACTGGAAAAAGAAAAGGGGAAAAAGACAAAAGAAGGAAGACTCAGGATTCCAACAAAATCTGCAACAAAATGTATCACTGTTTTCCACCAAGGTCAAGTACAAGTCCAGCACCAAAGCCGGTCAAGAAGGGGTATGTCTAATCAAATCCTTAAAATTTCTAAACAACCCTTGCAACATTCCTATCTGTTAAGTCTTAGCAGGCTTTTCCCCCCGCAGCGGTCTTGCAGGGCCGCGTGCTCCTCTCATTTCTCTCCCCGCGCGCTATCTTCTCCACCCCGGGGGCCTCACTCGGCAACAAATTCAGCACTCAGATGGTGGGAAGGACCCGGGGACACTCTACTCTCATCCCACAATTCTTCCCCTTTTCATTTTTCTCTATTCAACCTTTTCCTTACATTTTTCTTTTTCCTTTGCTCATTCTAATCCACTATACTCTCCACCAAGACTCAAGGCTTGATACATCCAAATCAATCTGATTCTATCAACTACTGATCCCTGCCTGGTAAGACCCCAATCTCTCAAGTTCTCTCAATAAGAACCAATCTGATCCTCCAGCTACCCAGTCTACCTTGCCAACCTTGTCTCTCAGCCGTTCCTCTCTCAATAAAAATTTCCCTCTCAGAATACCTTCCGCCGTCAACACACAATCTCCGTCTAAGCTGTAGGATCATCTTTATTTGTTTCCTTCCTTAAGTCTCTGTTCCTATCAGTTTCTCCATTCTTATACTTTCTCTCTCTTTGTACAGCCTATGCTGGTTCTGAGTCATCTATAAATCTAAAGTTATTTTATCACGGTTAAAATCCAAACACTCTACCAACTGATCTAACCGGGCCAACCATGAACAAACCAGCTGGGGTGTCCGAGTACTTTCATCAGGTGGAACTCAAATCCTCTGTGGAAGCTATTCCTCCCCTGAATGAAGAGAACTATTTGATATGGCGGGACAAGATGCTTATGCTATTTGACTCGAAGGACATCAAGGACGCTATCACCAGAAATTCTGGTCCCATTTACTCAAAACAAGACAGAGAAATCCAAGCAATAATTCTATCCAAACTGGAAAGTACGACTCATGCGAATGTGGTAAACTCAACCAACATAACTTCATCTAAGCTCCTATGGGCGGAAATCACCAGAAAATTTTCCTCCTCAAAAACAGCAAATAGGGCAAGAGTATTCAACCACTTCCTTCATTCAGCTTTCAACAAGCACGCTATCAAAGGATTCATTACCCAAATGCAAAAGGCTATTACGAGAATGACAGATGTAGGAATTGAGCTACCCAAAGACATCCTTGCATACCTAGTCCTCTTCAAGTTTCCCCTGATCCTTGAGAACCTTAAACAACAAATTATGCACTTCAAAAAACACATGACAGTAGATGTGGTCTTTAACCACCTCACACAATATAATAATGAGAGAAAAGCTCAATCAAACTCCAATAGATTGACCACAGATGTTTTGTTGTTATCGACCAAGGCTAAAATTCACAAAGACAAGAAGAAACCCAGGATGAGATGTCAAGAAGGGTATAACAATCCTAATGCACCACACTCAGAAGCATCCCGCTTCCATCTTCATCCCCAGATTGCACCAGAGTGGTGGACCAAAGAACAAAACAAGTGGAGGAACAAATCTAAGAAGACTCCCACCGTTAACTACCATGCACTATTAACCCTCTGCATCAATGTGGACAATAACCCAAACCTCCTTCTAGACTCCGGAGCAAATGTCCACATGTTCAATGATATCAAGTACTTCTCCTTTTATTGAGCTTCAGGAAGGGTTGGAGGAAATCAAAACCAGGAAGTTAGAAGCTAACCTTAGAATATGCGGAACCAGGACGGTGAAATTGGAATGGAAAGACTCCACAATCACTCTTGAAGGTTGTGTCTATGTACTGGATATTGTATTCAACCTCATCAGCCCCAGTCTGCTTTCCAAAAAGGGGTGTAACCTCACTCAAACTCACGACAGGTTCTCTGTTACTCAAAACGGTCAACCCGTACTAAAGGGATTGATTAGAGATAATCTATTTGTCATCAAAAAGCCCACTTCAGCGGGCCAGCGTCAAATGGTAAACTCTACTATTCAGTCTCACATCACTCCTCTATCCTTACTCAACATCCATAAGATGTACGGGAATGCCTCCATCTCTACGCTCAAGCCTATTGTAAAGGATCTCTACACCAACAAAGAACTTCAGAAGTTCAGGTGCAACAATTGCATCAAGATTATATTCACTAGATCTCCTTTCTCTCACACTTCTACTCCTTTGAAAAAACCCCTAGATAGGATTCACCTTGATATCATAGGGCCAATAACTCCCCAGTCAAAGGCAGGCCACCATTATATCCTTACGATGGTGGATAATTACTCAGGCTACCTAGAAGCCTTCCCATTAACATCCAAGGACGAGGCAACTGGCACAATTGTAAACCTCCTCAAAGTGGAGCACAAGAGACTGAATTATTACCCCTCCAAGATTTTCTCAGATAAAGGAACAGAGTTCACTAATTCTACTCTCAAAGATTTTTCCAGGAAAAAACACATCAAGCTACAAACATTGGAACCCTATCACTCACAACACAACGGAAGGGCTGAAAGAGCTAATAGAACCATCATTGAATCCGCCCGCGCCACTTTCTTGTCAACCAGATTAGCTAAAAACTATTGGAACATTCTGACTCAAAGCTGCTGCTTCATTCTCAATCAAATCCGGCAAGAAGGTAACCAGCTATCTCCTTGGGAGCTAATGTTTGGTAAAAGCCTTCCTGCTAACTATTTGAAACCCGTAGGCACCTTTGTTATTTATCTTGCTAACCTTGTCCAAAAAGGACAAAAATTCAATGAAAAGGGCCTTGAAGGGATTTTGATTGGGTTCAACCCAACCCTCCATTCCTATGTCATCCTCAATTCACTGGGTGCGGTCATTGAAACTAAGCATGTCAGATTTCTCAAGACCCAACTTAATGGATTCCCTTTCCTTGAATCTCCCGGTTTAGATCTATTTTCTCATTCCGAAGGGGATGCCAACAAAGCCAATTTTTTTACCAGAGACAAGCAATACGAGATGAGAGAAACTCCTCCCAAATGTCCAGAATCTGACTCTGACCTGGAAGATATCAGTTCCAAGGACAATCACTCTCCCAATCCTCCTCCTTCTCCTGAATCAACTTCTCAGCGGACCAATCTAAGGCCACAAAATGAAATCCAGAAACCTCAAAGATACAGTTTCCACCATTACTACGAGCTCCCTCCTATAAGGCGGCATGGAAATGCCCCAAATGGCCCAAATGGAAAAAGGCTGCAGACAAAGAATTAAACTCTATTGAGTCCCAAGAAGTTTGGGAAGAATATTATGAAGAGCCCAACAATATTCTAAATACTACATGTGTTTTCAAAGTTAAAGAAAACTGCCATTGCAAACCTGCAAGGTACAAAGCCCGACTATGCGTGCAAGGATTTGATCAAGTCCAGGGCATAGATTACAATGAAACCTGGGCGCCAACTGGAAAACTAGGATCCCTGCGCCTTGCTCTAATCTATGGCCTAAAGAATAAGATGACCTTCACTCAATTTGATGTGAAGGGGGCCTTTCTCCACGCACCTCTAAACAAAATAGTAATAATTAGGAAACCTGAAGGATTGAGCAGAAAATCACCCTTTCTAAAATTAAAAAAATCTTTATACGGCCTTTGACAATCCCCAAAGAACTGGTACAAAACTCTTATGACGTGGATTAAACTTCAAGGCTTCCACAAATCTACCAGCGACCCATGCTTGTACATCAACTCAAAATCAAGGGAAGTTATCTATTTCCACGTTGATGATTTCATCCACGTTGGAAACTCTAACGTCTTCACGGAGAACTTCCTGACCAAATTATTGAACTCTTCATGCCATCCTCCAAATAAAATCCTTGGCATGTTAAGGGAAATTGAAGAAGACACAATTCTACTCAGCCAAACAAGCCACATCGACCAAAGATTAGAAGAGCTGGGACTCACCAAGTGTAAAGACATCAACTCCCCGTTGACTCAAAATTTCCATCTCAAACCGGCTACGGATGAGGATCATGCAGAGTTCACTCTGCTCAATATAAATTATTGTTCAGCTATTGGACTTCTAAATCACCTTTCTCAATACACCCCTCCCAAAATTGCTTTTGCCTTCTCTAGCCTGGCCCGGTTCAACAATAAGCCTGGGCTATCTCACTGGAGAGAGGTACACAAATTATGGAAATATCTGAAGACTACTAGGGACTTAAATCTCACTCTCAAGTACAATCCCTCTCAAGAAATCATCTCAACCTATAGCAATTCTACCTGGGGCAATGACCCAACATTTTGCAATTCTCAAACGGGGTACATCATTCTTCACTATGGCAGCCCGGTCATTTGGAATTCATCAAGACAAAGGAATATTACCTACTTGTCTAATGAATCCAAACTCAATGCACTCCTGGACTGCTACCTCAAGCTAAGATGGATCATTCACCTTATGGGCAAAATGTATGCCTGCCCGGAGTGCAAGCCAAAAATTTATATTGACAATAAAGGCCTAGAGGACAAGATCAAGAATTTTGGCTCTCATTCAAAATCTTGACATATTGACATTAAGATGAAAGGATTATGAGAAGATTTTTCCCTCTCCAAATTCGACCTACTCCTCATTCCTACCAACAAGATGATAGCTGACTCATTAACTAAGGCTTCCGCCGTCAATTCCCTCAAGATGCTTCAACAAGAGGTCTTCTCTTAGAGTCTACAACAAATTCTTTTTCTTCTCCTCTTACCAGTCACAGGGGGTGTTGAGTCTTAGCAGGCTTTTCCCCCTGCAGAGGTCTTGCGGGGCCATGCGCTCCTCTCAGTTCTCTCCCCACGCGCTATCTTCTCCACCCCGGGGGCCTCACTCGGCAACAACTTCAGCACTCAGATGGTGGGAAGGAACCGGGGACACTCTTCTCTTGTCCCACAATTCTTCCCCTTTCCATTTTTCTCTCTTCAACCTTTTCCTTTCCTTTTTATTTTTCCTTTTCTCATTCTACTCAACTATACTCTCCACCAAGGCTCAACGCTTGATACATCCAAATCAATCTGATTCTTTCAACTACTGATCCCTGCCTGGTAAGACCCCAATCTCTCAAGCTCTCTCAATAAGAAACAATATGATCCTCCAGCTACCCAGTCTACCTTGCCAACCTTGTCTCTCAGCCGTTCCTCTCTCAATACAAATTGCCCTCTCAGAATACCTTTTGCCATTGACACACAATCTCCGGGTAAGCTGTAGGATCATCTTTATTTTTTTCCTTCCTTAAGTCTCTGTTCCTATCAGTTTCTCTGTTCTTATACTTTCTCTCTCTTTGTACAGCCTATGCTAGTTCTTATTCATCTAGAAATCTAAAGTTATTTTATCACTATCTACCTCCACTGTGACAACCTAAGCGCAATACATTTGACATCAAAATTGGTTTTTCATGCTTGAAACAAAAACATAGAGAAAAAATATCATTGGATCAGAGAACTGATCAAGGCCTGAAAGGTAAAAACCAAGCATTTCACAACTGAAGAAATGCTCACCAACATTCTCACTAAACCACTAGACAGAACCACATAAAAGAAAGTCTGTGAAAAAGCAGGGATAAAAGAGGTGATCTCCCTGTCTTGTTCTAACATTATGTATCACCACAGTACAGAGGCTGTGCAGTTGAACATAGACCAGTAATAACAAAAAGCCCTGGCAGCCACAAGCATCTGTAGCCTAGTTGGTAAAGGCAGCACACTAGTATGTGTCTCAGTCTATCTGGGGTTGAGGGTTTGACTCCCACCAGACACATCTTCATTTTCACAGTCTCAAAATGTTATGAGCCCAAAGCCTACCTGAGTGTATAATTTCTTACTTAAGAGACTTGAATAAGATGTGAATGCTTCCTTTAAAACCATTTTCCCCTGTAAGCCTGCCCTATTATTTTGGTTCTATCCCTGCACTGATCACTCTTTCACTTGGGTATATTTTGCCATGCCTGTTTCTACGTCATGTAGCAAGGGGGTTAGGGGGTTGTTGCGTTTAAACCTGCTAACATGATGTATCACCACAGTACAGAGGATTTGCAGTTCAACCTATACCAGTAATACCAAACAACACTGGCAGCCAAAAGCATCTGTAGCCTAGTTGGTAAAGGCATCACTCTAGAATGTGTCTCAGTCTATCTGATGTTGTGGGTTTGACTCCCACAAGACAAATCTTCATTTTCAAAGTCTCAAAATTTTAGAATCCAAAATTTAGTTGTGCACTATGGGATTTGAACCCATGACCTCAACACTCATTAGAAATGCTTTAACCACTAAGCTAGGTGCACCATTGCCAGATGGGCCATTGTGCCTGTCAACTCAACAAGGGTTTGCGTTGGTTTACCTGTAAAGACCTGATTTGTTATTTCAAAATTCTGTTCAGGCTTTCAGTGACAATACTTGAAATCCTTGGTTGGAAGTCTGCATAAGAGTAGATTTGACTCCAACACTCCCCCTTGCTCTTTGCAGGGTGCATAAATCTATTCACAACTCACGTTGGTTGTGTTCATCTTGTGTTTTTCCACCTGTTAGGGCTCATTGTTTGGCTGAAGACTCTTGCTACCATGTTAGAATCCAAAGTCTAGTTGTGCACTATGGGATTTGAACCCATGACCTCAACATTCATTGGTGATGCTTTAACCACTAAGCTAAGTGCGCCATTGCCAGATGGGCCATTGTTCCTGTCCACCCAACAAGGGTTTTCTTGGGTTTACCTGTAGGACCTGATGTGTTTTTTGACAATGCCATTCAGGCTTTTAGTACCAATACTTAGAATCCTTGGGTGGCAGTCTGCATAAGAGCATATTTCACTGCAACAGCTTTAAACTGTTGAAATTTTGGCTAAAAATAACCAGGTTGTCAATGTATTCATGTAAAAAGCATTCCCAGCTGGCCAGATAGGGAAAAAAAGACAGGGGTTTTCCATTAAAGCATCAAAGCAAATGAAGCAGAGGAACCATTTAAGATTGCCATAACAGACCCTGGGTGCCTGCTTCAAGCCATAAATTTATTTTTTGAGCTTGAGGCAGAACCTCAAAAGAACTTCTATATCAGCCAGGGGGCAGAGAAAGGTGTCCTCTTTCAGTTTGCCATTGAGGAAGGTGCTTTTGGAATCTATCTGGTAAATTTGGTAGCCTTTTGATAATGCTATGGAAATTGCTGCACGCAGAGTAGTCAACCAACCAATGGGAGGATAATTAAGGTCATACTTGTCCTTATTCTGATTTTTTCCTTGCATGCAGAGGGCCACCTTCAACTTGATTAGTTTTTAAATTTTTTCTAGCTTCATTTTGAAGAAAAGGATAATTTTGAGAATTTGTGTGCCCATGGGGATGGGAGGAAAGTCCCAGAAATTCGGCAGGCAGATGGGTTTCAGCTCAATATTGATAGCTTTGAGCCATTTGAAGCATTCAGAATATAACTCAGCTTAACTGTATGTGTGTATGGTGCCATGGTTGACCTTATTTGCTAGGAATGCTTTGACCATGGCAACAATAGCAACCACAGCATTTCCTCAACACTTTGGGGTCATAATTAATGGCTCATTGAATTGGCACTGATGGTTTTAGGTGGCTTTTCTGCAGTAAGCATGTAATCCCACCGGGGACGTTGTCTGGCAGTAAGAGAAGGAGGATTGGGTGTTTCAGAAGTCCCCAAAGGACAAGGAAGCTGGGGATGTGGTCTTTATAACTCTTGTTCTGTGTTGTCAGGAACAAGAGAAGGGTTGAAAGTTTCAACAGCTGGTACTAGATTGGGAGAGGTCATTGTGGAACTAGTACCTGGGAGGGATTCAATGGCTTCAACAAAGGGAATGAGTTCTTTTGAGGAAGAGGAATTCTCCAGGATCTACAGCCCAGGAAAAGTTTCTTAAAAAATTTTAACTTGTGGCTCCTAGGAACTCAATTTTTGGTAGTCAGGAATCTCCAATTTGTAGTATGTGTCTCAGTCTATCTGAGGTTTTGGGTTGACTCCCATCAGACACATCTTCATTTTCACAGTCTCAACTGGTTGTGAGCCCCAAGCCTACCTGAGCATATACTTGCTTACTCAAGAGAGTTGAATAATATGTGAATTCTTCCTGTAAGACCATTTTCCCCTGTAAGACTACCCTATGATCACCGGTTCTATCCCTGCACTGATCACTGTTTCCCCTGGGTATTGCATTCCGTACCTGTTTATACGTCATGTAGCAAGGGGGGGTGTTGGGTTTAAACCTGCTAACATGATGTATCACCACAGTACGGAGGCTGTGAAGTTGAACCTAGACCAGTAATACCAAACAGCCCTGGCATCCACATGCGTCTGTAGCCTAGTTAGTAAAGGCAGCACTCTAGTATGTGTCTCTGTCTATCTGAGGTTGTGGGTTTGACTCCCACCAGACACATCTTCATTTTCACAGTCTCAACAAAAGCATCTGATTACAAGTTGCTACCTGATGGAAGATCTTGGTTCTTTCTGCAATCTCCAGGTTCTCCCCCTGCAATGAGGCAGTCAGCTCATGAGGTTTTCTCAGCAGCTCTATCTGAATCACATCCTTGCAAGGTAAAACATGCAGGAATGTTTTGAAGCTCCAATGGCCATGGTTCCCAAAACTAGTCTCCAGTTTTCCATGGAAAATGAGCACCAACTGTTCTGCCTGCGTGACATCATCTACAGTCAGGCTATTGGCCTTCTCAACTACCTAGAGGTATTGGACAGACCCAAAATTTCTTTTGCAGTGTCTCAGCTGTCCCAACACCTCAAGAAGCCAAAAAAACACCCACTGGGGTTCTTTTCATGATCTCCTGCGCTATCTGTTGGGTACACACAAATAAAAACTTTTTCAGGGAGGATCAGCCTCTGCAGAGTTGAAAATTTACACAGATTTCAACTTTGGGATCTGTCCAGACACCCACCAGTTGTACTCTTGGTATGTGGTCATTGTAGGAGACTTGGGTCTTTGCTGGAACTCAAGAAAGTAGGAGAAAGTGTCAATTTCTACCACTTAGGCAGAATACAAGGTCCTCTGAAAGGGCCTGCAGGAGTCCACCTGGCTTGTCTAATTATTCAAACCCATGTTGCACTCACTGTCTTTGGTTGCTCTGGTATCTTTTAACAACAGGGGGGGTGCTATGACTCCAAAAAGTCCAATTTACCAGTTGCTCTGAAAGCAAATCAATGTCAAATATCACTGGATACGGGAATTAATTCACAAGGGGTCCATGTCACACTTTAAGCATAAGGGTTATTGTCTTCTCCACTTTGACATATCCTTTTCCTGAGTACAATCTACCTCAGTTCATTAGCATGACACAAATAAAGCACAATATCAATGATTCCTTCTGCTTACCACCTCTGGCTTGATTAAAAACCTTCCGATATCAGCAACTGACTCAGTATATATTTGTGAATCTCCCAGTGAACTCTATACCAGCTGATTATCCATTTGAGCTTTGCTCTTCTACCCTGGGTATCATCAGCCCTTGGACTTCTGTTCTTGGACATGCACTCACACTAGTTTGCACCCATGCCTAGATAGCCACATCAACTGTATATTTTGCAAATATACTAGCCCCTTAAACTGCATAAACTAAACCTTTGCATTTGCATTGTTTTCACATTTCATTCCTTCCTGTCTCATCCATTATGTCCTTGTATGCTCAGATTCTACTGTCTTGCACCTACGCTACAACCTCCAAAAAAACTGTACTGTTATTTCATTTCCCATTCCTTTCATTTCATTCATTGCCTCATTTCCTCTTAACTGTAGCTGGCCATCCATCAGGTTGAATCTAGTCACCTTTGGATTACCTTATAAAGGCTGTGTTGCCTGCCTGAAAATTTTCTCCTCAGTTGGTTAATTTCATACATTGTTGGATTTGCTAAATCCAGTCATCACATCTGGCTTGGCTTTAGTTTCCTTCCAGCAGAAAAAACCCCTCCCCATGCTGTGCTTTGAGTCATTGAATCATAAGTTTGCAATTCACAGTTAGCCTTTCTACTTCAAATTGTCCCTTTCACTCAGTCTCTTCCTTTGTGCTCACAATAATCTAAGATTGCCCTATAGTATGTGAGGTGGTTTTGTGAAAGTAAGTTAACTGATAAATTTTGAATCAAAATTTTAATTTTATTTTGAACCAAGACCAATGAAACTGAGACAGAAAACAACAGATCAATCCATAATCAAAGGGGTAAAGGAGAAAATGAATGGGATAGGAGAACTTACACAAGATTCTCTCTGGAGAACATTTTGTATGAGAAATGAAAACAGGAGAGGATAAAGATAGGAGGAGAGACTAGAAGAAGAAATAGAATAAATAAAATAAAGAGAAACCAGGGGATGATTTGATAACATCCATCTCTCACATCTGATCAAATACTTAGAATTTTTTAATTGCCAGTTGAGGATTATTGGAAGCATATGGGAGGTCAAATGGATGGTTGAGGAATAAGATGGATGAGACAGGAGCTTGAGGAGATGAGCTTGAGAAATTTAGTGTAGGTCAAACACCTGGGTATATTTATATTGATTTAGGATTTATTTGATGGATTGATGATGTTGAGGAGGAGTTTTTCAAGGAAAAAGGGGGAGATTAAGCAGGGTGAATGGATGAAGGAACAAGGCAGAGTGAGGAGATTGAGAGATGAAAGTGAGTAAAGCGGAGGAAGGTCAAGGTGGAAAATGATGGAAAGGAGGAGGGTCAAGGTGGATGTTGATGGAAAATGTGAGAATGGAATGTGAGAATGGATAAGGAGGAAAGGCAATTAGATCAATAGAGAAGGAAGGGAGAAAGATGGGACTTTTAGGTATGAGTATGTACAGTAGAGGGTTGAATGGAGCAGTGAAATGAAATGGGAGAAGCAGGACAAGTTAAATTAAAGAGGATGTGACAGGAGATGAGATGATGGGAAATGGAGTGTAGTGCAGTCAAGCATTTAATGATGATAAATGATGACACAATTCAGTGATCAGATGTGAGTGGATAGAATGGAGCAAGATAGGTGGACAACTGAAGACTTGAGTGCAGCTTTGGTTAGGGAGTCAGCCAGCAATATTTTTGACAGAAGTAGGTGAGTGATGAGCTGATGGTTTGCCTTCTGTTACTTAAGCTGTTTGATCTGAGTATCAACATGTTTAAGGCCTCTGTGATGGGATTCTTGGTTGACTAAATTAATTTAGAGCTTTGTTGTTGATGAAAGAGGAGTGGGTAAGTTTGAGGGAAGGATTGATTTCACTTAGCAGCTGAGTGAGCAACAGTTTTTCTTGTGTTTCCAGCACTAGTTCCCTGAGATTGCCTTTGGTGGAGGACAGAGACACTGTTGGCTGAAGCTTGCTATGCAAAGCAACTGGGCACCCATAGAGCAGGAAAATTGAGCTGGTGTGGCTTCTTCTGGAATCATGGTTGTTTCCACTGTCCAAATCACTGTATACTTCAATATTTTACTCAAAGTTGTCATTTTGGAGCCGGGATGCCAGGCTCTTAGTTGTCTTGAGGTATCTCAAGGTGATCTTTGCCTACATCCAGTGAGAGATTCCAGGATTATTATTGAAGCAAGAGAGGTTGGAGACAGCATAGGAAATTTTGGGTCAAGTTAGACTTGCAATGAAATTAAGGTATCCTGTTGAGGATTGATAGTTGATTCTGAGTTGTAGGAAAGCTTGATGGTTGGCATTGGTGGCCAGAGAGAGCTTGATGTTGCAAGAAATTGGGATGTTTATTGGTTTTCATTCAGTTAGACCTAGTTTGTAAAGTCCGGTCTCAATATGGCTCAACTGAAGAAGTCCCAGGCCATTGACTGTTTTCAACAGTTTTTTTCCCCAGATTTTTCTCAAGGACCATGATGGGAGATCTTGAACTTTGATTTGAGACAGTCTCTGAAATTTTTGGAGTTCCCTCTTATTAGAAGGTCATCTATGTACACAAAGACATACAGTTGCCTCACACTATCAATGTGAAGGCATGGATTGGCACTTGAGGATGTAAAACCTTGTTTGAGAAGGTCACAAAGACTGCAGCCTAACAGCTATCAAAAATAAAAATCTGTCTGAATTAATTAAATCAAATTTTTGAGTCCCTGCTCAAAGCACAGAGGGGTGTTAGATTACATAATTGCCATGAGAAGTTCATTGACTGGTATGTGCCACCCACATCATAGAATGCTGGGATAAGTACACCTCTTCCAGAGTGATCAGCCAAATAGCTATGAATCAACTGCTCCTTACTCAACAGTGCACTTAGCTCAATTGGTAAGAGCATCACTCAATTAAAGAAGAGTCTGAGGTTGTGGGTTTCAATCCCACAGTGTTCATTTGTTTTCATATGACTCCTGACACCCACAACCTCAGACTCTTTATATGAGTGATGCTCTTACCAATTGAGCTAAGTGCGCTTTTGAGTCAGGAGAAGTTGATTCATAGCTATTTGTCTGATCACTCTGGAAGAGGTGAACTTATCCCAGCATTTTATTATGTGGGTGGCACATACCAGTCAATGAACTGCCCATGGCGATAATGTAATCTAAAACCCCTCTGTTATTTGAGCAGGGACTCAACCATTTGATTTCATTTATTCAGATGGATTTTTATTTTTGAAAGCTGTTAGGCTGCAGTATTTTTGACTGTATAACTCTTGCTTCCATGTCAGAAGTCATATGAAAAAAATGAACACTGTGGGATTCAAACCCACAACCTCAGACTCTTTATATGATTCATGCCCTTACCAATTGAGCTAAGTGCACTGTTGAGTAAGGAGCGGTCAATTCATAGCTATTTGGCTGATCACCCCGGAAGAGGTGTACTTATCCCAGCATTCTATGATGTGGGTGGAACATACCAGTCAATGAACTGCTCATGGAAATTATGTAATCTAACACTTTTTACCATCTGTTTGGGGCCTGTTTCAGTCCATAGAGATCTTTATTGATTTTAAGATAAGGGAAGGGGGATTTGTAACTTAAGGGAGTCTTAATGAAGACATCCTTGTGAAGCAGAGCATGAAGGAAAGCCAATTTGATGTCCATTTGAAAAATGGCAAGGTTATGGTGAAGAGCAAAGACAAGAAGATTTTGGAGCTTGGTGATGGACCTGTTAGATTACATAATTTCCTTGAGCATGGTCATTGACTGGTATGTGCCACCCACATCATAGAATGCTGCAATAAGTACAACTCTTCCAGGGTGATCAGCCTAATAGCTATGAATGGACCGCTCCTTACTCAACAGTGCACTTAGCTCAATTGGTAAGGGCATCACTCATATTAAGAGTCTGAGGTTGTGGGTTTGAATGGCACAGTGTTCATTTGTTTTCATATGACTTCTGACAGGACCCTGTTGGAGTGTAGGTTTCTCCATAATTGAAGAATTCCACTTGCTTAAATCCTTGTACACAAATTTGAGATATGAAGCAAATACCAGAGCCATCTGGTTTGCCCTTGATGCAATAGACCCAGACTGTGGTGAGTGCTTTCTTGCCATCACAAAGTAACTTGCAGCCTTCCCACAATTTAATGGGGTCTATTCCAGTTTGTTCTTCATCCATGAACTTGATCAAATTCTCTTTGTCTTCAGATCAGGTAGGTTTTTTGTAGCTCTTAGGGACTGAGCGGGCAATAAAGCTGTATTGTTGAGGTTGTTGGAGGACCAATCAATTGCGGAGTGATCAAGGAGCCATTGTTTTTGGGGAAAGGGCACTTTGAAGGTTATTTGATAGGACTGGATTGCTTTTAGTCACTTTCTCATTGTTCTGGGAGATGGAGGTAGAGTCAGGATTCAGAATTTCAATATCAGGGGATTTGGTAGTTTGGCTTTCATTGGATTTGGGAATAGGAAGGGTTGGAAGGTTTGGTGCATCAAGTGAGGGTGAATTGGAGTTTAGGATGTCAGTAAGGGTCTGATCAGGATTTAGGAGATAGTCAAAAGGGGAGTCAGGTTGAGGAGTAGATTTGGAAGGAGGGAGATCTTCAAAAATTTTAAAAATTTTGGAACAAACTATGTTACTTGAGTCGGGACAGTAAACTTTAAAAAAATTCAATTGCATGTCAAAACCAACCAGTATTCCTTTGGAGCCTTTTTCTTTGAATTTTTTTGGACTGGAGGCTTGATTAAGGACAATTTTTTTGGATCCCAGGAGTTTTATTAGGTGAATTTTAGGGGATTTGCCTACCCATAGTTTGTGAGTGGAGACTTTGGATTTGGATGAAGGGATGCAATTCAAGATCTGACACAAGCTGACTAGAATTTTTCCCATAAGAAGGGCAGAAAGTTCATGTCAATCATTTTTGTTTGAGTTGCCTCAAGGACAGATTGGTTTCCCCTTTCTTCCACAGGGTTGTGTTGAGGGGTGTAGGGTTTGGAGATGGTGTGCTTTATTCTGTTCTCAATGAAGAAAGAGGCAAGTTGTTTGTTGACAAATTTGCCTCCATTGTTGGAGTGGAAGTTCTTCATCATTTGTCTGAGTTGGTTTTCTTGGAGGTTGAAAAATCTTATAATTTCATCCATAACGCTTTGCGCACAGTAACTGTGCACAAGGCACGGTGACTGTGCACAAGGCACAGTTATTGTGCACAATTCACAGCAACTGTACACAATGCACAGCAACTTTGCAAAATATACAGCAACTGTCCACAATGCACAGCAACTGTGCCCAACACACAGCAACTGTGCACAATGAACAGCAACTTTGCACAGTGCACAGCAACTGTTCATTCAAGCTTGGATAAATATTGTGCACAGTCACTGTGCATTGTGCATTGGAGCTTGGATAAATATTGTACATGGTTCCTGTACATTGTGCACTGTTGCTGTGCATTGTGCACAGTTCCTGTATATTTTGTAAATTTGCTGTGCATTTTGCACAGTTTCTGTGCATTGTGCACAGTTTCTGTGCATTGTGCACAGTTGCTGTGCATTGTGCACAGTTGCTGTGCATTGTGCACAGTTGATGTGCATTGTGCACAGTTGATGTGCATTTTGCATAGTTGCTGTGCATTTTGCACAGTTGCTGTGCATTTTGCACAGTTGCTGTGCATTTTGCACAGTTGCTGTGCATTTTGCACAGTTTCTGTGCATTTTGCACAGTTTCTGTGCATTTTGCACAGTTGCTGTGCATTTTGCACAGTTTTTGTGCATTGTGCAAAGTTTCTGTGCATTGTGCAAAGTTTCTGTGCATTGTGCACAGTTTCTGTGCATTGTGCACAGTTTCTGTGCATTGTGCACAGTTTCTGTGCATTGTGCACAGTTTCTGTGCATTGTGCACAGTTTCTGTGCATTGTGCACAGTTTCTGTGCATTGTGCACAGTTTCTGTGCATTTTGCACAGTTTCTGTGCATTGTGCACAGTTTCTGTGCATTGTGCACAGTTTCTGTGCATTGTGCACAGTTTCTGTGCATTGTGCAAAGTTTCTGTGCATTGTGCACAGTTTCTGTGCATTGTGCACAGTTTCTGTGCATTGTGCACAGTTTCTGTGCATTGTGCACAGTTTCTGTGCATTGTGCACAGTTTCTGTGCATTTTGCACAGTTTCTGTTCATTGTGCACAGTTGCTTTGCATTGTGCACAGTTTCTGTTAATTGTGCACAGTTGCTGTGCATTGTGCACAGTCACTATGCATTTTTCACAGTCACTGTGCATTGTGCACAGTCAGTGACTTTGCATTGCAGTGTTGATAAATTTTGACATGATCTTGATAGGAGTTTCAACTGAGCTTGGCCATACATTGGGCAAGAGCTCTTTGACAGCACTTGCTAGCAAGTGACATGCAGATTTCTGTGGTGTTACCAACCTACTTTTAAAAGACAATCATTTGGTTTTTACTGAAAAATCTGCCTTGTAGTTTGAAGATCTGAAGAAATCTTTTACCAGGGATCCAATACTTGCTCACACTTTTTTCAAAACTTAGGCAAGCAACTGTGCTATTGCAGGAGTTATATTGCAGTTTTCTTCTTCTTCCAGTCTTTTTAATCCTGTAGCTTTCAAGTATTGAAAAATGCTCACAGCAGAGCTTCATTGTGAGATTCATGAAAAGGAATTTCTTGCAATTTTTTATTTCTTGAAGAAAGGGTTTCATACTTTTTATTTCTTATTGAACCTTTTGAGGTTTTAACTTATCACAATTCTCTTAATTACTTCATGAGCACAAAATTCCTTACACCCAGATAGGCACAGTTGGCCAAATACCTCTCCAAGTACAACTTTAACATCATTTACCTCCCCAGGAAACAAGCTGTAGTCCCTGATGCTTTATCATGTTGGGAAAATATTTAATGAAGGGGGGAAGCACCTTTGTCAATAAAAAACCTGAAAATATTAGGAAACTCTCCTCAAATCAATTTTCCATTTAACTGAGTTCAATTTTTATCAATCTTCAAGAACAAGCCTCCAAACTCCAACAGGCCTAACTCAATAATCTCAAGTGTAAAAAACTTTGCATGAATTCAACTTAACCAAAAAGTGGTTACGGTATTGACAAAAATGGTAATTTATTTCATAAATATTGTATAGTAGTACCCCAAAACCCTTGCATTAAATTAGATATCTTCAATTATTTTCATGACTCTCTGCTTGCTGGTCATTATGGTCGGGATAAAACCTACCACTTGATTGCACAAGACTTCTAATGCCCTGGTATGAACAAGGAAGTACAACAATATGTTAGCCCATGTTATGATTGCAATAGTAACAATTCCTCCAATCACCAGAAGTATGGTTTGCTTCAGCTGCTTCAAATCATTCCCATTACTTGGCACTCACTTTCTATGGATTTTATTTTGCAATTACCTATTTCTAGTGGTTATAATACTATTTTAGTTTTAGTAGATTGCTTCTCAAAGAATACTTTTTTTGTTGAATTATTTTTACAGCCTCTTCAAAAGACCTAGCTAATCTCTTCATAGAAAATTTCTTCTCAAAACATGGACTCTTTGATAATATAGTTAGTTATTTTGGATCCCTGTTTGTATCTGGCTTTTGGACCTTGCTGTGCCAGCATTTGAAGATTACTTGAAACTTATCGAGGGCCTATCACCTGAAAATGGATGGGCAGAAAAAATGAGTTGATCAGGTACTCAAACATTATATTTGAATTTATTTCCTGTATCAACAGGAAAACTGTTCAAAATGGCTTCCACTAGCTGAATTCAGACACAAAAATTCCAATCATTCCTCCACCAATCAGTCACCCTTTCAAACTGTTTATGGAAGGAATCCAACTTTTGACTTTGTTGGAGCACCTTCTCAACCAGCTACAATCTTACCCTCATTCAATCTCTTCAATTGCAACTTTTAACCTACCTTGAAGCAGCAAGAAAATGCTATAAGGAACAATAAGGTTGGCTTTGCATCTTGGCAATAACCTTTGAAGTAGGAGACCACTTTTGGATAAATGCTTGCAAAATTTGCAGCACTTGTCCAACCCAGAAACTCTCTGAAAAGAAACTTTGCCCTTTCAAAGTTTAATCATTTATATCACATAACATGTTTAAACTTTCATTACCTGAAAAATGGAAATTTCTCCATCCAGTATTTAATGTGTGTCTCCTAAAGTCACCTTGAGACCTTTACCTGGAAAAGACTAATCCCCCTCCAGAGCCTGTAAATGTTCAAGGTCACTTTGATTGGGAACTAAGCTGTATTCTGGATTACAGGTTACACAAAGGAAAACTTCAGTACCTTGTTAAATAAACTGGCTTCCTGTCTGAAAAAGATAGCACCTCTTGGGGACCAGCCCATCACCTTTGCAACTCTCAAGATCTTCTTTGAGATTTTTAAGCAAACTGTTGAAATTCAATAAAATTAAAATAAAAAAATAATGAAAGAAAGAAAGAAAGAAAAAATGTACTCAATTTCATTTAGTTTCCCTCAAGCAACTACCTTTCAAACATGATGAGTTATCCTAATTGGGAAAACTCCCCGCAGCTAAGATCAATTGCTGCCACAGTCAGGAGTTTTCCCAATTAGGCTTTTGCAGGAGCAAAGCAACTGCGCAACTACACCCAGAAGTTCCTCCACCTTTTACAGCCCCTCCCTTGATATCCATGCAGACCAACAACTCAGACCAGACCAGACCATCCAACCCCCCAACCTAAAGCCTCAAGAAAAAAAATTAATCAAGGAGATGAACATCCTCAATAGAAATATCAATCCATAGAAAAATCACATCTCCTGACCATCTGATCTAATGGCTAACAAGCAAACTGATTGCCAAACAAAAGATTCTCCTACCTTAAGCAATCAATGGGTTGCACCCACACCATGCACCACCCAAAAAAACTAACAATTCATGACCAACAACTCCTCTTTCAGATCTCAAGAAAAAAGAATAGGAAATTAGAACATCAATCAACCACTACTGAAAGGAAGTTGAACAGGCTAGAGGGTATAAGTCAGCCAAAAAAAGACCACCCACTCTTTCTTAGACCACAGAGCTTATAGAAACCATACCCTCACCTCAACTAAATACCTTTCCAGATCCAGTCAGAACCATTAAACTTCAATTTCCCTTGTTCAGTGACCCAAAGATAACTGTTCTTTTGCTGAATGTTATCTCAACTCAATTCCCCAAATCCTTTTCTATTTTCACTTCTGATTTTGTTTTGTCTCAAGAGACCAGTTTCTGGCTTTTAGAAAAAGAGTAATAAAGCCAAATATTTTTTTCAAGATTCCTTTGATTCAACACAAACTAAACTTGCAAACCTTGCCAACAATAATCCCCTCCAATCCCATTCCAACAGAAATTCATTCCCATCCAATCTAATACATTCTCATTCTCCCAATCCAATCTCATCCTTCTTTATTTGCTATTCACAACAATATACTCTCAACTCCTCCTATCCACCTTTAACCACTGCTATATTCATTCACACTCTCATTCCTTCCTTCTTTATTTTTTTGTTTATTTTTTTTTTCTAAAAATTTCAAGAACTAAAAAATTTAAAAATACAAATCAAATAATAATAATAATAAAATATAACTTATAATTGAAAATTATTTTTCATTTTCTCCTCTTCTTTTCCCCAACTCTCATTCAAATAATATAAAATTGAGAAAAATTCCTCCCTATCCTCCTCATTTATTAATCTGGACATCCTTTTCATCATATGCACTTGTGCCACAAATGCCTCCTCAATGATTGCCTTGCCATTTGCAGTTGGAGACTTTTTTTTTTGAAAATCCCATCCATTCTCCATCAATTTCTTGTATGTACTCTTTCATTCAACCTGAAAATAATTGCCCTTGCCTACTTCTCTTTTAATTGACATGCATTGGTTTTGATTGGAACCCAAACCCTGACCTTTTTATTTTTTCTCTGACCCTCCAATCAAATCCCTTCCTGTCCTAATTCTGTTCCATTCCTCTCTGTTCCATTTCCCCTTCCCATCTCCTCTTTTCCTGTTCCATTTCATTTGGTTCTTCTTCTGCTTCCTCAAATACAATCACTCCACCTTGCTTCAAGCCTGAGCCATCTCCAACTAAATTGGTGGTCCAAAATAGGGTGGAAGTGGCAGCAGTGTATTTTTAGTGTACCTCCATCACCTTGGTAGTACTAGAAAAAAAATTAATATATTAGTTGTTATCCCATTTTCCTATTCCATTTCTTAATCCCCACTCGTCTAAGGATTTCTCTCCAAGAAATTTGACCTCTGGTAATGGGGTTATCTTATAGTTAATCCTTGGTGCCAAATGAAAACTGCAACCCTTGCTTGTGGACACTACTGGATTTTTTGCTGGAAAATCACTAAGGTAAAATGAACAGGCCACCTTGAAAATTTTACAACACTTTCATTCATGTTTAATGCCTTGAGCTGTGGTACTGGGTATACATCTATTGTTTCTGCAAATACAGTTATAACAACAACAAAGAGAGGGAAACATGTTCATTTGAAATTTTAATTAAAACAGTAGTATTTTTCAGCCTCCTGGATTCCCAGACCCTTGCTATCCTTTAGCTACAAGAGGTTATGGAATAAATAATAAATATATCATTCAATGAATTCAGCAAAAATCCATTAAATATTTTGATAAATCTATTGCAAGGTTGATTGGTTTGGTTATGATTGAATATTATTAATCAATATTAATGAATTGATTATTCAATAAATTAATAGAAGGTCCACAATAATATTGGGGATTTTAACACCTCTCTTCAGGGAATCCACTTGAAAACACGTAGAACTGGTTACTTTGGAAACTTTAATTTATATTCTTAAAGGAGGTATTTCCCAAAGATAATATATATATATAATACATGATGGAGTGGCAGGGCCTTTTAACCAAGCTTCCACAACAGAAAAAGGATAATAAAACTCACTGGTATTTTATTGGATCATTTAGGTACCTGTTTGGGACTTGTACTGATGGGTTAAACCTGTTTCTGGGGTTAAAAGGTTGTTCAGAAGTTTAAATTAATAAAAAGAGTTTTGGGACCCATAATATTGATCAGACCAAAGCCATAAATCACTTACGTATCTCTTATAAGTATTTTATTACCTTGGCATGGTTTCTGGATGTAAATATAACTTGGTCTGGGTATCAATAACCTCAAAAACAGCTCTTTATTTTTATCTCTTTGGATCACAATTCTGTCCTTCTGAGGACTATAGGGGCTCAAAGGGATGGTTTCTAAGGCTAGCAGGGTAACCAGTGGTATTTCATCTTGTGTTCTTGGTACTATACCATGGTTAGCATCTATTTCAAAAGGGTATGGGAATTATTCTACTTTTTTATTGATTTTTTGAAATGTGAATAACACTAATCTATCCACCTGATCATCATTTTATTATCCTTAGTAAATGCTCCCAGGATGTTAATATTTCTTCTTAGTATACATTCCTATGGTTCATTTGATTTCAGATGGGTTCTAATTATGTATTAGCTAATGGGAGTAAAATCATATACTGATTTTGGTCCTTATTTTCAAAATTCTGTCAATTTACTTACAATAATTAATTAAAAATATATGCTATTGGAATTTATGTAATATTTTGAAATAATCAATTTTCTCATTATTTCAAAAACGTACTGATGTCTTGAAAATCTCACAATTGTTTTTATATAGTATTTTAAGATATTTTTCAAACTGTAGTTATCTTATTTTGGACATTTTTGGTTTTTTTTCTTATATTTTGTAAAAAATATCTCAAAATTTTATTTGAAAATTTTTATATAATTCAATGTACTTTTAGAATATCTACTATCCACGGGGACATTTATTACATATGTAGTATGTCCCCATATCAGTTGTAGTCCTTTTATGTGGTACCTTGGCTTCTCAAGCTGTCTGTCAGTCTGTCAGTCCGTAGTCCCATGGCTGCGTACCTGTCAGATTCCAGGTACTGCGTACCCGGCCTGTCAGGGTAAGTGCAAAGGGTGGTAGTGCTGCTGCTCAGCCACGCCACAATGTATTGGTTTCCGCGTCTGCATGCGGGAATTGTGACAAATCACCTTTCCACTCATAACTCCTCTAAATCACAGAATTCCTGGATTCTGACACAAAATTCACTGTGAAACTTATACGTGGGGTTTCATGTGAAATATTAAAATTTCTAAAATCCCAAGGCCGCGCCTCTTTATAAATTTTCATAAATTAATTAAAAAATGTAAGCAAAGACCGCGCCTCTTTATAAATTTTCATAAATTTTCATTAATTTTTTTAAAAATGTAAGCAGTGGGAATTTGAGGTAGGTGTCAGTGAGTGACCCTACCTTAATTTGTATGTAAAATTATAATTTGGAATAATATTTTTAATATTATTTCTCCTTCAATATGTTATTTATTTATTTATGTTATTTTGTTACTTTTGCAGCTTGCTCTGCAATAGTAGCAAGCTGAGATTCCCCCACTCCAAGATATGGCTGTATATGAAAAAAATCTGGAGTTTGGAGAAAAAAAATTAATTCCATATTTATTTCAGTTTCTTTTAATGGCTCTGTATTTCTAAGATGTATTGGTCTGTCAGACATGTTGCTCTCTTTTAACCATTCATCTTTGTCTGCAGATTCTCCTTTTTATCTTACTAATTATAGTCTAACATCTTTACCTTGCACTTTCTCCTTCTTGTATCTCAATATCCTGCTTACTTTTTCTTTTTCTTTCACAGGGTCAGGTTCTATTGGGATTATTACTGGGGGGAGGTTGCTAACTTCTCTTAGTTGAAAGTGCTTCACTAAGCTAACAGGGAATACTGGGTGCTTTCTTGATAATTCTTCACTCAAGACTACTTCCACAGCATTCTTGCCATGCATTTCCTTGATAAAAAATGGCCCCACAAAAAAGTTGTTGAAGTTGGCAGTAGATATCAATATCTGATCTCCTATCTTAAATTCAGGTTCTCTGTGTGATTTATCCCATCTTTTTTTGTTGTATTCCACTGCTTCTTCTACACATTTGTGAGCATGGTTATTTGCCATATCTATCATTCTCTTAAAGTCAGGAGATGTGAGGTGTATGGTGGCTAAGTTTTGGTTCAGGGTATTCCTGGGTTGTTTTGGAATCCATCCTCTTTCTAGTATATAAGGGGCTTCTTTGGTGTTAGATTTTTTACTGCTATTATAAGCCATCTCTAGGGCTTGGAGTAAGCTTACCAAGTCATGGAAATATCCATCTGTGTTCTTTTATTCCAGACCAAAGCTAGAAAACCTTCTTAATATGTCTTCCAGGGTCTGTATCATCCTTTCAGCTAATCAATAAGTCTGGGGATGATATGCCATAGAAAAGGCTAAAGTAGGACCCAGTATATCAGGTAAATTCCTCCAAAATTCAGAAGTGAATTTGGGGTCTCTTTTTTCACTGATTATAATTTTAGGCATACCTACATCAGCTTTAATCCTATTCCAAAATAACAAAGCCGCATCCATGGCATTATCCTCTTTTTGGTTAGGTAAGACCTTTGCCTTCTTAGAGTATCTTTCTACTATAACCAGGACAGAATTATAGGAGTGTGTTACTCCAGGGTGGAGGCCTGTGACAAAATCCATTTTAATGATTTACCAACTATTCTTCGGTTCAGAGATCTTCTTCAGAATTCCAAACCTTTTGGCAGTAGTTTTATTAAATTTTTGGCAAGTCTCACAGCTAGAAACATACTTAATAGTAGTCTCTCTCCAATCTATCCAAAAAGCCGTTTGCTTCACCCTTTCCAAGGTACTTTCAGTGGATAACTGTCCTGATGATCAGTCTTCATGGCATTCCTGAAGTTTATGCTCTATATGTTCTTTTTTTCTCAATTTCAACACACTGGAATTTTGGTGTCTATAGTTTAGGAGACCATCCCAAAAGGTGAAGCTTCCTGCTTTGTATGGCTTTAGAAGTGAGTCTGGTAGACTATTCACCAAGGCTGCTTCTGGGGATTCACATTCCATGATGGTAATCAACAGCTTGAGGTCAGGGGAATAGTTTTCTCTTACTAGATTGAAGAAAGAAGTATCTAATTCACATAGGTGGATCCCCATAATTGGGGCATCTGATGCAAGAAGATTAATGTTCAAGATAGGGAAGATATCCTTGTCTTCAGGGTTGTATGCTGGGTTACTAGGGTCATTAGGCAAAGCATTTTTACTTAAAATATCTGCATTCTGGTTTTTAGCTACAGCTTTATGCACTATAGTCATCTGGTCTCTATACTTTTGTATGGCAATTTGCTACCTGAGCATATGTCTACTAGGGGCCTTCATGTTCATGAGGGTTCTTAGAGCATTAAAGTCCGTAATTACTTGGAAAGTGGTGCCTTCTAAGTAATAGTGCAACTTCTCTAGAGCCCACACTAGAGCCAAGAATTAAATTTGACTGGCTTCATTTCTTTTCTCAGTTTCTTTGATCTGTCTAGATATGAAAAGTACCTTTTTCTCTACAGGTTTGTCTTCTTCTATTCTTTCTTGGTGTAAGGCAGCTCCTAACCCTTTCATACAAGAATCAATGTACAGCTTAAAGTGTTTGGAGTAGTCTGGTTTAATCAGGAGAGGAGTGGATGTCATAGCTACTTTCAATTCTTCAGTTTTTTAACCTCTCATGTGTCATTTCAAAGAGAGTTTCATTGTTGCATATTTCATACAGACTTTTAGTTAGCATGGAAAAAAAAATAGCAGCTCTGTTTTATTCTGAGGCATTGGCCTGTTCATGACAGCAGCTATCTTATTCTTTTCAGCAGCTCAAGTTAGACCAGAGACTATATGTCCCAGAGCTTTCAGTTCTCCATATCCAAATTTTCATTCCTTCATGGATACTTTCAATCCTGCTTTGGAAATGGTCTGGAGGACTAATCTAAATTGATTTGTATGAGTCTCCAAATCATCAGAGTATATAATGACATCATCTATATAAACCATCATCCATCCTTGTCTGATGTAATTCCCTAGAACTGTATCCATTGTTCTCTGGAAGTGTGATGAGGCATTCTTTATGCCAAAGGGAATTCTGAGATACTCATATATTCCTAAATGGCAGATTATTCTCATAAACTTTCTACTTTCAGGGCTTATGGTTATTTGGTGGAACCCTTTAAGCATATCCATAGTAGTGATGTATTTTGCTTTAGACAAGTTATGCAGAGCATGATCAATTGGAGGAATAGGATAATAGTCTGCTTGAGCATAGTTATTCAGCATTCTGAAGTCTCCTACCATCCTTGACTTTTCATTATGACAAGCTATGATTACAGGGAAGGTCACATCCACTTGTTAATTATGCCCTACTTTCCTCAATACTTGTAGTTTTATTAATTCTTGAATGTGTTCCTCAAGAGCTCCACTAGATTTAGGACTAGAGGGATAAGAAGGTCTTCTTAGGTTAGGGGGATAAGGAGGCTTAATAGTCAAGGTGAAGACCATGTCATGTCCTTTTATATTACCAATTGGATGATCTCTGGTATAGAAAGCATTTTGGTTTTCAAAACAGACTGTCAATATATCTTTCTTCTGTTCCTCAGAAAGGTTCTCATTCAGAGCAGCTTGAGAGAAGTATTTTTGGTTGAATTCTTTCAAGTGCTTTTGATAAGTAGAAGAGGGAAATTTATTTTAGATAGTTCATATCTTGAACTTCTTGTGCCAATTACCACCCACAGTGAAATAACTTCCTTTACTTTGGAGCACATCCATGCCATATAGAAATAAAGCATCATTTACTATTATCAGGTAGTCACGTAATCTGTTGAGCATTACTAAAAATTCCACTTGAATACTCAGAGATCCTTTAGTATGGGACAGTATTATGGGAGCAGTTCATACTCCAATAGCATTCATAGTGGAGTTGCAAGAGCTAAACTTGACTTTTGGTACTGGCAACAGGTGAACGTTCCAGGTGGGATCCCATTTGTTTAAGAAATCAGTGCAAAAACATGAACAAAAAGCCCCACTGTCAAGTAATAACCTTATGGGCTTTTTTTTATACAGTCCTGTTGCATAACAAGTCTGACCAGTAGTATAACTCTTACCACTCATAGGTTTAACTGTTAGTGGTTTAACTTCAGTGACATGTCTGGGGATTATGGAAGGGTCCCATTGTTGGGGCAGACTAGAGTCACCATGGATATTATTGATTTCTACAGAAGTTCCTTTATCTCCTTCTATTACATCAATAGGATTGTTCATTATTAATTCACACTCTGATAGTGATCCTTCTGTATCAGCTGTTTCTTCATATTTCTGTTTCCCTTCACTCTCAGATTCTCCTTCCATGAATGCTATTTTTCTCTTTGGAAATGGGTGGTCTTGTCTCATGTGCCCAGTTTTGTTGCAGTTCCAACAAGTTCCAGGTACCCTTTCCTCATCCTTGTTTTCATTAGGTTTCTTATTATCCGGGATATTTATATCAGGAGGGTTTTTCTGTATTTTGTTGGTATTGAAGCTTTCTTTGGGTCTAGAAGGAGCCTTCTTGTCTAACCCATTCATGTCTATTACTTCTTCCAACACATTGATTAGAGTTGGTAAGTCAGCATCCATACTCATTCTGCACCTCACACCATGATTAAGATTTCCAGGACACAGGTTAAGAAGTCTTTCATCAACTTCCTCTTTATCAGCATCTGGATAGAAGCAGTCTATTCTCCTCTTCTGTTCTAAGCAACATTTGTGAGGTTTATGCTTAGAGGGGTCAAATAAGGAATTTTTGAAATTTTTCATCATTTTCCTTTTCCACATCCTAGAACCAAATTGTTATTTTATTAGAAGTTTCCAAAAATTCCATGGTATGAATCCAACCTCTTCTCTCTTGCTGATCAACAAATCTAGAGCTACTCCTTCAAAGAGCCTAGGTAGTCTGACTACATCTATACCCTCTGGTAAGTCATAAGAATTTATGGTATAGTCAATAAATTTTATGAAGTTTATATGGTTATATTCTCCTTCACCAGAGAACTTAGGCTATTCAGAGATGGGATGTAGAATTTTGAGGGCTTTTTCCATTTCAGGAGTAGGGCTAGATCTGAAAGTATCACTCCTGTGCATTCCTGTTAAGGGTAGTTCATAAGTGGTAGTTTTTTGTCTGGGAGGTTTTGTTTCCTCTGTGGTACTCCCCAAGGGGTTGGTCAGATGTACTTTTAAGTCTCTAAGATCATTCTTGATCAAATTAAGTTTCAGGTCCACTTTACTATTAAGCAGATCTAATTTTTCACTAAGGGGAAAAATGGAGTTGTTAGTAGTATTATTTAATTCTTCTTTTAATGGCTGGAGGTAAATAATAAAATATTCTTGAATAACTGATAATGTGTTCTCAATAGCTGGGTTTTGACTGGTTTTACCTTGATTTATTGTTTCCAATACTTTTTCTGTGTGTATCTTAATATCTTTGATCCCCACAGCTTTTGATTGATTACTAACCAATTTGGCCACTACTGAGGACAACTTATCCAATTGGGTGTAAACACCATCTAAATTACCACAAACAATCTTGAGATTATGATGCATATCATTAGAAAAGGAAGTAATTACATCCCCAGTTGGTTTAGACAAGACAATAGGTTCACAATTAGAAGATAATTCTGGTAAACATTTTTCCACTTTTGAACTAATGATATTATCTGATCACAATCCTTCTTTCCCTTTGGCCTTTGATGGCAAGAGGATCTCTGCTTTCCTGATACTTTTCCTTTCAGTTGGGCTCATTGATCCCATGGATTCCATTTTTCTACATAGGATTCCACCTCCTTCCTGCAAATCATCTTCTGAAAAGCTATCTGGGAAGCCTTTTCTTGGGATATTATCTTTTTCATAGAGCTTTAGTCCTCCTTGGACTGGGCTTCTTTGAATTCTTCCCAAAATTCCACATGCTCTTTGAATAAGACTTTGATCTTGGCTTCCTTGGCCAGATTCTGCTGGGGTGGCTTCAGGGAACCTCCTTGCAATTTAGAGGGGCTTGATTATACTACTTTCTCTGGCTCTAGGTTTGGGGAGGGTAAAAGTACTTGGTTCTGCTCCTTTTCCACCAAAATTTGACTCACAGGCTCCAAACACCTCATGTTTGTCATTATGGGCTGCCTTGTGGTTACTGCGGGCTCCTGTCAGAGATTCATAGGATGAAACTCTTGCTGAGGCCCTTGTGTTGCATCTTTTCATGTTAAAAAAGTTTATAAGTATTTTTATTTTCAAAGAAAAATCTGCAATGATAAGTTATTTTAACTCACTGAAGTTGATAGTTCAAGGCACTAAGACTCTATCAGGATTTTATTTATCCTAAACAGGTAATCCAATGGGTTCTTGGTGCATACCAATAAGATCTTCTCCTGTCCAGTCAATGTTCTCAGGACGTTCAGAAATTTCTGGTACCTCTTGATCCATAAGATCAACTTCAGGGGTGGTAGTTTCTGGGATAGGAGGGTTCACTGATAATATGAGAAAGAGATTTTATTTTTTAATAAAATATATTGATATTATTTTAATAAAATATTTTTGTGAAAGGGTTTTTTTCTTACTTTTATATTTAAAAAATTAATTTATCTGGTATTTTTTTCCAAGCATAATGCTGTCTCAATAGAGCTTGAAAGTTGATATAACTCTCAAGATCTTTTTGTTTGAGTAGTTTATCTAATTGTTTATGAAAAGAAGAGATTTCAAGTTTTTCAGCTTGGGTTAAAGCTTCCCAACCATTTGGTTTATAATTTTTAATATAATATTCCTTTCTTATTTTTAAAAATCTCAGATAATATAATATTAATTCTGCATTGGTTTTTAAATCCACTGCAAAAAGAATTAATGATAAATTATGGTTTAAAAGTCAGATAAATTTTATCTTTGATTAATTTTACGTGAAATGTCTGGTCCAAGATATTGGATATAATAAAATGTAATACTTTCCCAGCCAGACCCCAAATTTTCAGCCTCCTGGATTCCAAGAACCTTTCTATCCTTTAGCTACCAAAGTTTATGGAATAAATAATAAATATATTATTCAATAAATGCAGAAAAATCCGAAAAATATTTGGATAAAGCTATTGCAAGGTTGATTGGTTTGGTTATGATTGAATATTATTAATAAATATCAATAAATTTATTATTAAATCAATTAATAGAGGGGCCACAATCATATTGGGGATCCTTAAAACCTCTTTTCAGGGAATTCACTTGAAGACACCTAGACCTGGTTACTTTGGAACCTTTAATTTATATTCTTAAAGGGGGTATTTCCCAAAGATAATATATATATAAAATATATGATGGAGTGGAAGGGCCTTGTAACCAAGCTGCCACAACAGAAAAAGGATAATAAGACTCACTGGTATGTTATTGGATCATTTAGGTACCTGTTTGGGACATGTACTGATGGTTTAAACCTGTTACTGGGGTTAAAAAGTTGTTCAGAAGTTTAAATTGATAAAAACAGTTTTGGGATGGATAATATTAATCAGACTAAAGCCATAAATCACCTACTTATATCTCATAAGTATTTGATTACCTTGGCATGGTTTCTGGATGTAAATTAAACTGGGTCTGGGGTATCAGTAACCTCAAAAAGCGCTCTTTATTTATATCTTTTTGTATCCCAATTCTGTCCTTCTGAGGGCTATAAGGACTCAAAGGGACAGGTCTAAGGCTAGCAGGGTACCAGTGGTAGACAATCACATTTCCTTGGGAATATACCACAAGTAGCATCTATTTCCACAGGTTATGGGAATTATTCTAATTTTTTTGATTGATGTTTTGACATGTGAATAACACTAATCTATCCACCTGATCATCATTTCATTAATTAAACTTATGAAATTCTCCCAGGATGTTAATATGTCTTCTTATTAGACATTCCTGCGGGTAATCTGATTTCAGATATGATAAGATTTGAATGAAATTTCTCTGAACAGAAACCAGAAGACTGTGGACAACAAGTTAGACTCTTGATAGATTAATACAAATTGAGCGAAAGAAAGGAAGAAGTGAAATGACCGACAGCTTTGAGTTATTTAGCAGATAAGACAAAGATTAGACAGCATGAGGTTTTGATAGAGTGGAAGTTGGAAGAGTTTGGACGTAGAAGATGGAAGACTACAAATTAAGTCATATTGTCAGAGAGATCATGTTAAGACCGTCTTGAGGACTGGATTCTTACCAGGCAGAGGATAGTTCACGACGAGACAAGTAGAATAGATGAGTTGGATTGAGATGGATTTGAGTAGGGAAGAGTTTGTCAAGCGAGGAGGTGAGGGTTCATCAAGTGGGAAGGTACAAGCGAGAAAAGATACAAAAGAATAAAAAGAATAAAATAGAAAGGATGATGAGAGAAAGAGTGATCATCAAGAGATGGAAGAAATCAGACCAGAGGAGAAAAGTAGAATCCGCGGTGTTTCACCAAGTCGTGAGTTCATCCGGGTCACCCAGTAAGAGACCCGGGTGATCCAGACATGTCACGCGGACTTGTCTCAGAGTTCATTACGCAGAGAACAAGGGATAAGGTACCTCTACAATCTCAACAAGATATGTTCTCATTAGGGTGTATCAGAGTTAAGTAAACCCTCCATTAAAAATCAAAAAACCCACTTATTTCACATCAGACGTGTCAGAGTTACCCGGAAAGAAGTGGGTTTTTTCAAATAAAGTATTTATAGGCTTCCACCACCTGTCCACATCATCCACCCCTGGCTTCCCACCTCCTTCTAACTCCAACCTCATTGGAAAAAATTTGATTCATTGCTCTTCATCTCTTCATCACTATTGTGATCACTTCATCACTCTAATCACTTTATTGCTTTCATCACATCCAGCTAACTCTCATTTGATCAGTATCCTGATCAGTTCATCACTCTTATCCATTCATTTCTTTCATCACATCCAGCTAACTCTCATTGGACCACTTTCCTCATCACTTCATCACTCTCATCACTTTATTGCTTTCATCACATCCTAACTCTTATTGCTTTATCCCTCTTGTAAATTCATCAATTTCATCTCTTCCTATTCTCTTTTGTTCATCACTCTCATCCTCTCATCAAATCATCACTCTCACCACTTAAAAACTCTCATAGCCCTTCATCCATTCATCCCTCTTACTATTTCTAAATGGCCCCTCAAAAATCCTCCACCCATAAGTCCACTAAACAACCCAATGGACCAAAGCAAACATCCCTTAGGAATTCAACATCCAACAATCCTCCCCCATCATTTTGCAAAGGCTCAAGTCAGCTCAAGAGAGCTGATCACATCATCCTGGCAAACTGACTCAAAATTCCGTCCAACTACAATGCTTGCCTTGGATTGGACAATGAAACATGCGTTGGCCAACCTCCATCCTCTAAGGTCAATGGTTATCTCCTGATGGCCAATGAACTCAAGAACAAAACAAAAGTTAGGCTGGATCATGTATCCAAACAGATGAGGGAAAAATTCAAGAATTATCAAGCCAAGTACAAAAAGGCCTACTCCATGTCAATCTCCACCGGCTTTGGTATCACCAACTCTGACAAAGCCAAGGGAATCAACTTGGTGGTTGATAATTTGGACTCCATTTGTCCTTTTTATATTCAGATGGATGAAATCTTTGGAAAGAAGGCCAACATCACCCCTTTAGCCCCTTTTGATTCCCAAAAATCCAATTCAGTCCACGCTGAGGACTTGGCTGGGGATTCTCAGCCTAGCAATGGTAATCCTGAAGAAACCTTTTCCTTTTAGTGGCCTCCATCCAATTCCAAGGAGGATATTCAAACACAATCAGCTCCAATCACATCTCCTTCTGTGTTGATTGGGTAGTAAAACCCAACCTTGGACCCCTCCCCTCCTTCTTTCAATCGCTCTCTTCCTGGGGTGGAAGAACTGGAGAAATTGGCCAATGGGGAGGATGTCATTCCTGTATCACCATTGCCATCAACATCTGCTCAAGTAAGGAACCAAGTTCTTTTCTCTTCTTTCCAGTGAATCCTAACTGATTTAGATTCAAACAAAACTGGCTCATCCATTCCTTAATGGCCAAAAACTCAAGCCAATGGGGCCTCAAAAATCCCCTTCAAATGAGATAAATGATGTTCCCTCACAAACCCCCTCTGCAAATGGAAAGCAAAAGGCCTCCAATTCAATCAACATCAACCCCAATAGAATTCAAAAGAGGAGAAACACTTCAAAGTTTTTGGGCTTTGAGGAGATCATGAAGAAGCAGGATTCAAGTAAGCCCATTGGATTCTCCTTGCTTTCAAAATCTATCTCATTCCTATTCCCCTCTGAAAAACAGTGAAATTGCAAATTGAATCTGAAAAACTTCAGTTTGAAAAGGAGAAGTGGGATTGTCAACTGGCTATTGATTTTCAAAAGCAGAAAGCCAAGAGTTTGGCTCATCAGCAAAAATGGGATGCTGAGTGGAAGTTGAAACCGGCTGAGCTAAAATTTCAAAAACAGGAAAAGTAGAAGGATTGACAGCAAGCGCAACTACAAATGGAGAGGGAACAACTGGAAACAGAAAAAAAGGATAAGTGGTCAGTAGCCATGGCATGCATAGGTAGCAGTAGAACAGTAGATGAATTAAAGCAGATTAATCAAATGCAGTAGATGAATTAAAGCAGATTACTCAAATTCTGGGCTTGTAAATATATTTGCTTTGATTAAAAACTTAAAAAGAAAGAAAAAATCATTTTTGATTACAACATGGCTTAAGACTATTTTTAACCCCACCCATAAAATAATATTTTTTCTTTTTATTTATATTTTTTTTCCTGGAGTATATTTTCCCACTCCCCAAGTCCCTCAAAGTATTTCTAGTTGTTTTTTTGATTTGCATTGACATTGCCATTCTTGTATGAGTGGCAGTCTCCACAGCAGGAAAATTACAGTGCTTGTACTTATTTTCTGCCCAAACCATTTTCACTACACCTTTTTGCTTGAAATCAATTCCAAAACCCAGGTCAGGAAAAACAAAATGGCCATCTGATACTCCATATTCATCCATAGTTTCAATAAGTTGGCCATTAGATTTCTTGGTTGGAGCTGCAAGTAAAAAGGAATACTCAGAGATTTCACCTTTTTCAATGTGAGGTGGGTTGTAAAAAGAGTCCAATGTGAAGGTGACATGCGGAGAGCAGTCAAAGGGAGTAGGCCAAGAACCAAGTTTAAGTGATGAGAAGGAGGGGATGCATTTGTCCTTCATTATTTCGCAGTTTGATTCCAATCGAAGTCTGGCCAAATTGCAAAACATTTTCCCTAATATTTGAGAGACTTTTTCTGCCTTAAGATTGAGAAAAGCATACACTTGAGGGGAATATTGAATAGATGATTTCTTCACATAGCATCCAAATAACTCAAAGGGGTACATCAATTTTTGCCATCCAATTGCCCACATTTTTCCACCCCAAGATTTTGAGGGACCAACGGTGTTGAGAAATCTTTCTTACTGGTGAAGTAAATTTGTCACAAAGTTGATGTCCTTCTTGTCTTGATCAGAAAGTTTATCCAATGGGAAAAATTCAATTATTTCCACAAGACTGTTGTTATCAGACTTATTGAGAATAATTACTTTTCCATGGTAGAATAAATGGAATTGCTTGATTGTCTGCTTGGCAAGTTCAAACCCAGCCGGTGAGGTTTTTTGATTGTTCTTTTTTTTTCAGTGGGAATTGCAGGATAAAGATCCAAAGGCCGTAGTTTCTGTTCAGAAAATACAAACTTTTCATTGATGACCCCCTCTGCAAGTTCCAAAGATATTTTGGAGGCCCTCATTTGATCTCTCTTTGGCTTCAAAGCCCTCTGCTTGCCACCTCTCTTTATGTTTGTCACCTCATCTCCTTCCATCTTGTTCCCTCCCAGGCAAATGCTCCGCTTGGGGTGAGGATCAAAAAGGGATTCAATTTGGAGTATAAAATTGTGAGTGTGGTGGGAGAAGGGATGGCATTGAACAAAAAGGGGTCAAAGAAGGGTTACAAAAAAAATGTCAGTCATGTGATCACCAAAAAACAACCAAAAACCAATAAAAAAATTACTGGGCGTGGGTGTGGACTAATTGGGCAGGGCTTATCAAAAAAAAAAAAGTAAGTTACATCATCAAAAAAAAATGAAAAATTAAAAATGATTGGTGGCAAGCCAATTGGGTTGGGCCTTGGGTTGGGATGAGTCTGAAAGGGGTGGCAGGTGCCTGGTGGAAAGGCGAGAGATGGAGGAGGGCTTGTTGGCGGCAGGAGGCAAGGAGAGCAAGGAGGCCAGCAAGGAGAGTGAGGGGGGGAGGCGTTCAAGCAAGCAAGGGGGGGCCGCTGGGTGTTGGTTGGCGGCCAAGCAAGGGAGGGGGGTGGGTGGCCTACTGAGCGAGGGGGGGGGCTCTGGGTGTTGGTTGGCTGCAAAGCAAGGGAGGGGGGGCGGCCTACTGAGCAAGGGGGGGGGCTGCTGGGTGTTGGTTGGCGGCCAAGCAAGGGGGGGGCGCTGGGTGTTGGTTGGCGGCCAAGCAAGGGGGGGCCGCTGGGTGTCATTTGGCGGCCAAGCAAGGGAGGGGGGGCAGCGGCCAACTGAGCAAGGGAGGGACTGCTGGGTGTTGGTTGGCAGCCAAGCAAGGGAGGGGTGGGGCAGCGGCCAACTGAGCAAGGGGGGGGGGCTGCTGGGTGTTGGTTGGCGTCCAAGCAAGGGAGGGGGGGCAGCGGCCAACTGAGCAAGGGGGGGGCTGCTGGGTGTTTGTTGGCAGCCAAGCAAGGGAGGGGGTGGGGTGGCGGCCAAGCAAGGGAGGGGGTGGGGTGGCAGCCAAGCAAGGGAGGGGGTGGGGCGGCGGCCAACTGAGAGAGGGGGGGGCCTCTGGGTGTTGGTTGGCGGCCAAGCAAGGTAGGGGGGGGCAGCGGCCAACTGAGCGAGGGGGGCCGCTGGGTGTTGGTTGGCGGCCAAGCAAGCAAGGGGGTGGGGCGGCGGCCAACTGAGCAAGGGGGGCCTGCTGGGTGTTGGTTGTCATCCAAGCAAGGGAGGGGGGGCGGCAGCCAACTGAGCAAGGGGGGGCCGCTGGGTGTTGGTTGGCGGCCAAGCAAGCAAGGGGGGCACTGGCTGGGTGTTGGTCAGGGGCCAAGCAAGTGAGGGGGGGGCGGCGGCCGAGCAAGCAAGAGTGGGGCCGGCTGGGTCGGCCAAGCAAGGGAGGGGGGGGTGGCGGGGTTGGCCAAGCAAGCAAGGGGGGGTGGGGCCAGCGAGCAGAGTGAGATGGGAGGGGGGAGAGGGCGGGTGTTGGTGAGTGAGTGGGAGGGAGTGAGAGGGGGTGAGAAGGAGGGAAAAGTGGAATGAGGAGGAGGGAGGGGGGAGCTTACCTGGGGAATCAACCAAGGGGGTGGGGGGCTGAAAGGGGATGGAGGTGGATGAATCAACCTATGAGAATTGGATGATGGGGAGGATAAGAGGAGGGGGGGGGAAGCTTACCAGGGGAGCCAACCAAAGGAGGAGGGGAGGTGGTGGGTGAGGTGGAGGTGATGGGTGAGTTGGAGGTGGTTGGTGAGGAGGAGGAAGGAGTGGACTGACCCTGACCAGTGGTTTGGTGGGGTGAGGTGGGTGGTTTGTCCAGTGGTTTGGTGTGGTGAGGTGGGGGGTTTGGAAATTTTGAGTCTGTTTTGTCTAAGACCACCCCACCAAATGAGAAAAAAAATACCAACTCAGCCTAGGAATCTTGGGTGAACAACCAAAACCATTTTTCTAAGTCCACCCCACCAAATGAGTAAAAAAAAAAGTGAGTCAGCCAATGAATCTTGGGTGAACAACCAAAACCAAAAAAAATCAGTGAAGGGATTTTTTACCTAATTCATAATCAAAAATTACTCATCAAAGTGAGAAAGGGTAAGAGGAAGAATGCATTCTCTCATAGAAGAAGATGAGGGAAAAGATGAGACAGGGATGACTTGAGGCGGATCTAGAATATCATCTTCAAATATTTTGTCCCATTCATCTTTGATGTTGGCCAAAATATTGTGAAGGATTACACAAGTGATAATCCAGTTGATGAGGAACTTCATGTCTTTGGGATTTTGAAGCTTTTTTTGCATTTCCCTTATGCTGGCCCATCTTCCTTTCAGGAATCCTATGGCATGCTCAATCCAAACTCATGATTGGGAAAGATGATAGTTGAAATTGGTTTTTCCTTGATTGTTGGACAAAAATTTTGGTATGCTGGAACCACATATTTCCCACTAGCATTAGCTGAATTTGCCAGAGGTTATTGATTGTGGTCAAAGTAGTTCTCTGGTTTTTGGGCAATCCACATCCAATTGAACACATATGAATCATGAAAAGAAACTGGAAGGCCAGCATGGAGGGGTATGAACTTCTTGTTGTTATTTCAAACAAGTTGTAGTGCCACAGAGTATCTAAACAAACAGACAAAACATATTTGGTCAGTGTGTGATCAAAGGTGTTATCAGGGCAATTGGAAAAGATATCAATCAATTGCCTTTTTTTTCCAATCAAAATAGTGGTTGCCATCTAGCTTGGGTTTTTGACTCAAGGGGATGGTGGCTCCATCAACAAAACCAATGCAACCAGGAAATCCTTTGGTTTAAATTACTTGAGATATCTCCTTGCGTTCTTCTTTTATTGGCCAAGAGAGGACTGAGCAACGGAAAGATAGTATAGCAACCATGACTCTTTTGGTGTATGAGTCAATGGTTCCTTATCCAACTGAGAATAGATTTTCTAATTGATGAATTGCTGCTCTATTTCCATTTGATCCCAATCTACAAAGAGAAACATCCAGTTGGATAGCTGGATTACGTTGAGGATTCCAAGAATTGTTCTTGAAGATTTGGTGGTCTTCAATCATCTCCAAAAGTTTTATGAATGAAGGCAATAGACTTTTGAACAGTTGCTGGAAGGTTAGGTTGGGGAGGAGATGAAGCTTTTGCCTTTCATACATAGGGTCATGGATAGTTTGCCTTCTTGGGACCATGTATTGCTTTTGTAATAGAGAATTCAAAGCCAACCAAGTTGACTCCAAATTGGAGTCTGAATGGCAGTCAAATACTAACAAAAGTTCAGTCAGCTTTTTTTTCATTTTCAACTTGATGCCAAGGAGTTTGATGGGAAATGTTGAGAAAGATGGTGATTTGATGTGGGGTAATGAGATGATGATGAGATTTGTGTGAAGATGGAGATTTGAAGCAATAGAGATGTGAAGCAATAGAGATGTGAAGTGATGGAGATTTGTAGCAAATTAGATGAGATGTGTGTGATGTGATGGAGATGGGACCAATATGGATTTGCTGATTTGGATGGGTGTTTTAGATGTGATGGATGGTGGATGGATGATGATGCATAAATGGCGGGTTTAATGGCGTGTTTGATGTTTTAAATCCACCATTTTCATGAAACCTGCCATTTTGAAATACACCAGTTAGGGGGTTAGTGTATTTCAGAATCCCACCATTAAAAATGGTGGTTTTGGTAAAAAAAATGGCGGGTTTCTAATGGTGGTTTTTCTAACTCTGATACGCCCTATTATGTATTAGATGATGGGAGTAAAATCATAATACTAATTTTGGTCCTTATTTTCAAAATTCTGTCAATTTACTTGAAATAATCAATTAAAAATATATGCTATGGGAATATATCTAATATCTTTACATAATCAGTTTCCTCAGTATGTCACGGGCATACTAATGTCTTGAAGTTTTCACAATTGTATTTTCAAATTATTTTAAGATATTTTTCAAACTTCAGCTATCTTATTATTGAAATTTTTTGTATTTTTTATTATATTTTATAAAAAATATGTGAAAGGTTATTTAAGTAATTTTGTATAATTTTATGTATTTCTAGACTATCTACTATTCACCGGGACATTTATTACATATTGAGTATGTCCCCGTATTAGTTTTAGCACTTTTACGTGGTACCTTGGCTTCTCAAACCATCCTTCAGTCTTTCAATCCATAGTCCCGCGGCTGCATACCTGTCAGATTCCTGGGGCTGTGTACCCAGCTTTTCAGGGTAAGGAGACAGGGTAGCAGTTCTGCTGCCCAGCCGCGCATGGATTTATTGGTTACCATGGCTGCGTGCGGAAAATGTGACAAATCACATTTCTGCTTGTAACTCCTCTAAATCACAGAATTCCTGTATTCTGACACAAAATTCACTGTGAAATCTACATGTGGGTTTTCATGTGAAGTATTAGAATGGTCAAAATCCCAAGCCCACGCCTCTTTATAAATTTTCATAAATTATTTAAAAGTGTAAGCAGGGGGAATTTGAGGTAGGTGTCAGTGAGTGACCCTACCTTAATTTTCATGTAGAATCATAATTTGAAATAATATTTTTAAAATTATCTCTTGTTTAATATGTTATTTATTTATTTATTTTATTTTGTTACTTTTGCAGCTTGCTCTGCAATAGTAGCAAGCTGACAGTATGTAAGGGTATCAAGTAATTGGTAGTGATTCAAGAAGTGATAAGAAATATATGGAAAACTTGCAGGTTTTGTACCTGGGAAACTGTTACACTCCAGGTTCATGATTTATTGTCTACACCATCTTTTTGGCACATACTATTCCTCATTAACATCTACGTCAGTCTATAAAGTGTGAAACAAATAAACAACTTAATATTTGCACATCTGCTTACAACCTTAGGCACAAGTGACCTACCATTTTTGGCAACTCAATCTATCCCTGAAATCCTTGCAGGTCCACCCAATGATCATTCAACCATTCAATCAACCTTGCTTCTTCCATTTTTGGACTCAGCTATTTCCATTCTTTGTCAGGCTAGCAATATTGGCGTGCAGGTTGTATTGAAAGTCATAACAGTTGAAATGCCTGCCTAAGGACTAGTCCCACACCCTGCATAAATACATTCATTCATTTGCATTACCTTTGCAGTTCCACACATGTAACTTGTTCATCCTGTTACATCTATTTACTTACATTGTCTATTGTTTGCACTTACCCTACAACCTTGGACAGACTGTACTATGTACTTCATTTACCCATTCTATTCCTGTCATTCATTGCATCATTGCTCCCTAGCTGTAGAAAACTTTCCATCAGGTTGTATCTAGCCACCTCTGGTTACCTTATAAGGACCATGTAGTCTGCCTGAAGATTGTTTTGTCAGTTAGTTAATTTTTTACATTCTTGCATCTTTTGCTGAGGTCAAGTTATCACATTGGACTTTGCCTTAGTTTCCTTCTATTGGTAAAATTCATCCCTCTTTCAGTTTGTTGAGAATTTAAACTAAACATTTGCACTTTGTGGTTATCTTTGCTACACTTGCTCTCCCCTTGCAATCAGCCCTCTTCCATTTATGCTCACAATCATCTAAGATTTCCATTTAGTATGTGGAATGGTTGTGTGAAACAAATGCAATTAATCAAAAACTCTGAGACTTGCATTCATATCCTTCCAGTTTCTCTAAAACACCCCAATCAAACCATTACACAATGCCCCTGCAGCCCAAATAATGGTAAGCTCTGACCAAATGTAGTCAAAAGTTGGTTTTCATCTGTATGACCTGATCCAATAGCTCAACCATGATAGTTTTCACTCACAAAATTGATAGTGAGATTCATCTTGAAACAATTAAAAAATTTTACAATGAAGTATGCAATGGGATTCATACATAAATCTGAGATTATTGGAACATGTATATTGTCCTTGGAACTTATCCCTATCTTTAACTCTTTATTTATTTTTGTGGTTTATTCTTCAATCCTCATGCATTCACAGTGCCCTTTTTCTACTTCTTTCACCCAAACCACCTCCCAATTCGACTGCAGCCTAAAGTATTTCAAATACTCCCCAACATTGGGGGCAAAACCCTATTTACGATCACAGGCAGCGGAGAGTAGAGTATTCATGCGACTCCGTGTCTAGCGTAAAGCCCATCATAGTTATTGTCTCGCAGTTAGGTGTTTTATCCACCCCCTTCATGTCGCAACTCGATATTATCTTCAAGATTCGAGTTGGACCCATGAACTTTCGGAACATTGGTTTCCCAGCCGGTTCAAGTAAATAGTTTTTACGTATAGATATGCACGTTTTAAGTTGCGCATGCAACGTCAATTAATCTGCGTTCCGATAATCATATATCATTGGGTGATCGATGACCTAATGTAGACCCATACTGAACCAAGGGGGGAGGAATATCCCAAATCCGGAAAAGCTGACCGGCAAGGGAAGGAGGTTGAAAGGAGATAGTGATGAAGTGACGACCTGGGATGGATGGCAGGGGCAGGTTTGATGGCGAGCTGCAGGTGTAGGAGCGATAGGTTGAGGATGGGCCATGTCGAGCGGCTCTGTGGGGAGGATCCAAGATTGACCAGATTGGTGGTGTCTGGGCCTCTTGATGGGCTTGTTAATGAGCGATCAGATAGTATACGTAGAATGTGTGAGGAGGTCTGTGCGGTGAGCCAGGGTTGAACCAACGGATTTCTAGAAGGGGACGTGTTCGTGTGACTGGGTGGTGGTCGTGCGCAAGTCAACGTGAGGTTTTATCTTGTAGCACTGCTGCGCTTGCGAGCGAAGATCCTGAAAATTGGTAGACCGATGAAGAAGATGATGATGACGAAGACGAAGACGAAGATTGATGACGGTGGTGATGGTGATTTAGGAATGTATGGGGTAACATCAGTAAGTGTATCTCAACTTTTACAGATGTGCACGACATTTCGGTCGTGAGTGAGATGAGTCAAGTTTCGAGGTGTGTATGTGCGATAGCGCAGCTTGTCTAACTTCAAACCCAAGATGGAACCCACCATCCGATGGGGGCGGAATGGGATGGACCATGACCACGGGTGGGTGGAGGGAGGGAGATATCATTTAGATACACGACCTAACTCGATGATGTGAATATTTGTGTACACGAATCAGTCAATATGTATGTATACCAATCGATACACTGGCCCAACGCGCTTTGATGGCAGACCAAGCTGACTAGGAGGATAAATAAGTATACGCATCGGTGCCACCCGGTTCTAACTGACTGGCTCGGAACGTGTAGAACTTCAAGGGAGAGAGAAGCCAAGAGAAAGACGCACTGGTCGCCGACTCTTTAATCATCCAACAAACCCACCGGTGGGTGGCCCGAGGACACTTTCGATCGGATGGTCAGTAAATGTGCACCACACCTCCAACCCAAATTGAAACAAGGAAAGACAACAGCAGCGCTTTCAAGTTATTATCCAGCCGGGCAGACAATTGCCAATTCTTCTCGCCGTCTACAATTATCCTAACTTCCCCCTGAGCACACGCCCCTCCCCCCTGGCTGCCCTCCCTTTCCTTCTTCCCCTCTCCCCCCAACTTTTCATCTCGGCCATCCACTCCATCCGGTCCTGTGTTTTTTTATCCTTAGCATCTTACTCATCCTCCATCCATAAGAAATATATATTATTCATCGTTAATAAAAAACCCGTTTTTGGGTTGGACTCTTGTTACAACATTCCCTTTCGTTCATTAGCTTCCTCCTTCCATCATGTCTTATCCTCAATATCCTAATCACAACCAATCTAGGCAGCCCTCCGACGAGTCCGGCATCGATGCCTCTCCCACTCTTTATCATCCTCCTCTCCCTCTCAATACCTCTCAACGCACCCTCCACCACCAGAATTCATTTCACGACGAGAAGGTCTCATTGACTCAACATGCCCTTCCCATGGCAGGAGCCGAATACACCAACGGCTACTATCCTCCTCCCATCACTGGCCTTGGCTATCCTCCTACCTTCCCCACCCCGAGCCCCATGTCCAGGCCGGCTGGCTCCATAGCTAGTGATGATGATTGGAGGCGTCGGGCTAGACCCGTTCAACGAGGTATCACCAGGCGCGTCAAGCTCACCCAGGGAAACTTCATCAATGACTACCCGTAAGTTCATCCTCCTTTTCTCGTGATCACATCTTTCTCGTCAATTCCGTTGGTGTCCCGGAGCCAGCTGAGTAAATCCATTCACACCGCTCGATCACGTCGATTATTACTCGGCGTCTTATCCTCTGCCTTACGTATTCGACGTCTCAGAGTCCCTAAAGCCATCTCGAACTCGGTCGAAAAGAAATATCTACACCAAGCGATCGGCAAACAGTTTTCTCACCTACGCTACACGGCTGCGACCTGTGATCCGGATGACTTCACCCCGGAGAACGGTTGGAAATTGCGAACGGCCACCACTGGCAATGAGACTGAACTGTTGGTCGCCATTACATATTACAACGAAGATAAAGTGCTCTTTGCTCGAACGATGCATGGCGTCATGATGAACGTCAGTCGCTGTGCCCTTCCATTCACTCATCACATTGTAGTGTTATTGCCTACTCAACACGTCTATTTAACCTCACTCACACCCTTTCTTTCCCCCGTCACGTGATCAGATTCGCGACATCTGCAAATCTAGCTCCAAGTTTTGGAATGGCAAGGGTACCGAAGCTGGTCAGAAAGGCAGTGGCTGGCAGAAGATCGTTGTCAGTTTGATTTTCGATGGCATTGGCCCCTGTGATAAAGTTGAGCCGCGATTCAATCACTTCCTAAATCCTCTTCTTTCTTCCTTGAGGCCCTGACGACTGATCGCATGTCTACGATCGTTCAATACCCTTCTGCCAGAATGTGCTTGACGTTCTGGCCACTATTGGAGTGTATCAGGACGGACTGATGAAAAAAGAAATTGATGGCAAAGAGACGATTGCCCATATTTTTGAAGTAAGCATTCTCCGCATCGGGTTTTCATTTCTCCTTCCTTTGTTGTGAGTTGAATTCAACCTCACGTCAATCACTCACCTGAACCGCATCTTGTCCTTCCATTGCAGTATACTACTCAGCTTTCGGTGGACTCAAAGCCATCTTTGGTCGTACCAGTTCAAGATGCCGACTCGAAATCCAACTTAGTACCTGTCCAAATGATTTTTTGTCTAAAACAAAAGAATTCGAAGAAGATTAACTCTCATCGTTGGCTCTTTAATGCCATTGGTCGTCAACTCGATCCTGAAGTATGCATTCTGATTGATGCCGGTACCAAGCCGGGCAAGCGTTCATTATACTACCTCTGGCAAGCCTTTCACAACAATCGTAACTTGGGCGGGGCTTGTGGCGAGGTTTGTGACATCTCATTTACCCTGTGTCGTCGTTTGTGCGCCATTATCTTAGCTCGCCGGATTGATTATTATGTCACTCACCTGTGCGTCGCAGATTTATGCCATGTTGAAGGGAGGCAAGAAACTCATCAACCCTCTTGTGGCCGCGCAAAACTTTGAGTACAAGATGTCGAATATTCTCGATAAACCACTGGAGTCTGCATTTGGCTATGTTTCAGTTTTACCCGGTGCTTTCTCCGCCTACAGGTTTCGCGCACTCGCTGGACGTCCCCTACAGCAATATTTTCACGGAGACCATACACTGGCCGATAGGCTTGGTAAAAAAGGTTTAAATGGGATGGGTATCTTTACTAAGAACATGTTTCTTGCCGAGGACCGAATCTTGTGCTTTGAGCTGGCCGCCAAGGCAAACGACGCCTGGCTCTTGAGCTACGTTCGTGCTGCCAAAGGGGAAACGGATGTTCCTGAACAAGCTGCTGAATTGATTAGTCAGCGTCGACGATGGCTTAATGGAAGTTTTGCTGCTTCAATCTATGCGACCATTCACTTTTTCAGGTTTTATAAATCTTCTCATAACCCGTTCCGTGAGTGTGGTGGTTTAACCGTGATTCCCTCAGCTTCCTCTCGTTGGTGTCACTGAATCTTTATCCCTCGTCGTCAGGGCTGTTGATGTTTCACGTCCAAGCATTATTCAATCTTTTCCAGCTCGTCTTCACTTGGTTTTCACTAGGTAGGCTTCTTTCTTCTTTGCGCAGAAGAGGGCTGTGCTGATTGCAAGAACTGCCTTTCCTGCTGATTCTTGTCACCGCAGCGAATCTCTGGTTGACTTTTAGTATTATCATCGATCTCCTTCCTCAAAACGGCGTTTTCCTGTTCAAAAACGAGGTCATAACACATTGGGTCAATCTTGTTCTTGTGTGGATATACCTCGGTGCCTTAGCACTGCAAGTAAGCCGAAAAGACCATATTTTGCCTTAGGAATTTTTGGATGGAATCCTAATGATCTCTTGCCCCCTCTCTTCAATCAGTTTGTGCTTGCCCTAGGCAACCGACCTAAAGGTGAACAAACCACCTACGTTGTGTGTTTTGTCATCTTCGCGGTTTTGTCGTACTATTTGTTTGTAAGCTTCATTCCAATCTGCCCAGAATCAAATCTCGTAGATTGCTAGGCTAATCTGCTTGTTTCACTTTTATACAGTTTTGCGCGTTGCTGTTAACGGTTCGAGCGTTTGGATCGCTTAGTTTCAAGGATGCTCCTCGCATCGTCGATAAGTTTCACGTCTTGATCAGTGGTACCAATGGAGTGCTGTTGGCCGCGCTGGTATCTACTTACGGAATTTAGTACGTTTTGGATGGGATGCTTTCTTCCACTGATGAGATAACTGGGCTGACATTCATTATCCGTTCCTAGCTTAATCGCTTCTTGCTTATACGCCGACCCTTGGCACATGCTTACATCGTTTCCGCAGTACATGGGTACGTTCTGTCGTTATGTCGAGATTTCAATCAATCCAAGTCATTGAAATCACTCTTTATTATCAGCTTTGGCACCCTCCTTCACCAATATTCTCAATGTAAGGTTGATTGTTGGAAATTTGCCTGGCTGGCTTTTGGCTAACTTCAGCTTGTTGATATCGTAGGTATACGCTTTTTGCAACCTGCACGATGTGTCATGTGAGTTTGTGGCTCTCCACCAGGTCTGGTGCCCTTGTGACTCGCTCACACTTGCGATCGTCTTGTTTCAGGGGGTACGAAAGGATCGGACAAAGTGGATGCTCTTCCTTCCGTCAAGTCCTCTACCGAAAAAGCAGACGGCGAGAATGGTCCCACCGTCAAAGATGTGATACGGACGGAGGAAGATCTCGATGCTGGCTTCAAGGCGGTCGTCGGTAGGGCGATCACACCCTGGAGTGTAGTTGAAGTGCCCGAGAAACCAACGGAAGATGATGGTAACAAGACTTTCCGAACTCGACTGGTATCCATTTGGATGCTCTCCAACGCTGGCTTGTCGGTTGCTATTGCAGTGAGTTGAATTCTTCACTTAGACGCCTTCCAACATCACTTGAGTCAGAGCAATCTTCTCGATGGTCTTTGTATTCTGTTGAGATTATATTGACCCGGGATTTTTCTTGGTCTTAGAATGTGAACGGATTGAACAAATCCAATGAGGATGAAGAAAAGAAACAGTCAATGTATTTTAGTAAGATTATTTGGTCTTATTTTTCCGCATCTTGCTGGTTTTTATCGGGTTGAGGAAATCTGACCGGCTGATTTGCGCTGATGGCTGTCACAGATATAATACTTTGGTCCACGTTTGGGCTTTCAGCCGTCCGGTTCATCGGCTCGACGTACTTTTGGCTCAAGACGAACATGACGAGGTGCTGCAAAAAGACTTGAAAACAGCAACATCATTGAGGAGAAGGGCGGAGTGGGGGTCCAATTTTGTCCGCTTCTCCTCCTCCGTACCTCACTCAAGAATGTATCCTTGTTTCATTTCGCCCTTCTTCCTCCCGTCACTCAAGTGTTTTATTGTTCACAACGCACCCGTTGTCCATCCTGTAGCCGATCTTGTCTTTTTCCTCCAATGTAGTTTATTTTGTCAATTTGTTTTTGTTGCTTTTTCGGCATACAGAGAAGAAAATTTGAGAAACTCCATTCCGCGTTCATGGTCAGATCGAGAATGTTTTGTTGAATCTATCCTTTTTTCACACAAGTTTATGCAAATGACCACTGTGATATGATCGCCTTTCTCATCGACCTCGTGAACCCATTGTTTTTTTCTCTCCCTGTTCATTATGGCTGTTTGATTCTTTCAGTTGTAATTTTTTCTACTATTACCTTTATTCATCGTTTGTTATTCTGGGTCTTCAGTGATGGGCAGGAGAATAACTCAGCAGGTGAGGGGCACACATGAATTGTGGAAGAGGTGTATGTAGTCCGGACATGATTTTATACCATATATTCCATCTTTCATAGCTGCAAATTATTTTTTTAAAAAATAAAATTGAGATGCAGATCCTTTGTAACTACTCTTGGTAATATGTAGTACATAATCATTTTCTGGGGAGAAGGCGGCGAAAGGGATTGCGGGCTCTCTCCTCCAAAGACAACGAGTGAGTGAGAGGCCTGTGAACCCTGATAATGAATAAAAAACATTGATTGTATATTAACAGAACTCTGAACACAAGGAAATTGAAGCATTCTTGAATAACCTAAAGAAATAATTATTACATAACTAGACAAATGATGCAATATCAAACTGAGGCTGCTTAAATCAGCTTTGAAGGAGAATTGAAAATTATAAGTACAAGCAAGATTCATAAAAAGTTAAGGGCATCATTCTTTTCACACCCCCAATCCTTGAAATCATGGTTTTTAGGTTGCAATGATGACCCGTGCTCACAATTTTCCTTGAAACCAGATTTTTCTGGTTGTTTATTCGTGAATTGTGGATGTTGCCATCATGTATGTGCCCAAAAGATACTAACCACAACTTTTGGGTGGGTTTAACCTCCTTAAAAAACTGTTCAAAAAGAAAGAAAAAAAGGGGGGAAAGTTGTATGTATTCTTGACCCTTATTCCAAAGCTTTCTTTAAGCCACAGTTATTTTTCCAGTCTCAAAGAATCCCAGAAATATACTCTTGCAAATTTTTTGGAGTGGTTTTTTCCCCTCAAAAATCCAACAATGCTAAAACCCATAGAAAAAGACACAATTTCTAACAGTTTTTGAAATTGTTTTCTGTAGGGTGTTTTTTCTTTTGGAGGGTTCAGGATTGCAGAAAAAAGAAGGAAAGTTAGAAAATATGATTTGAGAATTTTTGGAGGTGCTTCTTGGGGCAGAGAGTGTGTTTAATCCAAGAAATTCTGCAAGGAAAAGCAAGAGAATAGTAACAGCTTTTTAATAAAATTAATAAGGGCTTCTCAATTGAAAGGCTGATAGCTTCTGAATGAATGACTAATACCATATCAGGCAATCAAGATGAAAGGTGTCTCAAGCCCAGAAATCAAGAATATAATGGACAGAGAAGCCACTCTTGGGACCAATCAGATTCTCAACTTGCAAACAGAAAAAGATACCAAGATTTTCTTGTTTGTTGAAGAGAAATATCTGGAGGGAAACTCACTTAATTTGGAAGAAAACAAATATATTTGCCATGAGGATCCCAGATCAGCAGAAGTTGAGAATTAAAAGTATTCTAACAACAATTTCATTTAGAAAGAGAACTATTTGAAATGAAATATATGATCAATTGAAAGACAGGATTGATTGACAGAGCCAAATAGATTCATAGTTGTTGATGTGGAACTATAAAGGTGCTTGTTTACTGGATTAAAGCAGGCAATAGGGATGCAAATCAAAATTATAATTATGAAGAACAAGTTGAGAGCTCTTCCAGAATAACCACTCTGGTTACTATACTCAGAAAATAGAAGCTATCATTGTTTATTCTAATATAGGATTTGCTATTTCTTCATTTTTTTTGTGGCTTTTTGTCAAATTTCCATTAGGGTGTATCAGAGTTAGAAAGCCCAACATTTTTATTGACCAAACACACCTTTTAAATGGCAGGTTTCTGAAATACACATACCCTCTAACTGGTGTATTTCAAAATGGTAGGTTTCATGAAAATAGCAAAGTTCAAACATCAAACCTGCCATTTATGCACCATTATCCATCCACCATCCACCCCATGAAAAACACCCATCCACACCTCCACCTCAGCCAATGCATAACAATCCCATCTCCATAGCATCACAGACATCTCAACTCCATTTCTTCACATCTCCATTGATTCACACACATCCCATAATCATCTCATCACCCCACATCACATCACCATGTTTCTTAAGATTTCCAATCAAACTTCCCAGCAGCAAGTTGAAAATGCAAAAAAGCTTACTGAACTTTTTTTATTATTTGACTCTGATTCAGACTCAAATTGGGAATCAAATTGGTTAGCTTTGAATTCTCTATTGGAAAAGCAGTAAATGGTTCCAAGAAGACAGAATCTCCAGAAACCTATGTATGAAAGGAGAAAGCTTTATCTCCTCCCCAACTTAAGCTTCCAGCAACTGTTCCAAACTTTATTTCTTTCATTCAGGAAAATTTTGGAGATGATTGAAGACCAACACGTCTTCCAGAAAAATTCTTGGAATCCTCAATGCAATCCAGCTATCCAACTGGCTGCTTCTCTTTGTGGATTTGGATCAAAGATAAATGGAGCAGATATTGATTGATTAGAAAATCTATTCTCAGTGATTTGTGGAACCATTGACTTTTGCACCAAAATAGTCATGGTTTCTATCCTATCTTTCCATTTCTCAATACTTTTTTGGCCCACTAAAGAAAAATGCAAGGAGATATCTCAAGTAATGGGCACCAAAGGCTTTTCTAGTTGCATTGGTTTTGTTGATGGAACCACTATACCCTTGATTCAAAAAGCCAAGCTAGATGACAACCACTATTTTGATTAGAAAAAAATGAAATTTATTCATTTCTTTTCCAAAATCTTTGATAAAACCTTTGATAAAAAACTTATCAAATATTTTTTATATGTTTGTATAGATACACTGTGGCAATACAACTTGTTTTTGATAACAACAAGAAGTTCATATCCCTCCATGCTGGCTTTCCAGGTTCTTGTCACAATTCATATGCTTTCAATTAGATTTTGATTTCCCAACAACCATAGAACTATTTTGGGCAAGATCAATACCTTCAGGCCAATTCAGCTTATGCTAGCAGGAAATATGTGGTTCCAGCATACCACAACGTTTCATCCAATTATCAAGCCAAAAATGATTTCAACTATCATCTTGCCCAATCAAAAGTTTGGATTGAGCATGCCACAGGAATCCTGAAAGGAAGATTGGCCATCTTAAGGGAAATGCAAAAAAAGCTTCAAAATTCCATGGACATGAAGATCCTCCTCAACTGGATTATCAGTTGTGTAATAATTCACAACCTTCTTGCCAAAATCAAAGATGAATGGCACAAAATATCTGAAGACAATATTCCCAATACTCCTCAAGTAATCCCTGTCTCATCTTTTCCCTCATCTTCTGCCATGAGAGAGCAGATTCTAACCCTCCCAATTTCTCACTTTGATGATTAGCATACAGTTTTTAAATGGGTAAAAAATAAAATGACAGTAATTTTTATTTGGTCGTACAACCAAGAATCCAAGGCTGACTCCATTTTTATTTTTTTGGTGGACTTAGATAAAAAAACAGAAAACCTCCACCTCATACCTAACCTCAAAAAACCACTGGTCCACTCCTTCCTCCTCCTCACAAAACCATCCTCACCTCACCTACCACTGGTCCACTACTTCCTCCTCCTCACAAAATCACCTCACCCACCTCCTCCACCTCACCATCCACCTCCTCCACCTCACCATCCACCTCCTCCACCTCACCATCCACCTCCACCTCAAAGCCCCTCCAGTCATCCTCCTCCTTCTTCAGCTCCCAAATTCCCTTCTTCTTTGCTTTGAACCAAAGGTAAGCCCCCCCCCTCCTCCTTGACTCCATCAATAGCTGACTTCCTCCCTCCTCCTCCTCCTTTCAGAACCTACCCCCCCTCCTTTCTTTTTATTTGCCCAACAACCCAGGTAATCACGCCCCTCCTCCTCCTCCTCCTCATAATCACTCATTTGGCCCATTCAATCAATTGAATCACAAGCCATTGATCAATTTTTCACTGTTAAATCAATTGATAAACCTGCAAACAATTGTTTGAAGTTCAATAAATCTATCAAACTGCAAGAAATAGATTTATTGCTTTCTGTTTGTGAATGGCTTCCCCCCTTCCTCTCCTCCTCCTCATCATCAATCAGTATTAACATGGGATTTTTTTTTGAGGAAGGATACTTGAATGGTATTTCATTTTTATTTTCTATGTTTTTTGATGATCTATGTTGATTATAACTGAATAATTAATGGTTTTTTTTGGATTCCATGCAATGCAAACAATTTTTCCACCCCTTGCTTTTTCTGGCCTTCCAATTCTTCTCCAACTAAACTCAAAATGTTAAACAACAAATAAAATACCATCTTGATCCTCACCCCAATCAAAGCATACGGTTGGGAGGGAAGAAGATGCAAGTAGATGGTTTTAAAAACATGCAGAGAGGTGGGAAGAAAAGGGCTCTCCAGAAAAGGAGGGTTCAACTGAGAGTTCTGAAATCTCATTGAAATTAGCCAAGGAAGGGATTAACAAAAAGGTTGTGTGTTCTTTGAAAAAACTATGTCCTTTGGACCTGTATCCTTCCATTGTTAAGAACAGTCAAAAAAACTCCCCTGAAGAGTTTGAACAGGCCAAACAGAAGATCAAACAGTTCTATTTCTTCAGCTCTGGAAAATTATATGTTGAACATCAATCTGATGATGAGTCTATGGTTGCAATAAAAAAATTTGTCCCTTTGAATAAACTCTCTAGGACATCAACTAAGTCACAAAGTTCCTTCAACAATCCAAAAAGTTCATCAATACTGCTGGTCTCTCAAGATCTTGGGGTGGGAAAATGTGGGAAATTGGATGGCAAAAATTGATGAACTCTTCTGAACTATTTTTACAATATTTGAAGAAATCTGAAGTCAAATCTTCCCCTCAAGAGTTTTATTTTTTAAATCTTAGGTACAAAAATTTCTCTCTAATCTTAGTCCAAATGTTTTGAAAATCAGGCAGAATTTCATTTGAATCCAACCATGAAACAAAAATGGAAAACAATATCCCCTCCTTCTCTTCATTGGAATTTGGATCCAGCCTCAATCCGTTTGACTGTGCCCCCACATCACCTTCACTTCTGATTCATTTTCCAAATCTGCTCATATTGGCAAAGGTGACATCTCTTCCTATTCCTTTTTCCTGGGGCCAATTTTAAATTTGAAACCCATCTGACTTGCAAAAAGTAATAATATTTCCATACATACATACATATATATATATATTGAATTGTTTTTTATTCTTTTTTTATCTATAATTTATTTCTTTGATTTTAATAAAAAAATTAAAAATGAAAAATAAATTAAAAATAAATTAATTGTTTACATTAAAAATATAAATATAACAAAAAATATAAATAAATGAAATCAAATAAATAGGGTGTATCAAAGTTACGCAAACCAACCATTTTTCATGGGGGGTTTCAACCCAAATCCACCATTTCACACCTTCCATTAAAAATAAAAAAAACCCACTTGTTTCAAATCAGACGTGTCAAATTTACCTGAAAATAGATGGGTTTTTTTGAATCAAGTATTTAAAGGCTTTCACAGCCTCAACCCATCATTCCACATCATCACCCCTGGTTTCAAACTCTGACCTCATTGGAACAATTCTTCCTACAACCTCATACGAAAATTTGATTCATTGCTATCCTCATCACTTCATTGCACATTATTTCATTCATCACATCCATCCTCTCATTACTTCATTGCTTCATCCCCGCCTTCATCACATCTTAACTCTCATTGCTTCATTGCTTCATCACTTAATCCCCACTTTCAAAATATCCCTTCATCACTTCATTTTTTCATTGCTTGATTCTTTCATCCCTCTTACTATTTTTCAATGGCCCCACAGCAATACTCCCCCCGTAATTCCACTAAACAATCCAATGGACCACAGAACACATCCCCCAGGAACTCAACATCCAAAAAATCCTCCCCCATCAGCTTCCAAAGGCTCAAGTCAGCTCAAGAGAGCTGATCACATCATCCTGGTAAACTCTCTCAAAATTCCATCCAACTACAATGATTTCTTTGGATCCAAGAATGAAACAAAATTTGGCCAACCTCCATCCTCTAAGTTTAATGGTTATCTCCTGATTGCCAATGAACTGAAGAATAAAAACAAAAATAGGCTGGATATTTCATCCAAACTAATGCAGGAGCAATTCAAGAACTATCAAACCAAGGAAAAAAAGCCCACTCAATGTCAATCTCCACTGCCTTTGGTATCATTGACTCCAATCAAGAAAAGGGAATCAACTTGGTGGTTGATAAGTTTGGCTCCATTTGTCCTTTTTATATTCAAAGGATGAAATCTATGGAAAGGATTCCAATGTAACACTTTTAGCCACTTTTGAGGCCCAAAAATCACTTGCATTTAATGCTGAGGACCAGGCTTTGGATTCTCAGACTAGAAATTATTATCCCAATGAAACCTTTGAGTGGCTCCAATCTGATGTGGAGGAGGATATTCCAACAGAACTTGATCCAATCATGTCTACATCAGAATTGATCAACAATTCAAACCCTTCCTTGGACTCCTCACTTCCTTCTTTGGATTTCTCTCTTCCTGGGGTGGAAGAACTCAACAAGTTGGCCAATGAGGATCAAGTTATTCCTGTATTGCCACTACCATCAAAATCTGCTCAAGTAAGGAACTTTCAGATTGCTACTATTGCAGAGCAAGCTTCAAAAGTAACAGAGATAACATAAAAATAATAATAATAAAATTAACCTAATAAGCAGTAGGAAAACCATAAATATTGCTGCAAAAATGGATTCTACACCCAACATTAGGTAGGGTCACTCACTGACCCCACCCTTGAAATCCAAATCCTTATATTTTTAAATAATTAAAGAAAGAAAGACCAAAATACCACAGCACCACTATTGAACTTTTTGGCCAATTAAATATCTCACATGTATTGTCACGTATAGGTTTCACACCTAAAATTCAGTCAGAATTGAGGTGTTGTGTTTATTTTAGGAGTTACAGACAGAAATGTGTTCAGTCACAATTCCCCCACGCAGCCGCGGCAACCAATGGACCCGCGCGCAGCTAAGCTACAGCTCTGTCACTCTTTCAAATTTGTGTATGCAGCCCCGGGCTTCTGAAAAGTACGCAGCCGCGGGACTACGGGTTGACAAAGTGACAGGCGTCCTGAGAAACTTGAGTACTGCATAAAAATGCTACAACCTACACGGGAAAATTTTACATATGTAATAAATGTTCCCATGGATATTAGATAGTCTAAAAATACATAAAATTATATAAAAATACTTAAATAACCTTTATACATATTTTTTATTAAATATAATTCAAAGTACCAAAAATGTCGAAAATAAGATAATGACTACTTCTAAAAATATATTAAAATACTTGAATATACTATTATAAGAATTTCTAGACATCAAAATTTTCTTGAAATAATCAGAAAACGTATGATGTAAAAATATTACATGAATACCCATGACTTACATTTTTAAGTAATTATTTTAGTAAATAAACTGAATTTCAAAAATAAAGAGTAAAATCTATATCATGACTTTACTCCAAATATTTAATACATAATGAGAACTCACCTGATATCAGAATATCCGTAGGAATGTCTATTAAAATAATTATCAACTTACTTGGAACATTTACTAAGGATAATTAATTAAATAATAAATAAAAAGGACAGATTAGTGTTATTCACACGTCCAAACATCAATTATAAAGTAGAATAATTCCCATACACTGTGGCATTAGATGCTACGCGTGTTAAAGCACCAAGAACACGTGACAGGCTACCACTGGTTCACCTTCTAGCCTCAGTGTCAGTTGCTTTGAGCCCCTGTACCCCTCAAAAGGACAATATTGGGACTCCAAAAGCTGTAAATATAGGGCTCTTTTGAGGATATTGATACCCAGAGACCCAATTATATTTATATCCAGACACCGTGCCAAGTTAATCAAATACTTATAAGAGATAATTTAGTGATTTATGGCTTATTCTGATTAATAATATTCGTCCTCAACCTCTTTTTATGAATTTAAACTGCTGAACAACCTTACAAACCCCAGTATACAGGTTGAACCCATCAGTGCATGTCCCAAACAGATACCCAAAGGATTTAAAAATATACAAGTGAGTTTTATTATCCTTTCTCTGTTGTGGCAGCTTGGTTACAAAGCCCTGCCACTCAACCATGTATTTTATGCACATATAATCTTTGGGAAAAATATCCTTTAAACTAAAGGGCCCAAAGTAACCAGGACTACCTGTTTTCATACTGAATTACCTGAAGAGAGGAGTTAAAGATCCCCAATATAATTGTGGCCCCTCTATAAAAATATTTAGTAATCAATTTATCTATATTGATTTATAACAATAAACCGTAACCAAACCAATTAACCTTTCAATAAGCTTTATCCAAATATTTTATGGATTTTTTATGGATTTATTAAATAATATATTTATTATTCATTCTATCAACTCTGGTAGCTAAAGGATAGAAAAGTTCTTGGCATCCAGGAGGCTGACAGGAACAAAGTTATTTTGTCTTCTGTATGGTTAATCCTACTGATTTAGATTTCAAAAAAACAGGCTCATCCATATTTCCTGAATGGCAAAATACTCAAGCCAATGAGGCCTCCCACATCCCCTTTGAATGCAAGAATGGTGTTCCCACACAAAACTCCTCTGCAAATGGAAATCAAAAAGTCTCCAATTCCATCAAACTCAACCCCAATAGCCATCAAAAGAGGAGAAAAACTGATTTCTGAATTTGAGGCTATCATGTAGAAGAGAGATTCAAGTAATTGAATTGATTGATTCCCCTTGCTTTAAAAATAAAGCTCATTCCTATCTCCCTCTGAAAAACCGTGAAATCACAAATTGAATCTGAAAAAATTCAATTCAAAAAGTAGAAGTGGGATCATCAACTGGCTGTGGATTGTCAAAATCAGAAAGCTCATAGTTTGGCTCATCAAAAAAAGTTGGATGCTGAGTGGAAAATGAAACAGGCTGAGCTGGAGTTTCAAAAAGAGGAAAAGGAGAAGTAATCAAGAGGAAGACCAACTCCAAAACAAGAGGGAAAGGCTAGCCATGGAAAAAAAGATAGGTTATTGGTAGCCATGGCATGTATTGGTAGCAGTAGAACTGTGAATGAACTAAAGGAAATTACTCAATTTCTTGGCTTGTAAATATATTTAATTTGATAAAAAATTTAAAAATAAAAACAAAAAACCTATTTTCAAATTAAACAATGTTGGAGCCTATTTTTAATGCCACCAATGATTTTTTATTTATTTACATTTTTTGGTTTAGAATATATTTGACCTATTTTAAAGTCTTTGCAAGTGTTGAGAGTGGTCTTGTTAATTTGAAAAGACATAGCCATCCTAGTATGGGTGGATGTCTCTACAGCAGGAAATTTACAGTGCTTGTAATTTTTTTCTACCCAAACCATTTTTACAATACCTTTTTCTTTGAAATCAATTCCAAATCCCATTTCAATAAAGACAAATTGGCCATTGGATACTTAAAATTTTTCCTTTTTGTCAATAATTTGTCCATTTAATTTTTTTGTTGGGACCACCATTAAAAAGGAATAGGAATAAATGTCACCTTTGTCAATTTGTGGAAAATTGTAGATGGAATCTGAAGTGGAGGTGATGTGGGGGGCACAGTCAAAAGGAGTGAGCCAGGATCCATATTCCAATGAAGAGAAAGAGGGGATATTGTTTTCCAGCATGGTTTCTCAGTTGAACTGGTGTGCCAGTTTGGCTAATTTTCTGAAAATTTAGCCTAAATTTTGTGGTACGTTGTCAGACCTAAGGTTCAAAAATTCATACTCCTTGGGGGAAGATTAAATAGCTGCTTTCTTCAAATAGTGTCCAAAAGGTTTGGAAGGGTGCATTGATTTTTGCTATCCAATTTCCCACATGTTCCCACCCCAAGACCTTGATGGACCAATTGTGTTGACAAATGTTTTGGATTGGTGAAGGAATGTTTTGACCAACTTTATGTTCTTCTTTTCTTGCTTGGAGATTTTATTCAATGGGAAAATTTTATTATTGCAATCAGAGAGTGGCAATTGGAAAAATCAAGAAGAGCCACTTTTCCAGGGCTGAAAAAATGAAATTGTTCAATCTTCTGTTTGGATTGTCCAAACTCTTCAGGGGAGGTTTTTTGAGTTTTCTTTTTGGCAGAAATAGCAGGTTAAAAATTCAAAGGTTGCAGTTTTTGTTGAGACCAAACCAACTTTTCATTAAACTCATCTTCATTTACTTCCAAAGAGATTTCAGAATCTCTCATTTGAGTGCACTTTTTCCAAAGAGCCCTCTGCTTGCCACCTCTCTTTATGTTTTTCAAAAAATCTCATTCCATGTTGATCCCTCCCAGGCACCTAATGCGCTTGGGGTGAGGATCAAAAAGGAAGTGATCTGGTTTTATAACATTTTGAGTACAGTGGGAGAAGAATTGGCAGTCCAGAAAAGGGGAAGGGTTCAACAGAACAAGGGGTCAAAATGGAGTTGAATTTCATGGCATCCAAAAAAACAAAACAAAACAAAAAAACCAAAAAAAAAAAACAAAAAAACAATCATTAGTAAATTATAATAAAGGTAGAAGATCAACAAAAAAAAACAAAAAAAGAATACCGGTCAAAGCTGAAAGCCAAAAAAAAATGGCAGCTTCATCAGATGAAAATGACAAGGAGAAGGAGGAGGAGGGGGGGAGCCAACCTGTGATCATTGATTTGCAATCAATTGCCCAATTCATTTGCAATAAATTGTGCAATCAATATGCAATTTATCAGGAGGGGAAGGGAGAGGAGGAGAAGGAGGAGGAGGAGGGGAGGGGCTCACCTGAGGGATTGAGCAAGGCAGTCAGGGGGGACCTAAAGGTTGATTGATCAAAGGATGAGCAACCGGTGAGGGGCAGGAAGAGGAAGAGGGGGGAGGGGGCTTACCAGGGTTGCTGACCAAAGGAGGACAGGAGGAAGTGAGTGAGGTGAGATGAGGTGGAGGTGGTGGGTTAGGTGGAGGTGGTTGGTGAGGTGGAGGTGATGGTGAGGTGGAGGTGGTTGGTGAGGTGGAGGTGATGGTGAGGTGGAGGTTATGGGTGAGGTTGTGGTTGTGGGTGAGGATGTTTGGTGAGGAGGAGGAAGGAGTTGACTGGTGAAGGTTGACTGGTGGTTTGGTGGTGTGAGGTGGGTGGTGTGGAAGTTTTAGTTTTTGTCTAAGTCCACCAAAGAAAAAAAAAGGAGTCAGCCTTTTATTCTTGGTTGAACAACCAAAACCAAAAAAAATTCTGTGATGTGATATTTCACCTATTTAAAAACCAAATGCTACTCATCAAAGTGAGCAGGTGTGAAGGGTAGAATCTGCTCTCTCATGGCCAAAGATGAGGTAGAAGATGAGACCGGGATGACTTGAGGAGGATTAGGAATATCTTCTTTGAATATTTTGTCCCATTCATCTTTGATTTTGGCAAGAAGGTTGTGAAGGATTACATAACTGATAATCCAGTTGATGAGGATGTTAATGTACTTGGAATTTTGAAGCTGGTTTCACATCTCCTGTAAGCTGGCCCATATTCATTTCAGGATTCCTATGGCATGCTCAATCCAAACTTGTGATTGGGCAAGATGATAGTTGAAATCAGTTTTGGCGTTTTCATTTGATGAAACATTGTGGTATGCTGGAACCACTTATTTCGCACTAGCATAAGCTGAATTTACCAGAAGGTTTTGATCTTTTCCAAAATAGTTCTATTGTTTCCGGGAAATCTGCATCAAATTGAAAGCAAATGAATTCTGACAAGAGCCTGGAAGGCCAGAATGGAGGGATATGAAATTCTTATTGTTATCACAAACAAGTTATATTGCCACAGAGTATCTATAAAAACAGATAAAAAATATTTGGTTGGTGTTTTATTAAAGGTGTTATCAAAGGCTTTGGAAGATAATGCAATCAATTGCCTTTTTTTCCAATCAAAATATTGGTTGTCATCTAGCTTTGTTTTTTGACTCAAGGGTATAGTGGTTCCATCAAAAAAACCAATGAAACCAGGAAAGCCTTCAGTCTCCATTACTTGAGATATCTCCTTGCTTTATTCTTTGGTGGTCCAAAACAGGACCAAGCAACAGAAAGATAGGATAGAAATCATGACTCTTTTGCTGTATAAGTCAATGGATCCACAACTGACCAAGAATAGATTTTCTAATTGATGAATTGCTGCTCCATTTCCATTTGATACCAAGCTACAAAGATCAATGGCCAGTTGGATAGCTAGATTGCATTGAGGATTAAAATAATATTTCTGGAAGATGTGGTGGGCTTCAATCATCTCCAAAAGGTTCATGAATGAAGGCAATAAAGTTTGTAACATTTGCTGGATGCTTAAGTTCAGGAGTAGTTGAAGCTTTTGCCTTTCATAAATAGGGTTGTGGAGAGTGTGTGTCTTTGTAAAACCATGTATTTCTATTATAATAGAGAATTCAAAGCTATCCAAGTTGAATCCAAATTAAAGTCTGAATCAGAGTCAAATAATGAAAAAATTTCAGTCAGCTTTTTGTGTTTTCAACTTGCTTCTGGGAAGTTTGATTGGAAATGTTGAGAAAGATGGTGATTTGATGTGGTGTGATGAGATGATGATGAGATGTGTGTGATGTCACAGAGATGTGAAGCAATGGAGATGTGAATCAATGGAGATTTGAAGCAATGGAGATGAGATGTGTGTGAGGTGGATGGATTTGCTGAGGTGGAGGTTTGGATGGGTGTTTTGCATGCAATGGACCGTGGATGAATGATAATGGCGGGTTTGATGTTTGAAAACCACCATTTTCATGAAACCCATCATTTTGAAATGCACCAGTTAGGGGGGATCATTATTTCACAAACCCAACATTAAAAATGGAGGGTTTCTAATACGGTGTATCAAAGTTAACCAAAACCACCATTTTTTAATGGCGGGTTTCAAACCAAATCTGTCATTTCAAACCTGCCATTAAAAATCAAAAAAACCCACTTTTTTCACATCAGAGGTGTCAAAGTTAACATGAAATAAGTGGGTTTTTTCAAATAAATTATTTAAATGCTTCCACCACCTGTCCATGTCATCCACCCCTGGCTTCCCACCTCCTTCTACCTCTGACCTCCTTGCAAATTTTTTTACGTCCAGCCTCATCATAAAAAGATTCACCACTCTCATCACTTTATCACTCTCATCATCACTCTCATCAATTTATCACCCTCATCACTTGATCACTCACCACTTTATTGCTCTCATTGATTCATTTCTCTCATTGCTTCATTGCTCCCATTGCTTCATTGATCTTGGCACTCTACCTCCAACCTCATCCAAAGAATCCAATCATTTTTTTATTGCTCTTGTCACTTTATTGCTCTCATCACTTCATATCTCTCATAACTTTATCTTGCTTGTCACTTTATCCCTCTCATCACCTTATTGTCCTTACTCTTTCCAAATGGCCCCTCAGCAAACCTCCCCCTGCAAGTCCACACAAAAGTCCAACACACCAAAGAAAACATTTCCAAGAAACTCCACCACAAACAATACTCCCCCATCAGCTTCCAAGGGCTCAAGTCAGCTCAAGAGAGCTGATCACATCATCCTGGTCAACTGGCTCAAAATTAACTCCAACTATGATTACTACTTTGGATCAAACAATGAAACATGTGTTGGCCAAACTCCATCCTTCAAGGTCAATGGTTATCTCCTCATGGAAAATTAACTCAAGAACAAAACAACAGGTAGGCTGGATCTTTCATCCAAGAAGATGAGGGAGCAATTCAAGAATTATCAAGCCAAGTGCAAAAAGGCCCACTCCATGTCAATCTCCACCAGCTTTGGTATCACCAACTCTGACAAAGCCAAGGGAATCAACTCGGTGGTTGATAAGTTGGACTCCATTTGTCCTTTTTATATTCAAATGGATGAAATCTTTGGAAAGAAGGCCAAAAGCACCCCTTCAGCTGCTCTTTATGCCCAAAAATCCAATTCAGTCCACGCTGAGGACTTGGCTGGGGATGCTCAGCCTAGCAATGGTGATCCTGAAGAAACCTTTTACTTGTAGTGGCCCCCATCCAATGCCAAGGAGGATATTCAAATGCAATCAGCTCCAATCACATCTACTCCCATGTTTATTGATGTGTCAAACCATACCTTGGACCCCTCCCCTCCTTCTTTGGATTGCTCTCTTTGTGGGTTAGCAGATCTCATCAACCTTGCTGATGCGGAACAAGATACTCCTCAGTCTCCATTACCCTCAACATTGGTTCAAGTAAGGAACCAAGCTCTTTTCTCTTCTTTCTTGTTAAACCTGACTTATTTAGTTTGTAAAAAAAAAGCTCATCCATTCCAGAATGGCCAAAAACTCAAGCCAATGGGGCCTCCTACATTGCCTTTGAACAATAGTGACAACTTTCAGACTCAAACCTCCTCTGCCAAGGGTAAGCAAAAGGCCTCCAATTCCATCAATATCAACCCCAAAATTCATCAAAAGAGGAGAAACACTTCTTGTTTTTCAGTATTTGAAGAAATAATGGAGAAGCAAGATTAATGTAAGTCCATTGGTTGAATATCCTTGTTTTCAAAACCATGCTGATTGCTTTTCCCCTGCAAAAAACAGTCAAATCACAAATTGAATCCAAAAAACTTGACTTTTAAAAGCAAAAGTGGGATATTCAACTGGCCATGAATGTTCAAAAGCAGAAAGCCAAGAGTTTGGCTCATCAAAAAAAATGGTATTCTGAGTGGAAGTTGAAAAAGGCTGAGCTAGAGTTTCAAAAAGAGGAAAAGTAGGAGGATTGAAAGCAAGCACAACTGGAAAAGGAGAGGGAACAACTTGCAACCAAAAAAAAGGATAAGGTATCAGTAGCCTTGGCTTGAATTGTTAGCAGTAGAACAGTAGATGAAATACAGCAGATAACTCAAATGCTGGGCTTTTAAATATATTTGCATGGCTGAAAGAAAAAAAAATCATTTTTGATTACAAAGTTTGAGAGTATTCTTAACCCCACCAACATAAAAATCTTTTTTGTTTTTATTTATATTTATTTCTAGAGTAAATTTGGCCATTATTCAAGTCCCTACAAGTGTTTCTAGTTGTTTTATCAATTTAAAGTGAAATGGCCATTCTGGTATGGGTTTCTGTGTCCACAGCAGGAAAGGTACAGTGCTTTTACTTATTAGCTTCCCAAACCATTTTGACCATACTTTTTTGCTTGAAATCAATTCAAAAGCCAAGGTCAGGAAAAACAAATTGGCCATCCAATGCTTGATATTTGTCCTTATTTTCAATAATTAAACCATTTTATTTCTGGTTTGGAACCACAAGTAAAAAGGAGTGGCCAGAGATGTTGCCTTTGTAAATATGAGGAGAGTTTTAAAAAGAATTCAAGGTGAAAGTCATGTGTGGAGATCAATCAAAAGGTGTAGGCTTGGAACCAAATTCCAATGAAGAGAAAGAGGGGATGTTATTGTCCTTCATGGTATCACGGTTGGCTTCAAAGGAAAGTTTGGCCAACTTGCAAAACATTTGTCCTAGAATTTCGGATACTTTGTTGGCCTTGAGGTTGAGGAAAGCATACTCTTGAGGAGACAATCTAATAGATGATTTCTTTAAATAACGTCCAAATAACTCCAAAGGGTGCATTGATTTTTTCCATCCAACTGCCCACATTTTTCCGCCCCAAGATCTTGAAGGACCAACTGGGTTGACAAACTTTTTTGAACCATGAAGGAAAGTGGTGACAGAGTTGATTTCCTTCTTATCTTGTTCTGAGAGTTTATCCAGGGGCACAAATTCAATTATTGCAACCAGGGCTTGATGATCAGATTGATTTAGGAAAATTACTTTTCCACAGTGGAAGAACTGGAACCATTTGATTGTTTGTTTTGCTTGCTCAAACTCTTCCTTGGTTTTTTTTTTAACAATTCTTTTTCTTTTTGGCAACAATTGAAGGGTAAAGATCCAAAGCAGGCGTTTTCTGACCAGACCAGACCACCTATTCATTAATACCTTCCTCAGAAACCTCCAAAGATATTTTGGAATCTCTCATTTGATTCCTCTTTTGGTGAGAATCCCTACTGTTCCCACCTCTCTGTATGTTTTTCAAGCCATCTCCTTCCATCTGGTTCCCCCCAATCCTATACTTAGATTTGGGTGAGGAACAAGGCAGGATTTGATTGTTTGTGTAACATTTTGTCAGCTTGCTAGTATGTACAGAGCAACCTATCAATAGCTATAAAAAACTATGAAAAATAAGAATATCTCAATTAACAAAAGAAGGAGTGAGAAATCAATAAATATTATTAAAGAAATGGATTCCTCACCAAAAATTAGGTAGGGTCACTCACTGACCCCACCCTTGAATTCCAAGTCCTTACATTTTTAAAATAATTAAAAAGAAAAGTACTGAAAATTACGACACCAGTATGGCACCTTCTGGCCATTCTAACATTTCACACGTGTTTTCAAGTACAGGGTTTACACCTAAAATTCACTCAGAATTGAGGTGTTGTGTATATTTGAGGAGTTACACGCGGAAATGTGTTATGTCACAACTCCTGCGTGCAGCCCCGCATCATTACATATCCCTACGTAATTGTAGTAGCATATTCCCGCGTACTAGAGACCCGCACGCAGCTAATTCTGCCACACACGCAGCGGATCCTACCCTGCGCGCATATGTACTAACTGATCCCCGCGTCTGGATCAGTTGTGACTAATCTTAAAGCCAGGTACTGCTCAGAAGAACTACAACCTAGTTAGAGTTGCCTAGCATATGTAACAAATTGACATATGCATTACTAATAATCTAAAAAGATCAAAACTTAAATAAAATTAATGAAAATTAAGTTTGGAACATTTTTCAATAATACATCAAAGATCAAGGATTACCACATAAATCACTGACCCTGATCTTTGAAGACCACAAAACACTACAAGGAGTGTTCATAAAAATTATTAAAAATTATCTACCTGATCAGCAGATGATCGGAAATCAGTAAACATCCAGATCTGCCTGCTTTAAAGCAATAACAATAGTAAAAATGAAGAATGAGTACAGAATGATAAAATTTACGCCATAAAAGATTAACAGATCCTGTGGCTAAAATAGTACAGAAATCCTGAAGATATAAGGTCAGCTGATTGACAGCACCAATTGGACGTGCCAATTTTTGCCTGACTGGCTTGCCAGCCTCAGCCCACGAGAAGAACCCTCTCTACGTGCCCTGATAAACTCAAAATCACCCCAAAAAGGTATTTATACAGACCTCTATGGATACATTATTCCAGAATCAGTTAATCAGTTTACCAGGAATTATTATTATCAATCAGAAACCGTATCATTTTTAATCAAGTGCTTATATGAAGATAAGCAAGTGATTTATGACTTAGTCTGTAGTATTATTTTTTATTCTTATTAACCAATCAACCCTTGAAGTTTAGTCAAGCAATCCACCCCATCTGCTCTGAAACCCTTCCAATTATTCAAAGGATTCTTGTGGTAAAGTGCTCAGAGTGAGTGTTTCCCTTCCTGTCTTGGCCATTGGTGCTGTTACTCCTGGCCATTAGTGGAATAAGTCCTTTCTAAGGCACCCATCTTCATTCCAAGGTTCTTAAACTGCCTAAGGAGGCCCCTTGAAGAGAGGTTTCTAGTCTGTAAAGATCCACAGTAGTATAATACTGCGGCCCCTCCTTTATATTATATTGAAAACCATTTATTACCAAACCAATTAAACCTTGCAACTGCTGTTATTAAATCATTTATTTGAGCTTCTGAGCGTTTATTTTTTGAATAATAATTATTATTATTATTCCAGTATTTTTATCACTCTCTGTAGCTAAAGAACTGCAAGGTTCCTGGTATCAGAGAGATGACACATTTTGAGGGGGTGGGAGAAGAATAGGATGTTACCCAAAAGAGGTCAAATGTTTCCCAAAAAAAAAAAATTAATGTCAGTCCAATAGACATCATTGGTGAAACATGATTGAATAAAAAAAATAAAACAAACCTGGACTTGAACCCCAGGACACCAGAAGCTGAATACCCCCCCCAAAAAAATGGCATGTGTGACCCATGCAACACACCAAAAAGAAAAGTTATCAAAAAAAATTAAAATTAAAAAAAAAAACTGACCTTCCATGGGAAAGAACACCTGAAATAAGAACACCTGAAATAAGAAAGGTGCAGTTTAGAGACACCTAAAAATAAAAAAAATAAAAAACCAAAAAAAAAAATATCTGGAGGTCATCTCCAAAGAATTCTCCAAATAAAGGAGCAGGAGAAATTAGCCATTGATTGCTTGATCAATTGCAAAACAATTGCTTGATTGATTGCAAAACAATTGAGCAATTGAATGCAAATCAATTGCTTGATTGATTGCAAATAGATAAAGCAATCAAATTGCAATTGATCAAAAACATCAATTGATTGATTGATTGAAACCAATTTAATTTATTGATCAATCAAAACAAAATTGATTGATTGATAGATTAGGATTTGGTCAATCAATTGATTGATTAGGATTTGATCAACCAATAAATTCCTTATCAATTGGTGGGGGTTGGTCAAGCGAGGCAGGAGGAGGAGGAGAAGGAGGAAGGGGGGAGAAAGAGAAGGGAGGGTCTTACCAGATGAGGAAGGGTATTCAAGTGAGATGAGGTGGAGCTGAGAGAGAAGACCTGGGAGAAGTTCAAAGGTGAGGTAAGCAAGGGTGGTTTAGTGAGTGGAAAGAATGAGGGAAGGGGACTCACTGAGTCTGTTGGTGAGTTGGATGGTGGATGTTTTGGGGAGCTTGGTGAGGCAGGTTTCTTGTTGAGGTTGAAAATGCTGGTGAGGTTGGTTAGGTTTCTGAGGTGAAGGAGGTGGTTTGATGAGGAGGAGAAAGGAAGGTGACCAGTGTGTGAGTGGGGTGAGCTCAAAGTGTTAGAGCAATGAGGTGGAGGGGAGAGGTGGGTGGGCTGGCAAGTGTTGGGGTATGAGGTGGAGGTGATTTTTGATTTTGTCTAAGTCCACTAAGAAAAAAAAACCTACTCAGCCTGGAAACTTGGGTGAACAACCAAAAAAAAAACTTACTGTGAAGTTATTTTTCACCTATTTAAAAATCAAACATTACTCATCAAAGCAAGCAAGGGTGAGAGGAAGAATCTGCTCTCTCATAGAAGAAGATGAGGGACAAGATGAGACAGGGATGACTTGAGGTGGGTCAGGAATATCATCTTAAAATATTTTGTTCCATTCATCTTTGATGTTGGCCAAAAGATTGTGAAGGATTACAAAAGTGATAGTCCAGTTGATGAGGATCTTCATGTCTTTGGGGTTTTGAAGCTGGTTTTGCATTTCCCTCAAGCTGGCCCATCTTCCTTTCAGGACTCCTATGGCATGCTCAATCCAAACTTGTGATTGGGAAAGATGATAGTTGAAATTGGTTTTTCCTTGATTGTTAGATGAAACATTACGGTATGCTGGAACCACATATTTGCTACTAGCACAAGCTGAATTGGCCAGAAGATATTGATTGTGGTCAAAGTAGTTCTCTGGTTGTTGGGAAATCTACATCCAATTGAACATGTATGAATCGTGACAAGAACCTGGAATGCCAGCATGGAGGGATATGAAATTCTTGTTGTTATCACAAAAAATTTGTAGGGCCACAAAGTATCTAAACAAAAAGATGAAACATATTTGGTCAGTGGTGTGATCAAAGGTGTTTTCAAATTCATTGGAAAAGAAATGAATCAGTTGCCTTTTTTGGGATCAAAATAGTGGTTCCCATCTAGCTTGGGTTTTTGACTGAAGGGGATGATGGTTGCATCAACAAACCCAATGCAACCAGGAAAGCCTTTGGTCTCCATTACTTGAGATATCTCCTTGCGCTCTTCTTTGTTTGACCAAGAAAGGACTGAGCAACGGAAAGATAGGATAGCAATCATGACTCTTTTGGTGTATAATTCAATGCTTCCATAACTTAATGAGAGTAGATTTTCCAATAGATGGATTGCTGCTCCATTTCCATTTGATCCCAATCTACAAAGATCAACAGCAAGTTGGATGGCTGGATTGTGTTGAGGATTCCAAGAATTTTCCTGGAAGATGTGGTGGTCTTCAATCATCTCCAAAACTTTGATGAATGAAGGCAAAAAAGTTTGGAATAGTTGCTGGAAGCTTAATTTGGGGATGAGATGAAGCTTTTGCCTTTCATACATAGGGTTGTGGAGGGTGGGTATTCTTGGAACCATGTATTGCTTTTCCAAAAAAGAGTTCAAAGCTAACAAAGTTGATTCCTAATTGGATTCTGAATCAGAGTCTGAATGGGAGTCATACAGTAGAAAAAGTTCAGTCAGCTTTTTTGTGTTTTCAACTTGCTGGGGGAGGTTTGATTGGACATGTTGAGGAAGATGGTGATGTGATGTGGGGTGATGAGATGATGATGGTATTTGATTTGTGTGAAGATGGAGATGTGAAAATCAATAGAGATGTGGAGTAATAGAGATGAGATGTGCGTGATGCAATGGAGGTGCAACCGGTATGGATTTGCTTATTTGGATGGGTTTTTTGAATGTGATGGATGGTGGATGGATGATGATGCGTAAATGGCGGGTTGAATGGAGAGTTTGATGTTTTAAATACGCCATTTTCATGAAACCCGCCATTTCAAAATACACCAGTTGGGGGGTATGTGTATTTCAGAAACCCGCCATCAAAAATGGGGGGTTTGGTCAAAAAAATGGCGGATTTCTAATGGCGGGTTTGCTAACTTTGATACACCCTAATTGTGGTTTTTCTAACTTTGATACACCCTAATAAATTGATAAATAAGCAAAAAATAAATTAATTAATTAAATTAAAAAAAATTAATTAATTAATTAAATTGAAAATATAAATATGAAAAAAATATATATATATAAATTGAAATGAAATGAAATAAATAAAAAAATAAATATATACATATATAATTAAAAATAAAGATATAAAAAAATATATTCTACACATTGTTATTCTTTTGCCATTCACAACCCATTTTAGCTTTCAAATTGCACCACGCAACCCTTTTTAGGTTGCAAGGTTGCAACTTTAACGTTGCCATTTTACTGGTGTTTTCCACCAAAAAATCAAATGGACAAATTATTAAAAACAAGGACAAATATCAAGTGCCTGATGGCCAATTTTTTTTTCCTGAATTGGGTTTTGGCATTGATTTCAAAGAAGAAGGTGTTAAAATGATTTGGGAAGAAAACACATACAAGAACTGTACTTTTCCTGCTGTGGAGACTGCCACTCATAGAAGGATGGCCATGTCTATGCAAATCAACAAAACAACTGGGAAAACTTGCAGGGACTTCAAAAAAAGAAATATATTAGCTAGAAAAAAAATTTAAATGAAAATACAAATGATTCATTTGATGGTGGAGTTAAAAATAGCATAAATCTTTTTTTAATCAAAAATAATTTTTTTGGTTTTCATTTTGAAATTTTTATCAAATTAAATATACTTACAAGCCCAAAAATCAAGTTATCTGCTGTATTTCATTGGCTGTTTGACTGCTACCAATAAATGCCATGGCTAGCAGTAACCTATATTTTTTTCCATGGACAGTTGTTCCCTGTCCTTTTCCAGTTTTTCTTCCACTCAATCCTTCTCCTTTTCCTCTTTTTGAAACTCTAGCTCTTCCTGTTTCAATTTCCACTCAGAATCCAAAATTCTTTGATGATCTAAACTCTTGGCTTTTGGCTTTGGACAATCAATAGCCTGTTGATGTTCACACTTCTCCTTTTCAGACTGAAGTTTTTCAGATTCAATTTGTGATTTCACTGTTTTTTGGAGGGGAATAGGAATGAGCTTGAGTTTTAAAGCAAGGAGATTCAATCAACGCACTTACTTGAATCTTGCTTCCATATGATATCTTCAAAGCCCAAAAAATTTGAAGTTTTTCTCCTCTTTTGACAGCTGTTGGGTTTGATTTTTTGGAATTGGAGGCCTTTTGATTTCCCTTTGCCAAGGAGGTTTGTGTGGGAATTTTGTCACTGTTATTTGAAGGTGATGTGGGAGGTCCCATTTGCTTGAGTTTTTGGCAATTCAGGAAAGGATGAGGCTTTTGTTTTCAATTAAAAAGAAGTCAGAATTAGCCAGAAAATACAAGAAATTTCTTCCTTACTTGAACAGATGTTGATTGCAATGTCAATACTGGAATATCTGGCTCCCCATTGGCCAATTTGTCCAGTTCTTCCACCCCAGGAATGGAACAATCAAAATATGTGAGTGAGGGGTCCAAGGAATATTTTTTATGGTTGATCAATGCCGATGTGGAAATTATTGGAGGTGGTTGAGCTGGAATATCCTCTTCCACATCAGATTGAGGCCATTCCAAGGTTTCATTTGGGTCATGGTTGCTTGGCTGAGCATCTGCAGCCAAGTCACCAGCATCAATGGAATCAGATTTTTCGGCGTCAAAATCAGCTAAGGGGGTTATTTTGGAATTCTTTCTAAATATTTCATATGTTTTAATATAAAATGGACAAGCGGAGTCCAACTTGTCAACCACCAAGGCAATTCCCTTGGCTTCATTGGAGTTTGTGATACCAAAGCAAGTGGAGATTGACATTGAGTGGGCCTTTTTGTACTTGGCTTGATAATTCTTGAATCAATTCATCCTTTTGGATGAAAGATCCAGCCTACGTTTGTTTTTATTCTTTAGTTCACTGGACATCAGGATATAATCATTAACCTTAGAGGATGGAGGTTGGCCAACTCATTTTTCATTTTTGGATCCAAAGCAAGCGTCATAGTTGGAGGAAAGTTTGAGCCAGTTTACCAGGATGATTTGATCAGCTCTCTTGAGCTGAATTGAGCCTTTGGAAGCTTATGGGGGAGCATTTTTTGATTTAGAGTTCCTTGGGTATTTTTTCTTTGGTAAATTGGATTTTTGAGTGGACTTGCAGGGGGAGGTTTGCTGAGGGGACATTTTAAAAGATTAAGAGGGATGGAGGGATGAAGCAATGAGATTGAGGAAGTGAGGAGAGTGATGAAGTGATGAGATTGATTAATTGATGAGATCATTAAATTTATGAGAGATGAAGTTACAAGATCAATGAAGTGATGAGAGTGATGAAATGACAAGGGGATGGGATATGAAGCAATGAGGATAGCAATGATGAGAGTGATGAAGTGATGAGATCAATAATTTGATGAGAATGATGTAGTGACAAGGAGATGAGAGATGAAGAATGAGGATAGCAAAGAGATGAGAGCAACAAATCAAATTTTTCTGATAGGGTTGGAGGTAGAAGGAGTTGAGGTTGAAACCAGGGGTGTATGACATGGACTGATGTGTGGTTGAGGCAGTGAAAGCCTCTAAGTACTTAATTTGAAAACAAATTTCAGGTAAATCTGACATATCTGATGTGAAATAAGTGTTTTTTATTTATTTTTAATGGCAGGTTTGGATTGAAAACTGCCATTAAAAATGTAGGGTTTGGTTAACTCTGATACACCCTACTGATTTATTTCCTTCCAGAATTTTTAGGGGGAAACTTCCAGCCCAAAAAGCAAACTGAACATTTCCCAAAAAAAGGCTCAGGATATAATTATGCCTCCAAAATAGCTAAATCCATGCCCTCCTTCAAAGAAAGGTGTGATTTTAGCATTTTGCTTGTAAAATTCACACTATTCTTCAATAAAGGCATGATTATAGGAATTTCTGTAATAAAATAATGCCTTATGGTGTGCTTGACCACCCCAGGAAGGTGTGTAAACAATAAAAAGCTACGTCAATACAAAGGTGTTGATATAGAAATTTACAGATAAGAAAAATTTTTTAAGGTTTAAAGGAGTGCCTAGGATGAAAGAAAATGAATTTTGAAGATTTTATGGGCCCCCAAGTCCTGTAAAAATTAATGGAGGCCTTTTGGGGCTGAATGAAGGCCTCTAGACCCTCTGTGGGGTCTTTCTGGGGCAGAATGTTTTGAATAATCCAAATATGGAAACAAATTGAGTTAATTTGAAATGTGAAAGTGCAATTGATATTGAATTGTTGCACAGAATTTAAATCTGAGCTCACATTTGAAAATGAACTTCATTTAATTTGAGAAAAATAATAAAAATCCATTTTATTTACACAAAATGGAATATTTCTATTGGAATATAAGTACCCTTGTAGCAAAAATAAAAAAACATACAGGAATTCTACTGATGAGGGTAATTCAGATATTTTGAAATATTTTAAAAAATATCATCAAGTACATGAATAATGATTAAAAATTTGAATAACAGGTCTCTTTGAAAAAATAATAATATGTATGATGGCATTCAAAAACCTTCTTATAAAATATAAAAAGATACAAAAACACTGAATATATTGATTCCATGAAAGGGATTAAAATACCCTGAAATATTTCAAGAAAAACTTTATGAATTCCAAAATAAAAAAAAATTGAACGTAGGAATATATTATTTCTTTGAATGAAAAAGGTTATTTCCATTTGGATGTAAATAACTTAAAAAAAACATAAAAATAGCTGGGAAAATACCAAATATACCTATTTTAAAATTGGAATTAAAGTATATCAAGATATTACATTTGAAAATTTATCAATTATAATAATAATAAAATTAAAAATTGATTGCTTTGAATATAAATTGTTATTTTTTGATGGAATTTGAATTTTTTTACCAAACATGAAGTGGTTTCAGAAAGAACTGATTTATGAGAGGGAGTCATATATAATTAAAATTACAAAAGGTCATCCATTAGGTGCAGGATCAATTAAAGAAATATCAAAAATTGATTTTTTTGATCAAAAAGAAACCGGTCTTTCTTTTCTTCCTTATACTTGAAAATATTATGTTGTAATTTTTGAACTAATATCTCAAAATATGTATATTGATAATTTTTGAATTATTTTTCAAATTTGGTACAAAATCATCTACATTACATCAGGAATGTCAGATTTTGTTCAAAGAAAACAAAATTGATTTGTTTTGCATTATTCTTGTGATTGATTGATTTTTTGTTGGAAAATTATGGAATATTGGAAATCTGAATGTTGGATTATTTATAATTTTTCTATGTATTTTGATTTTGAAAATAATATTTAAATTCCATTAGAAATTTCAATCTTTATTCAAAGAAATTTTTTTTGATATTTCTGTAATAATTCCCTCTTTTGATGAGTTTTATTTGGTAAATTTTAATGAAGCTTGTATTCTTTTGATTAAATAATTCCATTTCCTTTTTTGTGTTTTTTTTTTTAATTCTTGTTATAAAGATATTTAGATCCCTAAAAACAGTAATGAATCACCATTCATAACCCATATGCATTTTCAACAGCAATTCACAACTTGCAGAGGCCCCAGAAAAGTTGCTCACAACTTGCGCATCCCCCAGAGGGTTACAAATCCCCAACCACAACCCCCAGGGGATGCATAAGTTGTTATTGGGGGTTGCACCAGTTTTCTTGGAACCCCTGGACCACATTTGAGTGCCATCAACCCAAATTTGGGGATGTGGCATACTATGTGGGACTATTTTGGACCACAAAAGGAAACTTTGGAATCAAAAACTCTGCCTATTGGCACAACAAAGTCTTTTAAAAAACTGTACACATCACTCACTCTTCAAAAAATTTTATTTTAATCAACCCATAAGTGAGCAGAATTTTGGAGTTTTTGAATTGAAAATTGAACTGAATACTAAATTTCCATTGATTTTTTTCTGTTTATGGAAACAGTGGCAAGCACAAGCCCCCCTGGTTTAAACATGGCTTTGTTAAAGGACTTAATTAAAAGTTTTCTTAACAAAGCTTTGGAGGAATCTAGGTATTCTGATAGTAAGTTGGAAAAGAAAAAATTGGAAGCCCAAATTGAATCCTCATCTAGGGTTACAATTGAGGAACAAGATGTTAATTCACAATTGGAAGTGACTAAAGGTGGTGGGTCACATTTCATTTAATTTGACTGAGAAGAATTTGGATTGTCAAATACTAATGTAACTAAGGGGTTCCAGAACCACTTGAACCTCCCCATGTGAGATCCTTTGCTAGTAGGAAAGAATCCAAGATTTATTGTCAAAAATTGGCAGCCATGCATGGCTAATTATTAACAACATTCAATTCAAAGAAGGATAAATATGGGAATCTAAAATTTGAATGATTTGGGGTATATGAAGGGCCATGCCTCACCAAACGGCAAAGGAAAACTCTCACAAGGAAGGCCTGGTTTTGATTCATGATCCATGCAAGTCATACAGTAGCAGATACCACATGGCATCTATCCATTAGAAATGGCCTACACAATCATTGACCATCTGCAATCTTTAACACTAAGTGGAAGTTAAAGCTTTCTGAACTGGATGGGAAATGTGTTATGGATGTTCTATTGGAAATTATCCAGGAATCCCAGTGGGATTCCAGGTAAAACCTGGATTGAGAGGGTCACTTAGAGGCCCTTTATTTGGATCATCCTGAGTCTATGAAACTCTGCAAAAAATACCATTATGTTGCTGTTTTGGATTGTACTTTTAAAGAAAATAGTTACAACATCCCTCTATTTTATGTTGTAGGAATGACAGCCAACAGGAAAAATTTTACAAAGGCTTTCCTTATAACAAAAGAAACATATTAGCTCTACAGTTGGGCTTTTGATGCATTAAATAATTGGCTTATGATCCAAAGAGGCTTCCCAAAGTTGTTGTGACAGACCTCAAAAAATCTCTGATATGTGCTATAGAACATGGTTTCCCTGAGTTATCCAGACAGTTGTGCTCCTGGCACTTGTCTAAAAATATTCAATCAAATTTTTATGTTTGCTTCTGTAATGACTATGAAGGATGGCAAAGTTTTATTACTCTGTGGGAAAAGTATTTGGCTTCTAAAACCAAGGGGAGGCAGAAGTCAATGATGCAGAACTCAGGATATGCCAATCTATTGCTTATTCTGTTCATCTCTGCTGGCAATGCTGATGTTGAAACTTTTATACAGCTTTTCTTGAAAGACCACAAGGATGTGCTTGATTATATGGAAAATAACATTTTCCTTATCAAAGAGAGGTTTGTAACTGCGTGGAAATTTGTCAACCCTGACTTTGGAAATAAAACAACTTCTTGGGTAGAAGAGGCCCATTCCCCTTTCAAACAATTACTTGCAGGATCTTTGGGGAACATTTTGGATGCGTGGAAACAACTTGAAGGGACCATTGAAAGCCCAATCCAATCAGTGCATGATTCACTTAAAAACTCTCATATAAAGTTAGGAACTGTTCTTCCAAAATAACTTTTCCCTTTACTTCAAAAATTGTCATTTGAGGCAATTAAACTCATTGGAAGACAATTTGACAAGTCAAAGCGCAACCAGGATGGCAAGGTGTGCTCAAATTCTTATTCAAAAACAATGGGATTGCCATTTTTCCTCATTTTAGGTGAAATAATAGCATCAAGAGGATCTGTTATGCCTGAGGATGTTGATCATTAGTGGAGGTTAGACTATAACCCTTTTAGTGAAGAAGGTGATATTTGTGAGGTTTTTGAAGGGTACCAATTATAGGATTGACAGCAATTATTGGATTGACAAATTAATTATTTTTTTCTTTTTGAAATATTGACATAGATCCAGTGCTTGAAAAATACCAATCGTTCAAAAATTTTAATTACATGCTTATGGGAAAACCTCAAAAAGTTAGATTGGATATCTTAAATTCTGTGGTTGATTATAGAGCAAATTTGATTGCCAAGCCAATGCTTGAGCCAAAGTTCTTATGTTGCAGCCACTGTTGACCAAAATTAAAACCTGCTCATTGTGAACTTTCAAAATTTTAACATGTTGAAAGATAAACCAAGAGTTCAAAAAGAATTAAAAGGTAACCCAAAAGAACAAAGATAGTAATTATTTTATCTTGAGTGTTCATTTTTATGGTTCAATGAAATGATGTTAAAATGATTTCTGTAGTGCAAGGAAGGCTCTTCATCTTAATTTAATAGTTCAGAGGAAGAGACTGAAAGTGAATTAGGCTCCCTTCATTTGGAAACAGAATCAATTTCTGAGGGGGACAAACAAGTGGATAAGTCAACCAGAAGCTCATCTTTGGTGAGTATCAATTTCTTTAATGAGATTGGAATTTTTGCTAAGTAATTGATGGTATGAACCTAAATTGAATTACCTCAATCAAATACATGAGAACTTACATAAGTTTTTGGGGGAGTTTTGGGATCCAGTTTGGGATGCAAATTTTGGATTTAGAGTCATTGAAAACTCAATTGGTTATGATGAGAGTGGTTGGTTTAAAGTAAAAAAGCAAATGGTTTAAATATTAAGGAAAAAAAAGACATGCTATTCTAAGATACTTAGGGGCAGAAAATATGTTGAAAAGGTAGGAAAAAGACTTGATTTTAATGACATGAATTAAAAGATTCCCTCTTCAAAATGGATTTCAAAGCTTGAAATGGGCCAATTAATAGCTGATACTTATGAAAGACAAATGCTTTTACTTCCATTGGATTCATTTTGTACTTATGATTCTATGAAAATGGGTGTAAAAGAAAAATCAGATGCTATCTTCATTTGCTTTGTCAAAAACAATCACTGGGTTCATCTTGTACTTGTGGAAAAAATGATTCCAATCCTGCCCATGGTTTCCAAACCTGCTTATTTGACTTCTAAAAAATCTTCTATTTGGGTTGATTATCTGAAAGAAAAACTTAAATTTTTTGATGAGTTATAAACATCATTTCAAGTTAATCATTTGGGTTTGTTTTCTGATGCTGATCTTGTAATTCTATTAATATCAAGTTTTATCACATTTTGAACATCATTATGTTTATTATCACATTTTGAGCATCATTATGTTGAGTTTTTTGAGTTAAAATCATTATGATGAGTGTTTTGAATGAGATTTGATTAGTAAATCAGTTCAGCTTAAAACAAGTTGAACTTGTTTTTTTGGTGTTTTTACTTTAGGGCTATTCCATTGAGATGGGCTTGATACATGTCACAAGTTGAATTTGATATTTTTTTTAGTTTTTTTACTTTGGGGCCTTTCCATTAAGGTGGACTTGATAGAAGTCTTTTTGGGTGTTTTTACTTTAGGGCTATTCCATTTAGTTGGGCTTGATACAAGTCCACCTCATTGGATCAGCTTGACACAAGTTGGCCTTGTATTGTTTGTGTTGTAATTGCTTTATAATAAAAGAAGTTAAGGACCAGACTACAAGAGATGAAGAAAATCATTAATAGGATTTATTTCAGGAATAGGTGTGAAGGAAAAGAGTTACCCACCAATACTGTATGAAGGAACAGTATGACGGACTAGTAGAGGACTGAGGAGATGAGTTGGACCAAGAGTTAAGATATTCATGAAAGACATCAAAAAAGAGGAGATCAGAACCTAAGGCAGATCTCAAGACTAAGATTTCTTATTCCTCCTCACCAAACAGGACAATTCATTGCTGGTTGATAGTATTGAGCTTTGCATCAGTGATTTGATGATTGGTAGTTTGAAGGAGTTGATTAGATGATTGGTAGTTTGAAGGAGTTGAGATTGGATGAGCTGGTCAGTTGTTTGTTGAGGTTGAAATAGAGAACAAGGAAGAAGAAGAAGAAGGAGAATGAAAGAAAAAGAAAAAAGAAATAAGAATGAGTTGGTGAGTTTGGAGTTGAAGTTTTTTGGTATGGATTGAGGAGTGAGTAGTTGCGGTGGGTTCTTTTTGGTTGAGAGTTGAGGAGTGAAGACTTGGTGTTCCATGTTTAGATGAGACATTTCACAGGTAATTGACTTGCTCATGAACCACAGGACCTGTATCAGAAGACCAGCTATTCCAACACCCCAGGATGTTTGGTGAGAAGGAGAGCTGATGATCAGTGGAGGCAGTTTTTTCTGAGACATTCCAGAGAGCCTGCTGAGCAACTTTTTGACAGAGCATTGGCTACCATTTCTGAGGAGGAAATGAATTGAATGATGATTTTGTTTTCTTCATATAATTGTTGGATTTATTTTAATTTGATGTCAAGATTTTTGCTTTTTGCGTTTGATCCTATGTTTTTATTTTTTTTAAGAGACCTTGGTTATCAATATGAAAAAGAGTTGTATTTGGATTGTTCTTCCAGAGTCCTTGAATGAGAGAAGTGACCCATTGATTTTCTTGAGCACCCTCAGCTAGCGCACTCTGTTGGAGTCAAATCTGCTCTTATGCAGACTGCCAACCAAGGATTCTAAGTCTTGTTACTGAAAGCCTGACAGCATTGTCAAACAACACATCAGGTCTTTACAGCTAAACCCAAGCAAACCCTTGTTGAGTGTACAGGCACAATGGCCCATCCGGCAATGGCGCACCTAGCTTAGTGGTTAAAGCATCACTCATGAATTTTGAGTTCATGGTTTCAAATCCCATAGTGCAAAACTAAATTTTGGATTCTAACATGGTAGCAAGAGTTTTCAGCCAAACAGCACACCCTAAGAGGTGAAAAAAGCCAAGATGACCAGAACCAACTTGAGTTTTGAATAGCTTTATGCACCCTGCACAGAGCAAAGGGGAGTGTTGGAGTCAAATCTGCTCTTATGCAGACTGCCACCCAAGGATTCTAAGTCTTGGTACTGAAAGCCTGAACAGCATTGTCAAACAAAAAATCAGGTTTTTACAGCTAAACCCAAGAAAACCCTTGTTGAGTGGACAGGCACAAAGGCCCATCCAGCAATGGCTTTCTGGCCCATCCGGCAATGGCGCACTTAGCTTAGTGGATAAAGCATCACTCATAAATGTTGAGGTCATGGGTTAAAATCCCATAGTGCACAACTACATTTTGGATTCTAACATACTCAGCTTGGATTCTGTAGAGGACATGGAAATGTTCTTCTGCTTTTTGCTCATCCATGTCACAGGACAGTTTTTCCAGAAGGAAATCCATCCGCTTTGTGATTTTTGATAAAGAAGGCAACAAAACTGGAATAGCATTGACACTGAAACCAAGGCCTGATCAGGTTTGACAAAATAGTGTGACAACAGCAATGGGAATGAATAAAATAGTAAAAAAATGAAACCAACAAGAATGAGAAAGGTTGCAATAGGATGGCAACAATTGGTTCCAAATTCTGGGAGGAAAAGTTGATCCTGAGTGGTTGATAAGGTGGAGGTCAAAGTTTGGACAATAGGTGGGTTCTAAGCTGTGGTCAAGGAAGATCAGCAAGAAAAATAGAGTTAACCCATTCAATTACAATCTCACCAGGCAGTTGGCCAAAAGGTTGGGATGAGAAGATGAGGAGGATTTGAAGTTGAGGTAGGCTTTTGATTGGAAAGTCAAGTTTTGAGGCATGATTGATTTTGAAAGGTATAAAGAAAATGAAGGAAAGGAAAGATGAGATGAGATAAAAAGTGATAAAAGAGATTAAAACAAAAATGGAAGGGAGAAGAAAAGACATTATTGGATCTGATTGAGAGCAGAGAGAGTTGTTTGAACCCCATGATTCTACTGTTTGTCTCATGCAGCTGCCCGCATCACACTGAGGTGTCTCCTCTGTGTGAGATTCCAACATGCCCCATGCCTGGTGAGATTAAGAGATGAGAGGTCAAGCGTGAGTGACAGGTGAGGTTGAGACAGCATCAAGATGAGAGGTTCAAGAAGATAGATTGGAGTAGACAAAGACTAGTCAGACTGGAACTCTTGGTAAGGGTTTCAGAAGGCATTTCCTCTGATTTGATGAGTTTTACGTCAAGGTTTCCGGATTTGAGCTCTTCCCTTGTTATCATCTTGAGGTCTAGGTTTTGTTTCTTTGAGTTCAAACCAAATCTTTTTAACTTGTCGTTGAGGCCGCTGTTGTCTGTGAATATTTTAATTTCAGAGGAGTGTGTGGAGAAAATTTTGCATGCCAGAGCCCTAATCCATGTAGCCTCATGAAAGGCATCAACCAGCAGATTGAGTTTGGCATCAGTAGACAAGTAGGTGATATTCTTTTGTTTTCAGCTGTTCCAAGACACAATGCACCCACGGACAGTGCACAGGTACCCATTCTGAGAGTGTCTGGTGTCAGGATTTTCAGCCCAGGAGGAATCTGAGTAAGCAGTTGCAAGTGAATTTGGGTCATTTATCTGAAGGCACAGTTTGAGGCAGGAGGTCCTCTTGAGATACTTCCATACCTTCTTGAGCTCATTCCAGTGTGTTAGACCAGGCTTGATGTTGAATCTGGCAAAACTCAAAATGGAAAAACTGATTTTGGGTTGAGTGTAGCAGGCTATGTGGTTCAGTAGACCAATAGCCAATTGGAAGTTGATGTTGAGGGATTTTAATTGATTGAATTCCTTGTTGGAGGCCGATTTGAGCTGCAGATTCTAGGTGAGAGGAACTGTTCTGGTGCAAGCGTCCTCTAGGCCAAGTTCTTTGAGGCCCCATTCAATGTGGTTGGGTTGGCTGAGCAGAATGTGATTGGGATGAACTTCTATTCTCATTCCCAGAATAGTATTGGGATCCTTCCATGTGGAACCGGAAAATCTGGATAGGAACTTCTTTTTGAAGTCTTGAGGGTCCCCATCCAGAATCAAATCATCTACATGAAAAAAAAGTCATGATAGGTAGAGACAGGGATTGCAATCTGAATCACTGAAGCCAACCTCCTTGATCCAATTTGTGAGAGTCTCATACCGGTTCTTTGGGGCCTTTTTGAGGCCGTAGGGGGACTTCTTGAGTTTGAGGAAGCAAGAGGAATGTCTTGAGCCTTTTGGGGTTTTGATGAAGACCTCCTTGTCAATAGGTGAATGGAGAAATGCACTTTTGATGTCAAACTGTTGTATCTTTTGTTTTGATTCTAAGGCATAGAGTAGAAGCAGCCTTAGAGTTGATGGCTTGCCTGTAGGTGCAAACGTGTAAGATCCTGTCTGACAGTTGTCCACGGGTGATGTCACATGTCCGCGGGTGGTCTCACTCCAATGAGGACACTCTAATTCAAATCCAGGTCGCGACATCTCCTTCCGTCGACTCATCTGATTCTGATTTTCATTCTTCACTTTTTCTTTTCACATTTTCTTTTTCATTTTCTCATTTTGGTTTTCTGGATTTGGGATTGTTTTTCTTTCATTTTATAATTCCTCCAATCTTCTGTCATCACGCACACACACATCCTTCACGCACAACCTCAAGGCTCAATCTCATCAACTCAAAATCATCAGTTGACTCAATTATCGCTCTCCTCAACATAGACCTCAAGCATTCAATCTGAACTTCTGTTAACTGGTAAGATCAATCCCATGTATTAGAAGATGGATCTCAGGTTAACTCAAAATCACTCTTTGTGTCCAGCATCATCATATTCCATCCCAATTCCTTCTTTGTATCATAATCATGTCTGTCTCAGCCGTTATCCTGTTTTATTTGTAATCTGGGTAAGGTCTTCACAAGTGTTGGTTTGATTAACTCAATTCATTGTTTTCTGGGATTCTCATTTATTTTCAAGTCATCTGATGTCTTTAAGATTGTTTTCAATTCTGTCATAGTTCTTGCTGGTTTAAAATATCAATCATCATTCAAAGTAATAAAACGTCTTGAAATAGTCCAGGACCTTGATTTGACTGAATCCCTGGACACACAGATGGGCCTTATATTTGAAGGGGTCACAATGGCAATTTTTCTTGATTCTGAAGGTCCAGGTGGTTTTGAGGGCATTGTGTGGCCTTGGACCATCATACTCTTCCCAGAATTTAAGATCCTCAATTGATCCAAGCTCTTGATCCATGGCTTCTGTCCATCAAAGGTGATCTTCACAGGAAATTGTGTCTTTTTATGACTTTGACTTGTAGTAATGGTAGAATCCATACTGTTGAGGAGGCTTGATCCTAGATCTACCCCGCAGAATTCTGCTAGAAGAATCAACATTCTGACTTTCATTATGGGTTGTAGTTGAGTTGAGGGGAGGTTGGGTTGTAGTGATTAACCTGGAGGAGGGTTGAGTTGCATTTACGCCAGTTTCCTCAATGGAAGAATTGGATGATGAGCTGCTGTTGCAAGTTGAGCTGATGGAGACCTCTGATTTGGGCAATTTGCTTCAATATTTGGTCCAGAAAGTTGAAGTAGTGGGAGTTAAGTTTGTCTGGGAATTTTGAGTAGTGGGAGGTAAGTTTTTCTGAGTGTTGCGATCACAGGACAATTCTTCTGCAATGTCTTAGGAAGGCAGGTCCTTGTAAATGGTGAAGGCGGGCTTGGGCGGTCAAGGAATCTGAAGGAATTTAACATTTTTTGAGGAGATGATTGAGCTTTTGTTAGTCAGAATACAATAAGAGTGGAAAAGGGGGTTGAAGCCTAGAAGAGTACCTTCCTTGACTTTGGATTTGAATTTTGTTCCTCTTTCCCTCCTATTGAGTAGAAAGACGCAGGGATTCCCAAGGGGTCAAAGAAATGCGGAGGGTAATGGAGGATTGTGAATTTTGTGCCAGACCGTTTTGGATTCATTTTTGGCAGGTATTTGGTTCAGCATGAGGTAACAACCTTTAACAATCTTGTGCCAGGTCAACATGGGGAGCCTTCTTTCCTTCAGGGTATCTCTGGAAGGCTCTATGATTGTTCAATTTGAGTGCTTGGCCTGCCCTTTTTGTTCTGGATGATGAGGTTCAGAGATGGTCTGAGTGATGTGGTGCTCTTCAAGATATGAGGTAAACTTAGAGTTGAAAAATTTGGTACAACCGTCCAAGCAGACTTCCAGAGGGTAGTAGCCTCTCTGTTGATGTTCTTTTTCCAGGGGGTCAATCAGAGTGTTTGCTTTTTTGTCCTTGGAGGTTAGAGGGAAGGAAGCCAATTATCCACTAGCATTATCCACAAGGGTGAGGATATACCAATTGCCAAGTTTAGAGAGTGATTGAATAGGGCCCATTAGATCAAGGTGAATTTGTTCTAGAACTTTGTGGGATCTTGTGGAAGATTGGCTGAAGGAGGAGTTGGTGATCTTGCTCATTATGCAGTCACGACACTGGAATTTAGCCTTGATGTCCCCAGGGATGTGCTTTATGAGTGATGAAAATCTGGAGAGGGATGCATGACAAAACTTCAAATGCATTTCTAGAAGCTCTACTCTTGGCAATACTGAGAGAGTCAATAGATGGGAGCCCAGTATTTGGTTGGGTTTGTGAGATGGCGTTGGTAGCGTATAGAGATTATGAGTTATAGTCCCGTGAAGAATTGGTTGGTTGCAGTGAGAGATAGTGAATTGATTGTTTTGTGAGAAGATTGTGCATTCCCTTGCATTGATTGCACCTGAGCTGATTAGGTTGATAGTGACATCATCAAGGTAGAAGGCGTCTGTCAGATTGAGGGTGAAATCCTTCCAGTGCAACACGGAGACTCCTCTCCCTTTAATGGGCAGACTGGCACCTTATTTTCCGGTATTGATGGCGTCCCTGATGTAAGTTTCCATTTCAAAAAAGAAGCGGCTGTTGTTGATCATGTGAACAGAAGCGCTGCTGTCTAGCAGGAATTGTTGGTGGGGGTCTCTGTGTTCCACACATTAATGCAGTAAGGCAAGATAGTGAGCTGAGGGAGGTATGTTTGATTGTTCCTTGACCAATACATTTTTGGCTTTCCACTTGGCTTGGTTGTCTCTCAACCACTCCGGAGCAACCTCAGGGTGAAGATTCCAGAATTCTTGAGAAGAATGTTTTTTTTTCTTGACCTGGATGATGGAAGCCTTCTATGAATCATTTGGGTTCAGATGACTTGTGAGGCTCTTGTTGTGCCAATTTTCCACTGTAGAGAGCAACATCTCCCTTTGATTTGATAGATTACGCAGAAGACTGAGCTGAAGATTTGTTGTTGAGTTGAGTGAGGTGATTGAGAACAAATTCCACTGAGAGCTCCTTGTCTTAGTGCATGATCTTACTATTGAAGTTGTGCATCAAGGGAGGAAGTTTGAACAGCAAGATGTTGGCTATGATTTTGTCAGGAATTTTGATGCCAACCTCTCCCATTTTCTTGAGACTGACTTTGATGGAAGTGATGAAGTTGGTAATGCTATCAGCACTAAAGGAGAGACAGAGAAATCTGTTGAAGACTTGGGCTCTGTTTGATGCTTTAGAGGAGGCAAATTTTTTGATGATGGCCTTCCAGAGCAGTTTTTCCAAGTTATGGTTTTCAGGAGTAACAATTTTTTCATGAATGTATGAGTTGAGTTTCAAGGTGAGGAGAAGTTTGAGCTCATTTTTGATGGAGGCATCAAGGGTGGAGTTATCATTGTTGATGGTCAGGGCACAACCTCTGACATTGAGTATTGCGTCCATCTTGTCCTTCCAGATTCCATAGTTCTCTTTGCCAAGGAGTGGAATGGTCTCCAGGGAAGTCTTGAGAATAGTCTGGCAAAATATTTCCATTGTGCCTGATTAGGATGATCCTCAGTTTCAGTTGATGAGAGTGAGCTCCTTTTGTCTTTTAACCCTGATAAAGAAGGCAAAAAAACTGGAATAGCATTGAAACTGAAACTGAGGCCTGATGAGTTTCAACACAATAGTGAGACAAAAGCAATGGGAATGAATGAAATTGTAAAAAAAATGAAACCAACAAGAATGGGAAAGGTCGCAATAGGATGGCAACAATTGGTTTCAAATTCTGGGAGGCAAAGTTGATCCTGAGTGGTTGATAAAGCAGAGGTTGAAGTTTGGACGATAGGTGGGTTCTAAGCTGTGGTCAAGGAAGATCAGCAGGAATGATAGAGTGAACCCAGTCAATTAAAATCTCACCAAGCAGTTGGCCAAAGGGTCGGGATGAGAAGATGAGTAGGAGTTGAAGTTGAGGTAGGCTTTTGATTGGATGGTCGAGTTTTGAGGCAGGATTTAGTTTGAAAGATATAAAGAAAATGAAGGAGAGGCAAGATGAGATGAGATAGAAAGTGAGAAAAGAGATTACAACAAAAATGGAAGGGAGAAGAAAAGAAGTTATTGTATCTGATTGAGAGAAGAGAGAGTTGGTCAACCCCTGTGAGTATACTGTTGGTCTCATTCAGCTGCCTGTATCGCACTGAGGTGTCTCCTCTGTGTGAGATTACAACAATTTGTGATCTAATGGGTCGTCTCCCCAAGTAGCATCAGTGTAATAGCTGATTTTATTGCCATTCAATTCCAATGGATTGAGTATAAGTGCAAGGTGAGATGACCCTTTTAGATATTTCCAGAAATGGATAACTTCCTTCGAGTGGCTTAGACCCGGATTGGAGTTAAATCTAGATAGTATCAAAACAGCTGCTGAGAGATTGGGAAGGTTTCTTCAGGACAGATAGTTCAACAAGCCAGTAAATGTTTTTTAATTTTATCCAAGAGCCTTAAATCCAAGAGGATCTTCCTTGGAGGCGGGCATAAGTTTGATGCCAGGAGTTAAGGGAGTGTTGACAGGGCAAAATTTGGTTATTTTCAGCAGTTCCAGTCCTTTGGTTATCAGAGAAGGCTGAGACAGAGAACACAATTGGTTTTCAATACTAATATTCATCCCTAAAAGGGTATCCAGAACGTGAGCAGATGAATCAGGATATTGTGAAAGGAAGTGTTTTTCAAATTTTTCCATTTCATTGGCTACTATAAGGTTTTCCAAATGAAAGAAGAGGAATGTCTTGCAATTAGAGTGAATGAATAAGCAGGCATTGGAGCCAGATTGAAAGAATCCCACAGACTTTAGCCAGGTAGTTAGGGTATCATGCCAGTTGAGTGGTGCTTTCTGAAGTCCATAGAGGGACCTTTTTAATTTGAGAAAGGGACTTTTCCAAGTGGATTCAGAAGGATTTTTTATGAAGAGAGTTTCTTGTAGAGGAGCTTAGAGAAAAGCACTTTTGACATCAAATTGTTTAACGGGTAAGGAACAATCAAGAGCAAAAATAAGAAGAAAAAGAAGAAGCGACAGAAATTTGCGGGTAGGGCAATAAGTTTCAGAGAAGTCCAAACCCAGCGTCTGCAGGAAAACTTGTATGCAGAGGCAAGCCTTTGTTTTAGCCGGCAAGGACAGCGCAGCCAGTTTATCTCTTGCAGCCCAGGTGTTCTTAAGATATCTGTTGGGAATAAAGTGAACATCTTCCCAAACATCTTGATCTTCAATTTTTTGAATTTCAAATTTTTTAGATTCTGTTATTTTAGAAAAAGAGTTGCTGTGCAACAGGTAGCTATACTTATTGGGTTTGACAGCAGAGGTTCTTTCTTGAATATTTCTCCCTGATGGAATGAGTATTGCTTCTACGTTCAAATCCAAGGCTGGGTCTTCTTCCGACGGGCTGTTGGAAAGGGTGTTGCCAATGGCTTTGGAAGGGTCAAAAGTCTCATTCTTGATGTTTTCTGAGAGTTTGAGTGGTTATTTCTCTTGAATAGGTCTGGGAGTGTTGAAATTGGTGGGTGTAAGCTTGTAGTAGGAAGAGGGAGAGTGGGTGGAGGGTGATTTGGAGGGGAAAGATAGGAAGGTGACACTCTTGGTGTTGAAAATCTTTACAGAGGAGGAGAGAATGCGTTAGGATAGCAGCTCAGGACTGTAGCCAATTAATCAACCAGGTTTGCTGGGTGTTCCTAATTTATTTCTGGAGGTTTTTGGCTGATTCAAGAAAGAGACAGGGTTGCTGATTGGTTTGAAGTGGGAGAGGGGAAGAGAATGCAGTTTGAACATTTTGTAAGGACTCCTCTTGGATCAATGTGAGGGGATTTGATTGAGGGTGAGTGTGGAAGAATGGAGAATTTTGTGCCATAGATACTGAGGCAGGTCAGAGTTGTACAGAATATTTTGAACGGATTCAAGAATGGTGTGATTAAATTTCTCAGAAAGGCCATTCTGTTGAGGTGTATGTGGGTCTGCAAACCGCTGTTTAATGAGGTTATTCTTGCAGAATTCAGATAGTGTGGATTTTGTAAATTCTGTTCCACAATCTGAGTGTAAAACAGAAGGGTAGTATCCTAGATGTTTTGCTTCAAGACTTAAGCTGTAAATAAGCGCCAATGGAATACCGTATTTGGATGAAATTGGAATGGCAGCACAGTATCTTTAAAAGGAGTCCACCACTGTAATCACGTACTTGTGCCCACTGGATGAAAGAGAGAGAGGACCAATAGTGTCTAGATAGATTTCCTCAAATATGCAGGAAGCTTGGGAGGATTGGTTTTTGAAGGAGGCTTTGGTGATCTTGGATAGAGAGCTGGCCACACATTTGTTTTCCTTGGAGATAGGCAAGTTCATTTTATTTCTCAGTCAGTGATAGCTGATGTGACCCATGGACTTATGGATTAACTTGGCAGAGGAGAGTAATGAAGGGGGAAACAGGGGCAAGAGCTGCAGACAGGGAATGTTATTGTGGTAGAAACCTTGGAGAATAAGTTCATTGCTTTTGAAAAGACTGAAAGAGTCAGAATAGAAGTTGACATGAAATCCCTCCAGAATCAGTTTTCTTAAAGATAGCAGATTTTTAGACAAGTGGGGTACATAAAGCATGTTGGTGAGTACAATTTCATGATTTCCCGCTTCTGGTCTGGCAGTCACGTACCCACTAATATCTAAGGTATTGGATTTATTGCTGGTCTTGATTACTCCTTGGCATTGGGTTTCTGGTTCATCAAAGAGGGCTTTATCAGCTATCATCTGATAGGAGAAGCCAGAGTCAATAACAAAGAAATTTTCTCCAAGACTGTTGATGGATGAGAGAAGGGTAACTTGTTGATTGTTGTTAGGAAGATTTTTTGGTCTCAAGTGGGGATATAGGATCCAGCACTTATGTTTGGGGCGATTAGCCAGAGTGTTATTCATACATGCTTTGCATTTGTCAGATGCCTCTATATATAAGGAGACAGCGGATCCGGAGGAGTTGCCGTTCATCTTCAGTTCATTCATGTGGATTCAGAGATGATTGAGTACAGCATCAGGAGTAACTTCTGATTCAGATTTTGAGTGAGTAATCAGCTGCTTGATGTTCATCATGGAGGAAGGCAGCTTATCTAAGATCATATAAGCAAGAATCTTGGTGGGAATAAGATAACCAATTTCCAGAAGGCATTTTACTCTGGTCTTGACATCAGTTATGAATTGTTGAATATTTGACTTGTCAAAGGTGATAGAGGAGAAGCTGCTGTAAATGCAAGCGCGATTTTCAGGTTGTGATGACACAAAGTGCTTAACTAGGGCCTTCCAAATCAGTACAGCGTCTTATTCATTTTTGGGAGTGATTATATTGAAATGAACAGCTGGTGAGAGTTTTGAAATTATAACGGACGTGATAATCAAGTTTTCATCATTTTCAAGAGGATTTCCGGCCATTATAGATTCCTTTAGTTTAGCCAGGTTCAGTAGAAAATTAATTCTGGTTCTCCAGATGGTGAAGTTCTCCTCAGTCAGAAGGGGGATAGCCTCAATGGTGGTTTTGAGGATGGTAGGATTTATAGAGTCCATAGTAGGGCCTGGTTCTTTGAAGATAGAGGATGATTTTTTCTGCTAGAATTTTGACTTATAATTGTGTTGGAATTGCTTTATAATAAAAGAAGTTAAGAATAAAAATAAAATAGATGAAGACAATCATTAACACAATGTAGTTCAGAAATAGATGTGAAGGAAAATAATTACCCACCAATTCTGTATGTAGGAACAGTATGACGGACTAGTAGAGGACTGAGGAGATGAGTTGCATAATGATTTAAGATCTTCATGACAGAAATCAAAAAAAGAGGAGATCAGAACCTAAGGCACATCTCAAGACTAAGATTTCTTATTCCTTCTCACCAAACAGGAGAATTCATTGCTGGTTGATAGTATTGAGCTTTGCGTCAGTGATTCAAGGATCAGTAGTTTGAAGAAGTTGATTAGATGATTGGTAGTTTGAAGGTGTTGAGGTTGGATGAGCTGGTCAGTCATTTTTTGAGGTTAAAATAGAGAACAAGGAAGAAGAAGAAGGAGGAGAATGAAAGAAAAAGAAAAAAAGAAATAAGAATGAGTTGGTGAGTTTGAAGTTGATTTTGTTTGGTATGGATTGAGGAGTGAGTAGTTGTGGTGGGTTATTTTTGGTTCAGAGTTAAGGAGGGAAGACTTGGGGTTCCATGGTTAGATGAGACATGTCACAGGTAATTGACTTGCTCATGCACCGCGGGACCTGGATCAGAAGACCAGCTATTCCAACAGTTTGGCATTTTTACTTTAGGGATGGTCCATAGACTTTCATTGTATATTTAATGGGCAATTTTAAATTCACTACCTTGCAACCCCTGTTCACTAGCTAACAGGGGTTGCGTGGCGCAATTTGCAACCCAAAATGGTTTGCAAATGGCCATTTTCGACTCAGGTAGGTTATGACTGGCTTTTTGAAATCCATTTTGAGTTGTGAATCGTGGCATGCAACCCATTTTGGGTTGCAAACCGCGCCACACAACCCAGAATGGGTTGTGAATGGCAAAAAAAATAAAATATTTTTTTATATTTACCTTATTTGATTAATTTATTTTTTACTTATTTATTTATTTAATTTTTTTAAGTAATTAATTTTTTTATATATTTACATATATATTTATCTGTTTCATTTCATTTGAACTTTTTTTTGTATTTTTTATATTCATATTTTTAAATTAATTAATTAATTTATTTTCAGTTAAAAAAAATCTAAAAAAAATATATGTATATAATCACCATTTGCAACTCAGATGGGTTTCAAACGGCCATTTGCAACTCAGATGTGTTGCAAATTTAACATTGGCCTTTTTTTATTTTTGGTGTTTTTACTTGAGGGCTGTTCCATGGAATTTGTCATTTTTTATTTATATAGGCTGCGCATTCATGGCCCCAGAGTGGTGAAACTTTAAGAATTTCCCTTCAATTTTTTTTTCAATTTTTTTGAATTTTTGATTTTTTTTGGTGTTTTTTTTTTGTTTGTTTCATTCTTTATTTATTTTAATTTATTTTATTTTTAATGTTTTTTTTTTACCTTGCTGAAAATGGGTTGGGAGTGGCCCTTCATGACTGAAATTGGTCGTGAACCAGGCCACACAACCTAATTTAGGTTGTGATCAAGTCACATAGGGTTGCAAATTTAACATTGCCAAAATATATTTATATTTAATTTTGATATCATTATTATTGTAATAAATTGCTTCTTTGTTTGAATACTTCAAAAAATTTTATCTATCATTATAAAATAGGTATTTTTAGAATTTTTTCATGTCTTTTTGTGTTTGGTAAAATTTATTTACATCCCACTGTAAATATTGATTCTCATTTAAATAAATCCTTTTTTATATTCACTTATTTCCTTTTTTTTATTTGATAAAGCTACCATTGAAAATTATTGAATTCACCTCATGAAATAAATCTATATATAATTTTTTTGATTTTTTATAAGGCATTATTTTTTTTGAAACGCCTACCATTGAGATCATGGGTAATTTATGTCCTTGCACTATCTCTCACACAAAACAAAAACCTTTATTAATCAGGTGTTTCAAAAACTTTTCTTTTGAGAAATTTTGTACTGTAGCCTTAAATGTGGTTGTCTCAAAAATCCATGAAAAATCTTTTAGAATGTTTAAACCATTTGAACACCTTCAAAAAAAAATTCAAAAAATCAAGAAAATAAATAAAAAAAGAAATTCTCATAGCATTTTTGGAACCATTCCTTTGCCTTTTTTATTAATTGTTTTTGGTTCTTTCAATTCTCAGATTTCTGAAAAACTTCAAGTAAAGAGCTATAAATTTTATCCTTGGTATTTTTTGGGATGTATTCATGGCCCCTGTCATAACCACAACTTGACTCTCCATACTCAGTGTCCTCAGCCATCCTCAATCCTTAGCGCAGTCAACCTCTAGCCCTGGATCTACTAGCTGCACCTCCTGAAGTATCTCCCTGCATTTCCTGCAGGTCCTAGACAATATCCCAGCCCCCCTTGCTCTATCTCTATGGCTTGGTGAATCCCCAATCTCTCCTTCATTCTAATTGTATGAGATGTACATGCAGATCCCATACTGTATATAAATAGTACATACTCCTAGTTGGGAAACCCATACTTCCAGTTCAGTACATGCCACCCCTTCCTCAACAGGCCCATTAATCAATCTGTCAAGCCACTGCCTACAGCACAATCGGTCAACATGTAATACAATGGTGAATCTCAGCCACCGGTACCAGTCATACCTCCTTGAGTCCTCCTACCATTCTCAGATATACTGGCCTCTCCTCCTTTCCTGGACTAATTCCCCCTAAGTAATTAGTATGCTAATTCTTATTGGTTATTCCCTTCCAATAGGTTTCATCCCAGCACAAGAAAGCCATCCAGCCTATCTTAATCATCTCACCTACCCCTCTGGTCTTACTCTTATAGGATTCACTCAATCAGTCCTCTTCAAAAGCATTACTCTGGGATTAATCTTAGTTTCTACTCCATTCATACTTTTAATTACTTCATCTCTCATCCTTGTAATCCATTCATAATATATCTACTGTTTTCTATGACCAGTAGTTCCTTTTCCCTTTGCCCCTTTCACACCAGGGGAAGTTGTGACAGCCCCCAAAAATTGGATCAAACATAAAACACTTCAAAATAAAAAATCCTTTTCCAGTTTTTGTACATCAACAGTCAAATCTTCTAGCATTTTGTTTACAGAGATTCAGAAAAAAATAAACAAAAGATGAAACTTACAATTATTCTGAGTTCTTATTACAGGTCTTACCTCACAAGTATTTTTCAAATTAAAAATAAAGTGAAATAAAAGGGGTTGTAAAAGTTCTTGATTCTACTCTTGATTATTTTTTAATGAATACAAATAAAGAATATCTTTACAAGCATTATTTCACTACTCTTTTTCAGTATAATTCCATCTGTTTTATTTGCCTGCTGAATTTTCTTGGAGGGAACAAAACCTCATTACCAAGCTCTAACTTTTTCTGAGAAATTGTCTTCCAAGATTTGGAACCCTTGGTCAAAAATATTTTCAAAAGTGGATACAGTTGGGGGCTGGCCAAGGATAAGACTTATAATTAAAGGAAAATTTATGTTTGAAGCCTTCTAAAAGAATGATTCAGATAGAAGAAGATTGAGAATTTGGAGTGGGTGGGAAATTAGGAGGATGAAAAGTGCAAGGTATCAAGGAGGAAAATGGAAACAATTTACCTTAAATGTTTCAGAAAGAAGGAAAAAATGGTATGGAAATTTCATCCAAAAATTTATTTGAGCTGGGAAAAAAGGTGAATAATTAATTGGTTCAGGACAAAGAAAACAGAAAAGGGATAAATAAAGACAGACCAACCCTTTTATTTTCAATTAATTTCATTTGAGAGTTTGTTGAAAGAAACCAAAAAAATGAATACAAAAGGCAAATGAATGGTTGTAAAAATTCTATGAGAATTTTTTTTTTTTTTGATTTTATTTATTTTTTTGATGTATTTTGAAGGTTTTAAAATGGTTGAAAAATTTTAAAATATTTTTGATGAGGAATTTAGGAGCCCAGATATTGTATATAAAGCCCTTCTGAGATCCTGTCCAATTTTGACTTGCCATGCACCAAGCAGGACTTGGTCTGGCACCCAGGGGGCTTGATTGAGTAGGGTTTGCGGGGAATTGAACTTGGCACCCAACCAAGTTTGTCTTGGCCCAGATCAAAGCTAGGCACACCCCCAGCCTCAAAAATATTCAAACTTCCTCTTAATTGTTTTAATTAATCCAGATTGTTGATTTATTCAAAACAATTTAAAGTAAACTGTAAAAAAATAAGCTTTCTTTTTTTTGTATTTTTGATTTGAAAGGAGTGGAAAAAAATATGTGAGAATGGGTCCTTGCAACCATCTTTGATTGAAACCTAAACCAACTTGGAAAGGCGCTAGGAAATTAAACTGTAAAAAAATGGTTTTTTTTTTAATTTTCAATTTGAAATTATTTCAAAACAATACGTGAGAATGGGTCTGTGCAACCATCTTTGATTGACTCCCAAACCAACTTGGCAAGGCGCCAGGCCAATTCGGCTGTGCGCCAACTGGAACATGACAGGGCTCCAAAATTTCTTTGCTAGGCCCCAAGCTGGGTTTTTTGAGTTCCACGCACACTTTACAAAAAAAAAGCCAAACCTTTTCCAGGTGCCCAGATGGCCTTTATACGCCATACAAGGCTGAGGCTTCAAATTTCCCAAGGATAAAGTTATTGAAACTCCCATTTATTAAAGAATTTTTCTTTGTGTGTGAGATGGCCCAAGGACATCAAACACCCATCAATTTAAGGATAGGGATTTTGAGAAAAGAAACACCCTTTTCTTATTTTTTTTACAAAGGTATTTAAATTCAAACAGGAATATTGAATTTTCTTCAAATAAATCTGTTTTTCATTTATTATAACCATTCATGTACTTTGGCTATGTTTTTTTCGAAATATTATCAAATATTTGTGTTCTACTCATCAAAGAGTTCTCTGTACCATTTTGTGATGTTTCTTTAAAACAATTTTTTGATTTGTTTAGCCATTCTTTGATGTTTTTTTTATGCTTGGTAAAAAGGGATTTATATTCCACTGGAAAGATTCCATTTAATTTTAAAAAAAATCAGTTTTTATCTTTTTGTTATTTCTCTCATCTCACACAATTTTCATATTTGAATTTCTTGCAAAAAATTAATATTGATTGCATGCTTAAATATTAAATTAGATCCATTTGTGCCCACAATTGTATTCTACAAATTTTTCAAACCCAGTAAGACCCCACAGGGTGTCCAGATGCCTTAATCTATCCCCCAAAGGCCTCAATTAATGTTTTGAATCCTTTGGGGGAGCAAATAGTTCTCAAAATGCATGTTCTACCCCCCAGGCAATCTTTTAATCTTAAAAAAGTTGTGCCAAACCTTAAACATATATGATCACACATTTTTCATACCAGAAAATTTTTTGAAGTTTTATAAATATTCCTGGGTTGGGAAGACAGGTCAGAGTGAATAAAATTAGTAAAAAAAATTACTATAATCATGCCTTTCTTCAAAAAAGGCATTATCTTAGGAAAAGTAAATGCTATAATAAAGCCTTTCTTTGATGAAAGGAATGGATCTAGTAAATTTGAATGTGTTTTTTCAGCCTGGGTGCCTAAAAGATTTTTTTTCCAAAAATAAATTCATTTTTTTCTCCTTGACAAGCTTGAGCCCTTAAAGAGATAAAAAAACTACAACAATTTTTTTAAAAAAAAGTCTTATTTGTATGAATGTTATGAATTGTTTTGATTTATTGAGAGTCAAAAGCCACTCTCAAAAGGGTGGAGCTATTTCAAAACTCCCAAATTAATGATTACATACCCATTTTGTGGGGGGAAAGGCTATAATCATTGACAAGGAATTACTAACCACATGCCAATTGTGCCAAGAGGATTTATTTCAGAAAAGGAATTGCTAAAGCAATGCAAACAGATGCCATTGGTGTCATTATAGCAGTTTTTTGCCAAAATAAAGCCTTTTGACATGCCTTCCCACCCCAGGAAGATGTGCAGCCTTTTTAAGGTTTAAAAGGGCACCTGGGGTGGGAGTACATGCTCTTTGATCAAGTTTTGGGCCCCCCAAGGCCTGTAAAAATCAATTGATTCCCTGGAACCACAAAAGACTTTATTTCCTGCTCGAAAGTGCCATCAAGGAGCTCAGGCCCAATCTACAACCAAGCTCAGGTCTAGCTTTATCCAAGCTCCAATGCACAGTTACTGTGCATTTTGCAGAGTGAATGCGCACCAAAAGCTTTGTTGGAGCATGATTATAGCTTCAAATAGAGATTTTTCAGTGCTTCAATCAGATATTGCATTATGGCACTTACTAGAAATTCACATGAATTTCAATCAAGGAGCTTGGGCCAAATCTACAACCAAGCTCAGTTCATTCTCCAGCCAAGCTTATTTTCAGCTTTGTTCATCTTTATTCAAGCTCCAATTCACGGTTACTCTGCATTTTGCGGAGTGACTGTGCACAAAAAGATTGGTTGGATCACAATTATAGCTTCAACTACAGATTGCACAGAGCTTCAAACAGCTATTCCTTGGTGGCACTTGCTAGCAAGTTACATCAACTTTTTTGTGTTTTGGAGGGCTAAATTAATTCCTCCGGACCCCTTGTGGGGTCTTTCTGGGATCAAATTTTTTGGAGAATGGAATGATGGAAACAAATTGAGTAAATTAAACATGTAAAAATTGTAAAAATATCAATTTTTTGCAAGGAATTCAAATCTGAACTCAGACTTACAACAAAAAACTTTTTCCAATGTAAAACAAATGAAAAAAATAACAATTCCGTTTTTTTACACATAATGGAAAATTTGAAGTGGAGTTAAAATAAATTTGTATCAGATGTAAAAAAACGTAAAAAGAAAATCTAAATATACCTATTGGATTCTGGAAATAGACGTATCTTGAAATATTCAAACAAAAATATCACCCAGTACTTAAATAATTATGAAAAGTATATAAAAAAAACTTTGAAGAAAATCTGAGATTTTTCATGTGATGTGAATATGTTTTTACCAAGAATACAAAATAATAATAAAATACTTCATATTTCTATTTCAAAATAAAGAAGTAAAATTTGTTCCAATATTCAAACAAAATATTTATCTAGTACAAAAATAATGAAAATCAAATGTAAACAATTTATTTCTTTGGAAAAGAATTGAAATTTCCAGTGAGATTTAAATACCTTACCACAAAAATAAAACAAAAAACAAAAGATTATATCTAAAAATATAATTTTAGGGGGACTTGAATATGTAGAAATATTCCAAGAGAACATTCATTTAGTAGCATGATAAGAATAATGATATCAAAAATTGATTTTTTGGAACAAATTATTGTGTCAAATGAAGTGTAGATATCCTCTACCAAAAATAAAAAAACAAAAATAAAAAGATATTAAAAATTTTCACATGAAAATATTCAATCAGATTAATTCAAATATCATTAAAAATTGAAGGAAAAATCCATCAAGTGCAAATTATCAAAGGGATATCAAAATTTGATTTTTTTAAAAACTGAGTTTTTTAAATTTTTATTTTCTTACTTGATTAAAACTTTGTTGAAATATTTCAATTTATTTTAATTCTATTTTTCAAATAGATATAATTAGTACTTTAGAATTATTTTTCATCCTTTATACAAAGGTATTCACATTCCATCACAAATCTTGAATATTCTTTGAAGAAGTATGTTTTATATATTTATTATTATTATTTATGTACTGGGTGATATTTTTTTGTATTATTTCAACAATTGTCAATTTTCAGCATTAAATAGGTATATGTACAATTTTATTTTTTTTTTCTGTTTGGTATAAATTTATTTAAATTTAACTGGAACTATCTCATTAGGGCGTATCAAAGTGAACCAAAACTGCCATTTTTTAATGGTGGGTTTCAACCCAAATCCGCCAATGAGATGATGATGGGATTTGTGTGAAGATGGAGATTTGAAAATCAATAGATATGTGAAGCAATGGAGATGAGATGTGTGTGATGCAATGGAGATGCAACCGGTATGGATTTGCTGATGTGAATGGGTGTTTTAGATGTGATGGATGGTGGATTGATGATGATGCATAAATAGTGGGTTTAATGGCGGGTTTGATGTTTGAAATCCGCCATTTTCATGAAACCTGCAATTTTGAAATACACCAGTTAGGGGGTATGTGTATTTCAGAAACCCACCATTAAAAATGGCGGGTTTGGTCAAAAAAATGGCGGGTTTGCTAACTTTGATACACCCTATTATGTGTAAAAAAAACTAACCAATTATTATTTTCTTCATTTTTCTTACATTGGATAAAGTTTTTGTTGGAAATCTGAGCTCAGATTTGATTCCTTGCACAAAATTGATGTTTTCACGATTTTTACATGTTGAATTGACTCAATTTGTTTTCATAGTTGAACTTTTAAAACCATTCTACCCCAGAAAGACCACACAAGGGTTCTGGAGACCTCAATTTAGCCCCCAGGGCTTCAATTAATGTTTACAGGCCTTTGGGGGCCCAAAACGCCATCAAATGGTGTGTTTTCCCACCCCAGGCACACCTGTAAAGCTTGAAAAGGCTTCAGACAATCCCAGGATGGAAAGAAATGCCAGAAGGCTTGATTTTAGCTAAAAAGAAAATTATTTAATGAGAAAAATGATGCCTGTTGGTTTCATTTTGGAGATTATTTTTCTAAAATAAAGCCTTCTGGTATCATTTGCATGTGTTCAGTAATTCCTTTGGTGTGATTATAGCCTGGGTATTTTTGGAGTGCACACTCCACACCCCTTGTCAAAGGGTGTGTCTGGGACCACATGCCAAAGGCTGACAGCCAGACCCACCATGAATGGTGCATGGAGTGTTAAATACCACTCAATTTGGCATTTGGGGTGCCACACATTTCATTTTCCAGAAAGAAATGGCATGTGATGGTCCACAGGCCATCATGGCTGGCATGTGACATTCCACACACCAGGCCCAGGATGGCTGTCTGGCATGTGTAACCTCTTTCCCTAGGCAACAAATTGCTGTCTGGCCTGTCTAACCTCAAAAAAGGCCAGGGATGGCTGTATGGCATGTGTAACCTCACACCCTAGCAAATTAATGGCTGTCTGGTGTGTGTAACTCACGCCCCAGGCCATGGATGGCTGTCTGAGTTTTGAAACCTCACACACCAGAACAGGGATGGCTATCTGGAATGTGAAAAATTGCACAACATTTTGGGGCAATGGGATGTTCTTTGAGTTTACACACGTCACCTATTTTGTGTACAGACACCCACACACCAATAATTTCTGTATTCTGACACCCAAAAATCCAGAAATTGGTTTTCCACATGCAAGTTTTTCTGGATTGTTAGTGTTCAGATTTCATATGGAGTAAGTGTTCTGCAATTAATTGGCATGGACCTGGTCATTTGTGTTAAAATATGGATGCACTCAGGTAATGTGCATATTATTGTGTAATCCAAATGGGATGCACAAATGGGCCTCCATGGCCCATTGGACATCACTTGGGCCACGTGGGCCCATGTGGATGTTATTGGTTTTGGGAATTTGTGCACCAAAACACGTTTTCTAGGTCTTTGGGGACACAGGCCTTAAAGGGCCCGCCAGGGTGGATGGGCCACCTTAGCCAGACGGGCTTATCTGGGCATAACTGGGCCCAAACTTTATTTGGGACATGCTTGGCCAGACAGGCTGGCACAGCAAAGTATGCATTTTGTGGTCTTTGGACCTCAGAGGCCCATTGTGGCTCCCACCCGTGTTGTGGCCCGTTTGGGGCCGCTTGTTTCTCTCTGGCGCCCAACGGCCTGCGCAGGGCCGTTGTATGGGGCAGGGGGCTCCGTTTGGATTCCCCCCACCCACTTGTGTGCAGGGCCGCGGCCCCAGTCGCGGCTGTGGGGGGCCGGTAGACCCTGCCTCCCTCCCTCCCCTTGCTTGGTCGCAAGGGGGAGAGGAGGCTGGCTGGTCTCCAACCAGCCAGGCTGGCTGGTCTCCAACCAGCCAGGCTGGCTGGTCCCCAACCAGCCAGGCTGGCCAAAACAAGGCAACCAACAAGGTGGGAGGGGATTTTATTACCCTCCCACCCCATGTATTGACCAACCAGGCCAGCTGCAACAAGGCAACCGGCAAGGTGGGAGGGGATTTGATCATCCCCCCACCTCATGTAAGGAGAAAGTGCAAGTTTGCAGGTGCCATCTCTCCCCCCCCCCCCCCCCATTACCAAGGGGGAGGTGACCTGGGGCTGGGTGGGCTTTACCACTGCCCAGCCCACTGAACCAATTGTGTTACCCTGGGGGTATCAACCTCCAGGGCTCCCTGGGGGGGATTTGACTGCTCCCTCCAGGGATTGAGAAAGAGAGGGGGGGACACGCATGTCGGCTGGTCACACCCTCCCCCCCTGTAAGTTTGACAGACCCAGGGTGTTTCTGGGTCCACCCTGGCCAATCTGAGGTCCAGGAGCTTGTTGCCGGAGGCAACCAGCCAGGTCAGTTGGTAATGGGGACCAATGAGGTCACAGAGGTAAAACAGGCTGGTTGTAAAGGACAACCAGCCAGGGTATGAACAGAAAAAAGGGCTGGTTCAGCCCAGTAAGGGTGGAAACACCAAATTCAACCGGTACAGACTGGTCATAAGGGTTCAGGGACTAATGCCAAGTGGGCTGAGTAAGCCCAAACCAATGATCAAGGCTTCTAGAGCCTGTAGAGCCCATTTGGGGCGGAATTTTTGCCTTTTGCTTTTCATTACATGAGCTCCACATGAGCACCATCTTTTTCATTTAAGGAGCTCTTCTCCCTGCTGTTTTCCATCCATTCATTCACCAATTCATTCAAATTCACAAGTGTGCCATTGCCTCTGCCTCATATTAAGCATCAATCACAAGACATTATTTTCTCAGCATTTCTTTTGCTTTAAGTACTGCTCTTTGACTAAGCTTGTGGGCCAATAATTCTCACACATTATCAGTACCATCATCATCATTACTTCCAAGCAGAATGGACTCTTATACGTTACTCTGGAAAACCTCAAAGACCTCAAGTTTTCCAAGAAAATGTCATATATCCCAGAGTCCAGCTGCACCAAGATTTTTTTGAATTGCCAAAACTATAATGCTTGGTCTGTCTTAATGGACAGTGAGTTGGACAACATTTTTTGTGGGGAGATTATGGATGTGGATGAAACTTTGATTAGTTCAGAGGTAGAGAAGAAGTCTTATCATCTCATTCTTAGGCATTTGGATGAATGTCATATGGCATGGGTTTCTGAGACTTTAAAGGAGGAACAGAAGAGGATGGGTAGTATTTAATTGAAAATGCTCAAGGCCAAGTATGCTGGTGACTCTGTCCATCAGAAGGGGATTGCTTTCAATAAGTTGTTTAACTTGAAATTTGTCAACTTCAAACAATTTGTGGGGGAGGCAAGATCAAGTATTGCTAAGTTCAAGTCATCTGGGCTGAACATGGATCCTGAGTGTTTGTCACTCTTAATTATTCAAAAGCTACCAAACGAGTATGAGTCCTAGGTTAGGATTATATCTCAATGGGATCCCCTTCCTGGAGAAGAGGATGTTCTTAGAATGATTGAAAAGGATGATCTTCAATTTAAACTGAAGGAGGGCACAGGAACTGCTCTGGTGGGAAAGGCAGGAAAATCTGGGAAGAAGGCAAACGCCAAAAGGTATTTATCAAAGGTCTTGTGTTATAATTTTCAAAAGAAGGGGAACTATGCAAGGGATTGCAAGGAGGCCAAGAAGAGGAAGAAATCTGAGGAAAGTGAAAAGGAAGACAAATACATCAACCTTGCCATGGAAAATGTTGCTATGGTGGCAGTGGATGTTTCAATGGAACAAGATGTTGAGGGAGAAGTCCCCAAAAAGAAGTCTAAAATCAATGAGGATCAAGAAATGGACTTGATTGATTATGAAGTATGTAATCTTAACCTTGATGATAAGAACTCATCAGTGGCTGATAATTCTTCTTTCCTTGTAGGAGGATTGAAGGAGGATGTTCTTGTTTTGATTGATTCTGGTTGTACAGAACACATGTTTTTTGAGCCAAACTTGTTTTCAAACCTTAGAGATTTTGATGATGTTGTAAATATTGGCCAAAAAGGAAGAACAATTCAGATTAAAGGAATTGGAAAAGTTATTCTTTCAAATCACTTGGGTTTCAAAATATCTTTTGATAAAGTGTTCTATGTACCAGATTTGCCTTATAACCTTGTGTTTCTTGGTGTTATCTGGAAAAAATGTTTCCAGATTTGTTATCTTAAAGAAGATAAGTTTGTAATTGATTTTAATGGGAGAGCTATCCTGAGTGGACAAGTTCAGAATAAGTTTCTCTGTGAAAAATTGTTCAAGTTTTTAGCTCTGAGCACTGTTTCTCACAATAGAAGTGGCCATAAGGTGAAGGACTGCAACTGTGAAAGTTTTACTTTAGGGGCCAAGACCAGGATTTTGTCCTCAAAGAGTAGAGATTGCACAGAAAGTCCTAGAGATGAATTTTCCATTGATTTGGCAGGGCCATTTTCACCAGTGTCTCTTGGTGGGGCAAAGTACTTCATCAATTTGGTTGATACAGCAACTAATTATGTTTGGGTGAAACCAATAAGATCAAAGGATCAGACCACAGAGGAGGTTTCAGTAATCTTCAAAGTATGGAAACAGAATGGTTTGATGAGGGAGATAAAGAGGATTATTACTGATGGAGGGGGTGAGTTTGTGAGTAAAGAGTTTGAGAAACTGCTGAATGATTATGGTATCACTTATATAGTTACTACTGCAAGTACTCCACAAAACAATGGAATAGTTGAGAGGATGAATAGGACTCTATTGGACAAAGTTGGAACTTTCATGGCTCAATCTGGTTTTCCAAAGTTTTTATGGGCTGAGTTGGTGTGCACAGTGTGTCTGTTGCACAATATTGTAAGTGTTAATGGGAAAAGTCCGCATTATCTGTTTTGGAAGTTGTACCCCAAAACATCACACCTAAGAACAATTGGTTGCTTAGTGTATTATAGTTTCCACCCTAATGAAATGGTTGGAAAGTTAGATCCTAGAGTCAGAACAGGGGCACTTGTAGGCTATGATTTCATAAGTAAGTCATACAGAATTTATTGTCCAGGGACAAGAAAGTTTATCCATAGTAGGGATGTAAAATTTGAAGAAAGTACCTTTCCACTCAAAAGGAATGAATATAGTGCTGTTCAGGAATCACAGCAGGAAATAGTATTGGAGCCTATTTCACCAGCAAATGCTGGAGATTATATCATTAGTGATGATTTTGAGATGGCAGACGTGCCACAGGAGGGTTTAGTACCCGCTTCAGGGGATTCTGTGGAATCAGAACCTGATGAGCCTCCACCTCCAGTTAGAAGGAGTGGAAGGAGGAGGATACCTGTTGATAGGTATGGGGAATCAAAGTCCCATTATGCTTCTGCAGAATATGAAGAAGATACTTTTTGGGAACAATTTATGCTTAATGAGATTCTACAGTTAAGTTCAGAAATGGGTAATAGGGTTAACCCCAATAGCTTTGGCCAAGCTATGAATTCTGATGATAGAGCCAATTGGAAGACAGCTATTTTTGAGGAATTTTATTCTCTGGAAAATAATTGTGTGTTTGAAGTGGTTAAGTGGGATTTTGTTCCAAAAGGAAAGACCATTGTTGGGTCTAGGTTAGTGTTTAATAAGAAGTTTGATACTAATGAACTTTTGAAGAGGTTCAAAGCTAGATGCGTTGCACAAGGCTTCAAGCAGAAAGAGGGTATTGATTATCAAGAAACTTTTTTTCCAACTGGAAGGCTGTCCACCTTCAGGTACATCATTTCTTTGGCAGTGGAGTTGGGTGAAGAAATCAGACAGGCTGATTTTGTGACTGCATACTTGAATGCAAAACTTGAAGAAGAGGAGACTGTTTATATGTCAATTCCTGATGGTTTCAAGGAATGGCTGGTAGATACCAAGCCAGGAACTATGAAGAAAATCTGTGTGAGAAGTTTCCTCTCAGCGGATAAAGGGAAATATTTCCTCAAGCTTTGTAGATCCCTGTATGGATTGAAGCAAGCAGCTAGGTCATGGTATAACACCATGAGTTAAAAACTGATAGAGATTGGTTTCAGGACAAGCAAGGCTGACCCTTTTCTCTTTGTGAGAAAGGATGCAATTTTGTTTTTATGGGTTGATGACATTATCATTATTGGGAATGGTAAAGAGAGATTCATGGAGGAACTCAAAAAAGAGCTCAAGATAAAAGATCTTGGCCTGGCACAACAGGTGCTGGAAATGAAAGTTAGTAAGAGCAATAATGGGATCAAGTTGGATAAAAACCATTATGTGTTAGCTCTACTTAAGAAGTATGTCTTAGAGGATGCAAAGGAGTTTGGTACTCCATTGCAGTCTAAAATTTGGCTAGAAAAGTCTACAGATGAAGAGCATCTGAATTTTTTCCAATCCGGGAACAATTATAGGTCAGCTATTGGATTGCTAAATTATTTTAGGCAGTGTACAAGGCCAGATATTGCTTATTCAATTGGCATCTTGTGACAAAACTTAGAGAAACCAAGCATGAGGCATTGGTATTCCTTTAAGAGAGTTAGGAGGTATCTTAAAGGAACAAGCAGTCTGGGACTGCAGTTTTCAAAGTCAGCAAATTTTGATTTGGTTGTTTATTCTGATGCAAGTTGGGCAGATGGTAACACTAGGGATTCAACAAGTGGTTTTGTATTTTTTGTAGGAAAGAAGCTAGTATCATGGATGTCTAAGAAAGTTTCAGAAATAAGTATTTCATCAACAGAAGGAGAGTACAGAGCATACCTGTCAGCTTGACAGGAGGAAAAGTGGTTGAGAAAGTTCTTAGAGGATACTCATAAATCACAAGGGTTTGCATTTTTGTATTCTGATAATCAGAGCGCCATTGCATTGGCAGAAAACCAAGTGTTCCATTCAAGAACAAAACATATTAATGTTCATTATAACTATATACGTGATGCAGTGAACTTCAGAGAGATAGTTTTACAGTACATTCCAACCAGAGCAATGATTGTGGATATCTTAACTAAGGTGTTAGATAGGAACAAACATCAAGTTTTTGTTTCTAGTATGCCTATGGCATCCCTTTTGGATTAAGGGGGTGTGTTAAAATACAGATGCAGTCAGGTAATGTGCATATTATTGTGTAATCCAAATGGGATGCATAAATGGGCCTCCACTGCCCATTGGACATCACATGGGCCATGTGGGCCTATGTGGATGTTATTGGCTTTGGGCATTTGTGAACCAAAACACGTTTTCTAGGTCTTTTGGGACACAGGCTTTCACGGGCAGGCCAGGGTGGATGGGCCACCTTAGCCAGACGGGCTCATCTGGGCATAACTGGACCCAAGCTTTATTTTGGACATAATGGCCAGATGGGCTGGCCTGAAAAAGTATGCATTTTGTCGTCTTTGGGCCTCAGCAGCCTGTGATGCTGCCTTCTTGGGGCCGCTTGTGTCTCTCTGGTGCCTGGTTTCAGGACCCAACGGCCCGCACAGGGCCGTTGTATGGGGCAGGGGGCTCTGTTTGGAGTCCCCCCACCCAATTGTGGGCGGGGCCGGAGGCCCCTGCCTCCCTCCCTCCCCTTTCTTGGTTGCAAAGGGGAGGGGAGAGGAGGCTGGCTGGTCCTCAACCAGCCAGGAAGGCTGCAAATAGTCAACTGGCAAGGTGGGAAGGGATTTGATCACCCCCCCACCCCATGTATTGACCAACCAGGCCGGCCAGAACAGATCAACCGGCAAGTTGGGAGGGGATTTGATCACCCCCCCCACCTCATTTGGAGCAATGGCAAGGTTGCAGGGGCCATCTACCCCCCCCCCCCCCCGTTACCATGGGGGAGGGGGAGGTGACCTGGGGCTTGGTGGGCTTTACCACCGCCCAGCCCACTGAACCAATTGTGTTACCCTGGGGGTATCAACCTCCAGGGCTCCCTGGGGGGGGATCTGACCACTCCCTCCAGGGATTGAGAAAGAGAGGGGGGGACTTGCATTTCTGCTGGTCACAACCTCCCCCCCCCCCCCCCCCAGCAATTTTGACCGGACCCAAGGTGTTTCTGGGTCTACCCTGGCCAATCTGAGGGCCAGGGGCTGGTTGTAGGAGGCAACCAGCCATGTAAGTTGGTAATAGGGACCAATGAGGTCACAGAGGTAAAACAGGCTGGTTTTAAAGTACAACCAGCCAGGGTATGAACAGCAACAAGGGCTGTTTCAGCCCAGTAAGGGTGGAAACACCACATTCAACTGGTACAGACTGGTCATAAGGGTTCAGGGACTAATGCCAAGTGGGCTGAGTAAGCCCAAACCAATGATCAAGGCTTCTAGAGCATGTAGAGCCCATTTGGGGCGGAATTTTTGCCTTTTGCTTGTCATTACATGAGCTCCACATGAGCACCATCTTTTGTATATAAGGAGCTCTTCTCCCTGACGTTTTCCATCCATTCATTCACCAATTCATTCACATTGTCAAGTGTGCCATTTCCCCTGCCTCATATTAAGGATCAATCATAAGAAATTATTGTCTCAGCATTTCTTTTGCTTTAAGTATTGCTCTTTGGCTAAGCTTGTGGGCCAATAATTATCACAATTTGACCAGAAAAACACAAAGGTTGCAGCTGTAAACCATGACAAATCGACATGGGTTTAAAAGTACACCAAAATCACATGTTCCAAAAACAAGGCACTGCTGGTCTTATTGGGTTAGGGTGTGCCAGCTCTTATTTTTCAAGGTGTGCACATCTTTTAAAAATAATTATTGGTGTTTCATGGCTAGATTTTTTCAGGTAGGTACCAGCTCCTGTCCTTTGAATCTGGTGTTCTTTATGGGTCAAATTTCTGGTGGACCCCCCATATTTTTCCTTGTCTTGAAAACTCTAGGGATTGTCATCACAGCTGATCAACCCTTATTTGAAAAGCAGTTTCTTATCCACAAATAAATGAAACATTTTAAAATTGTTTCTTTCTATCTTGTTTTAGAGACTCCTGTGGGATTTTTATAAATAAAAGTAGCAAATAGCTTGCTGGCAGTCCTTGAAGGGGAATTTAGTATTACTCCTACTCCTTTGGAGTATTAGTATATACTAAGAGTGGTTTTGAATTTCCTGCCCTTCCAGTACTATAGTAAGTCTGCACAATAATTATTTAAATTAATGGCTGGTTTCTTTGAGACTTAATATAGGTCTCAGATCAGACCTAGATTAATTATTAACTGTGATATTGGTAGGATTTGTTGAAGAATAGACCAGATGTATTAGACTATTGGTTAATTTATTGATCAGATATGTTTGATCTTAACCAATACCCCAATATTAAAGGCTTCAAGGGTTTATCAAAGGGCTGGTTCAGGAGAGGACCCAAGGATGGGTTTACCCACAGGGGGCTGGGCAGAGGAAAGGTTGGTAGTTTCCTTTTGTTGTGCTCCCTTTCTTTGTAAGGGTTATTTATTAACTAATGGGTGGGGTTTCTTAAATATGGTGCTGAATATTTAGGTCACAGAAGAACCCTTATTCAAGCACCTGATGGGTGGTTTAATTGGTTAAAGATGGGTAATAACTTGGTTTCTGATTTCTTGTTTTCCTTTTATAACTGATTCACTACTAATATTTTATCTGGGTAGGTACCACAGATAGATGGGTTGATGGGGTGAGTAGGGATGGGTGATAACTAGGCCAGATGGCATGATGATACAACTTGGATAGGGCAGAGAGGCCCTCCTTAAATAGACAAATCCTACCTCAGGGGGTGCTCAAGGCTTCCCCTGAGGGATCTCCCTGTTCTGGTGAGGAACAGTGAGATAAAGTTACATGAGGCATTTCTGCTGGTTGGAAAAATGTTGTAAAGGTACATGAGGCATTTCTGCTGGTTGGAAAAACTTATACAGGGGTCTCCTGCATGCACAGACTTGCATAAATTGCTGTGTAGTACTGATAAGATGTATTGCTGTGCTGTACTGGTAGTTTGTTCAGTGCTACTTGATTCTACCTACATGTATTGCTGTGCAATACTGGTGGCTTGTTTGGTTCTTCTTAAGTCTGGTCCCACTTCCTCCTGCATATATTGCTCTTGTACACTGCTGCACAGCCTCCTGTATTTATTGCTCTTGTATTTGCTTCTGCACAGCCTCCTGTATTTATTGGTCTTGTATCTGCTCCTGCACAGCCTCCTGTATTTATTGGTCTTGTATCTGCTCCTGCACAGCCTCTTGTATGTATGCTTGCATGTTTGTTTGGTTTTGGTTGAGACTGGTTTGACCTCCTCCTGCATATATTGTTCCTGTATGCCTCTGCACAGCCTCCTGTATGTATTTGCTGATGGGGTGACTGGATCTGGTCTGCTTGCACTGCCTCCTGGATCTGTATTGCTGTATGGTGATGAGGTGATAGGATCTGGACTGGTTGCACTGCCTCCTGAATCTGTATTTCTGTATTTGATGAGGTGACTGGATCTGACTGATTGCACTGCCTCCTGGATCTGTATTGCTGTATTCTTATCTGGACTGCTTGTTGTGTGGTCCTGGTCTTGAGGATAAGCTTCCACTGGTATGTACTTGAGGGTTTACTAGGTATGCCTTATGTCTTCCACAGAGATGTGACACCTGGTTGGGTATGAGTTTGCCACAGTTGAAGGTTTCTTGGGATGTATCTTCTAATCCATGAGAGATAGAGGGGTACTTTGACTGAGTTACTATGGGTTATTTGTGATGTAGAATCCATTTCTGATGTTATCTTGATGGTTTGAGCTTTTATTACACTAGAAAAGTGAGTCTGATGGCTATAGGACAGGTTTGGACTACCACATTGTCAATATAATTATCAACAAATGTGAAATATATTCAAAAAAAAAGAGAGAGGAAAGAATGAAAAGAATAATACCACTCAAGCAGAAAACTTTTTCAAAATATAAAATAATATTCAAGTAAAATATATTAAACAGTACATGAAAGCAAGAAAAAAATGCAAAGCAGAAAAAATTCTTTAAAATTACAAATAAAAAATAAAAATCAAGTCTTCTTTTTTTATTTCATACAGCTATTACAAGAATTCAATGATTTTTGAAAAAATATCCTCAAGGCTAGAGCCTTCTGAAGGGTGAATCTGTGGATGGGTACATAGGCAGGAATTGGTCTTAAACCATCAACTGCCTTCATACTAGTCAAATACCAATGGAAATTTTTTATTTGATGATAGATTTGGCCATTAAACCTGGATTCCCAGGGTTAAGAGATGAGAGGGATGAATTAATAGCAGGTAAACCAAATAAAATAAAAGAAATAAAACAGGCCTTCTGTATTTTTTGAGAATGAATTGGTGATGGTTTGCTTAACCAAGCCATTTAGAAACTAAACTTTTCTCCTTGTTGTTGAAAAACTTTAAAATGAAAAATCTTTGAATTTTCCTCTTCTCCTCCAAGAATATTTTGGTACAGGGTTGTTTTTTCTTCAAGTTCTTGGAAAACCTCTTTTCTGACCTGAAACCAACCATTTTATTTGACAGAAAAAGGACTTTGGCCCCCACTTTAATCAAACGTTTCCATGAAACTTGGTATTATACCTATAATCAACCAGGGAATTGATGAGTTCTAGAAAATCAAAAGACTTTCAGAATGATGAAATAATCAGAATTTGAAGTAAAATATTAACAAACATAGATACTGGTAAGCTTACTGACCTGTCCTTTGGTTTTTTTTTCAATTTTTTCTTCCTCTTCCTTATTAGTTGATTGATGAAATTCTTCTTTTAATACTTCAAAAATTTCTAGCTCTACCTTGGATTTCTTCCTTGGAATGGTTTTCAAATATTTGGATGGCCTCTTGAGTCTTTATTTCCTGGTTACTTGTTCCAAATATTCTTCAAACATTTTAAAATCTGAAGGAAAAATTTGGGTTGAATACTGTGATTTTTTCAGATATGAGGCCCAATTTTCACTGGTCCTGCTCAATCAATTTAGACCTTCATTTTTTGGATAGAATGTGTGCAGTTTTTCTATGCAACAAAGGGGGTAACCCAAAACACCAACAAAATACCCACTGTTGGGGGTCTGATCCAAGAGACAAACCTACTGTAATTTTATGCTAATGAGGTGGAAATACTGGTAAGTGGGAGTTGGGCAGCATTCAAACTCTTTCTATTTGAGTTTTCCCTACCTACTTGAGGGAAAAAATCCTTGAAGAAGCAAACCCATCAATTATGTATGTCAGACTCAGAGCTGTGACTGAGTTATAGCACCAAAGCAAGAACCTTTCAATTCCTGCTTAAGTTTGATGAGGCTGAGCCATATTAGATTGCATTATAGAGGAAAAAATCACTCTTGGATCTTTGAGTGAATTTAAATCAAATATATTAAAGCACTTTCAACTCCTCCTGGCATCCCCCTTCTTTGATGGTGTGTTCAAATTGCAAGCAAATTATTTTTTTCATTGGATTCCAAAGTGTAGGACCATCAAGTTGTGAACAAAACAGAAGCAGGTCATTGCCAATCCAACCAACCATTTTTCTCACTTGGAAAGATAAAAGCTGGTGGATTCACAGGCAGATTCATGCATTTCTTGATTCTCAAGGGTGCTTCCACTTCTGCAGAAAGGCTTGTGTAAGTCCGCTGGGTGCCTCTACAGGCCCAATAGATCAAGCCTTTATCAACATCCCGGATTCCTTCCAAGCACTGCCCAAACTGGCTGATTAAAATCCTCCTTGTTCAACCCAGCAGGAAAGCCTACTAAAGCTCCCGCTGGCGGTCCACCACTGTTTGAAGATTCAGTGGAAGCAATTACATAAAAAAATGTCTTTCCCAATCTGGATGGAGCATCATTTTCTGTATGGGAGGCACTTAACAAAAAACTACTCTCTACACCATGAAAAAACAATGATCACGTGATTACAAGTGACATAACAGAGTAAAAAGTGGCCCTTTGTGCCTTGTTATGTCACTTGTAATCAGGTTATAATTTTTTTTCATGGTGCTAAACAGCTTGAAAGTTGAGTAACTCATTTGTTACCATTCAGACTTTTTGTTGAATTTTTTCATCAAGGGGTTTGCTTACATGGACTGGTGGTCACTGTATCAGAATTTAATCCAATCACTAAAATTTTAGCGCAAAAGGCATGTCCGTTGCCCATGGAACTGTTTTTTCCAACCAGTTTTAATCTGACACTAGACCAGGCTCAGTTGCCCCAGAGTCTCCTCACTAACTCAACCTTTTTAATGTTGAATAAACCATGCTTGGTTCTGCAGTTTGAAAAAATGAATATGAAGATTGGGCCAATAACAGGTCAATATGATATGATTCTGGGCATTCCCTTCCTTACCAAATTTTATTTGTTTTTTTCTATAATACATTTCACTCTCACTTGTGACTTTTCTGGCCAATCCTTTTTTGATTACCAACATAAAACACATTTCACGCATAATTTTACTTCTCATATTTCATCATTAAGCCACCTCCCAGAAAAATGTCCCTAACCTTGCAGAAAGTTTGAGGAGCGTGTGCTTGAAGATTCTAAAGCCCTATTCCCCAAAGACATCCTGGTGGTATCACAAAAGACTGAAGAGGATGAACCAATTTTTCAAGGAGCCTTCACAAAAAAATTGCAGAATGAGAGTTCCATGCTAAGAAATAGGATTATCCTGACTTAACCAAATGGAGAAATCAATGAGGAACAATACCCATACCCATGGAAACAAATGGTCACTTGGTGAAATTTATTGGATCAACACATTGCTGCCAGGCAGACTGGTTGTTTGTCAAGTCAATATGTGTTTCCCAGTATGATCATCCCAAAGAAAGATTGAAAAACACTTCCAAGGTGGGTTTGTGACTACAGATGCCTAAACAGTATGACCATTAAAGACAGGTTGCCACTCCCTAACATTGATGGAATGATTTGTATGGTAACAGCTGTAAAGGTCTTTTCCATCTTGTATCAGACCAACAATTTCTTCCAAACCCAGATGTGAGAATATTACATTCCTCTGAAAGCAGTCAAGATGCCATGGGGCTTGGTAGAAGGGTGTGTGCTTCCCATGGGACTCAACAATGCACCAGCAACAAATCAAGCTTAAATAGAAGAGGGACTAGGGGACTTAATCAACAAAATATGTGATGTATAACTTGATGAATTGTTGTCATCTCAATTTTTTTTTTAAACAAGTTTCACTTCAGAAAAGTATTGGAGAAACTGCAGGCAGCTAAACTTTACTTCAGAACCGAGAAGACCCAATGATTCAGGGGTGAAATTAAGTTTCTGGGTCATTGGATCTCATCCAAGGGGATAACAGAAAATGAAGAAAAGGTAATCCAGGTGAAAAAATGTCCCTCCCCAAAGTTTCCCAAGGCTGTGAAGAGGTTCCTGGGGATTTTCCAGTGGATGAAAAAATTTATATGGGGCCTTCAAAATTCTGTAGGTACACTGACGCCACTTACCAGTAGCAAAGGAGACAAATGATTTTAAATGGTGAGCTGTGGAAGAAGTTGTGCTTCTCCAGATCAAACACGTTATGTTTTATTTATTTTGATTTGATTTCAAAAAAAAACCATCATACTGAAAAGCAAAACCAAGGAGACAAAGAGTGAGATTAGAAGATTGAATGAAAGAAAAGCTGTGAGTGGAAAACCAACCGGAATTCAAGGCAATCTGAGAAACTTGACATGGCATGATTGGGGGACTTAGGTGAGGACTCCAAGGTGACATCTGAGATGACTGAGCTTCTTAATTGACTGAAGTGGTTGAGCCAGAAATATTCTCAAGAGTCAAACACTTCAGAATGGATGGTTTTGAATCTTACCAGTTACAAGACTGGAATAGTTTGGAATGTAGGTTGAAAAAGAAATTGAGTGACTTGAGGATTGATTGATGAAGAGTAGTCCAGTTGAGTTTTATGAAAAAAAAAAAAATAAAAATAAAATATATTTAAAGTAAAAAATAAAAGTAGAATATACAAAAGCATTTGAGAGAATGAAAGAGGTGAGGCTTGATTGAAAAGAATCTGGGTTGAATGGTGTGAGGTGTCTTTGTCTTTGGATGATGAGTTTTGAAATGAAAAAGAAAATGTTAGTACCAGGCTCCTAAACAGGCAGTGCACCTGTAGCATGGGGTTTGAGTTGTACCAGGCTCCAAAACAGGTAGTGAACCCATAGCATGGGGTCTGAGTTGTATATGTGGCCTTCAAAATTCTGTAGGTACACTGATGCCACTTACCAGTAGCAAAGGAGACCCAAAGGATTTTAAATGGTGAGCTGTGGAAGAAGTGGTGCTTCTCAAGATCAAACACATTATGTGTAAGTGTTTTTTAATTTTATTTCAAAAACAAACCAGAATGCTGAAAAGCAAAACCAAGGAGACAAAGAGTGAGATTAGAAGATTAAATTAAAGACAAGCTGTGAATGGAAAACCAACAGGAATTCAAGGCAATCTGAAGGAAACTTGACATGACATGATTGAGGGACTTAGGTGAGGACTCCAAGGTGACAGCTGAGGTGACTGAGATGCTTAATTGACTGAAGTGGTTGAGGCAGAAAGAGTTTGAGGATTCAAATACTTCAAAATGGGTGTTTTTGACTTTCATCAGTTACAGGACTGGAATGGTTTTTTTATTTTAGGTTGAAGAATCAATTGAGTGAATTGAGGATTGATTGATGAAGAGGAGTTCAGTTGAGGTTGATGAAAATGAAAGAAAAATAAAATAGATTTAAAGGAAACAATAAAAGGAGACTATACAAAAGGATTTGAGAGAATGAAAGATGTGAGGCTTTATTGAGAAGAATCTTGTTTTAATGGTGTGAGAGGTGTCTGTGTCTTTGGATGATTAGTTTTGAAATGAAAAAAGAACAGGTGAGTACCAGGATCCCAAACAGGCAGGGACCCAGTAGCGCAGGGTCTGAGTTTTTTAGCTGAGTTATAAGTTTGAAAAAGTCAAAATGATGACATTGCTACCATGTCCCAAGAGAATTGATTACAGCATTCCAGATCCAATTTTTATTTTCATGAATTCTAGCATCTTTGAACTTGAGGAAGCTCTCTTTCAAGGAAAATATTTTAAATTAGTATCACCCATTTTTCAAAATTCACATTTGATGACACTAGAAGAGATGAAATATAAGGTTTCATGAACAAGAATTACTAGTGGTGTCACATGATCTTCAGAAGTGGATGATGCTTTTGTTGGGCATGAAGTTCAATGTTATGTTAAACAATCATTAATTGACATATCTTATGAAACGGGAGAACTTGAGCAGGCATCAAGCAAGGTGGCTAAAACTCATGGTGGATTTTGATCTTCATTTTGAATATCTCTGTGGAGAAGAAAACTCTATGGCTGATGCCCTGTCAAGAAGGTATTTAGACAACATTGAACCATTGATTGAATTTTTTGACATGGCCAAAATAGTGGCACTGGCAGAGCTCCATGCAGAGCTTTCTAAGGACATTAAACCCAGAATTTTTGAAGGCTATGAAACAGGCAACTTATGCAAATTGTTGAGGAAATTGTTTCCACTATTGGAATGCTAACAAGAGGTGGATTGAAGGGAAACTGGTGATACCTGAAAATGGGAATTTGAGGCAAACCATATTGAAAAATCCCATCAAATCCTTGGCCAACTAGGTTATATGGAAAAATTCCACAAGTTGCATAAGGATTTCTTCTGGTCATTCATGGCTTGAGAAGTGAATCTTGTGAAGGAAACTTTGGAGAAATTTAAGCTTACAAAACATTTGAAAATGCATCCTATGGGGAAGATACTGACACCACCTATCCCAAGAGTGCCACTAGAGGAAATTGCTGTTGATTTTTTTGGCTCACTCCCAAAGTCTCAAAACTACAAAATGATACCAACCTGTAAGTTCATGCTCTCTGGTTTTGCAAAATTCTACATCTGAAAAGAATTCCAGTTGTTTCTTATTTGGGTATATTTCAACATTTGGGGTGACAAATTTCATCCTATGGGACCAAGATAAGGCCTGGAAATCAAAATTTTGGAAGACTTTGATTGGGAAACTTGGCATGAAGTTTGAAATTACATTGGTGCTTCACCCACAGGCAGACATCCAAAGCAAGCAGTCCAACAAGACCATTGGTCAGATCATCTACTCATTCACAGAAAAACACCAGGTAAAGTGGCTAGAATCCTTTCCAGTGGTAGAGTTTTGTATCAACTCAGAAATGAATGTTGCAACATACCTCTCCCTGTTAAAGCTCATATTTTGCCAACAGAACCAGACTTTTCCCATGAAGTACAGGTTGACTGAATCCCCAACTTTCCTTAAAATATGGCTGTACCAGAAAAAATTGGCATGGGCTGATGCAAGTGATTCCTTGTGGTCCAGTTTCATATTCCAGGCCCTTTATCACAACAGGCAATGTTGTGATTGAAAGCCACTCCAACTAGGCAGTTTTGCGCTATTGGACTCAGCTGACTGGGGGGGGGGGGTAGACATGGAGGTGGAATGGAAAAATTGAAAGAATGGTTTGAGGGGTCCTACAAACTAGTGGAAGTCTTCAATGGCGGACAGAGTATTGCGCTAGACCTACCCAAGGACAACAGGCAACACTCAACCTTCCATATTCCAAAGGTGAAGGCTTTTAAGACAGAGGGCACTGATGAGTTGGAATTGGTAAAAAAAAGCAAGTTCCTCCAAAGGTGAACCTACAAGTGGTTAATACCACCTGTTATTTTTAAGAATTACTATGCCATGACATGAGCACATCTTTTTTGTCATTCACTTACAGGTGGCAGGCACTATTTGGATTTCTGGGGTCTGTGTTCTTTCTGGATTCCCCTTTAAATTCCCTCTTCACCACAATTCCTTCCCCTTCCTTCCCTTTCTTCTTTTTTTTAGCATAGCTCATTTCATATGGAGGGGAAATGCCAAACCCATTGCTTCAGGTTTCACTAAAAACATTCATAAAACATCACATATTACATAATCCTCAATTCTAAACTTAATCAATCCCACATCCTTGCCCCCTTTTCTAGCTCAGGTGAGAAAATTTCTGACTTCTTCAATCTACTGAGATTGGTAAGCACTTCACCCCAATCAGTTTTTCCACCTTCCTTTCTCATCATTTCCACCTTCTCTTTTCTCATTCCTTTCTCATTTCATCTTCCTTTAGGAGTAGAGAACTTTTCTGATTTCTTCAATCTACTGAGCTAGCTTAAAATCAACTCAAGCATTTTTTCTAGAAGTTCTCCCCTATGATGCATTGCTTATTCTAGATCCAGGTTCTCTCCCATAAGAGATTAGTGAAGAGCCTGTTTGGACTCATTCACAAATTCACTTTGGATTCTGAAACACAAACAAAGGATTCAACACCAGGGAGGAAAAATATTGTCTCAAAAGGAAGAAATTCAAAAGGCTTTTGGTTTTGACTGAAAGACAAAAGAGGCTGTGGATTCCCAAAAATAAAAATAAAAAAAATGAAATGAAATGAAATGATGCAACCAGGACTGGTGAGTAAGAAGGACTGTGGGACCAGATTGGGCATTTTATATATTTTGTATGACAGTCAGGGGAAATGTTGGGATACTTGGGATTCCAGATAAGTCACAGGAGACTATCCAGAGGAAGTGACAAAGTGGTGGATTGACTAGTGAGATTTCTAAGATGACAATCCATGGTGGGCCTTTCTTTAAAATGTGGTAAATTAGCTAGGATAGCAGTTAGCTGCACAGAAATTTGTCCAAGTATGGAAAAAAGGGGGATCACCCTTCTGGTGAAAAAATTTAAAACAGATGATCAAATAATCATGTGGCACAGCTGATGAATGTGGAATACTAGCTGGAAAACGGGTGGGTGGTCATCTAATCATCCTTTTTTTTTCTTCCCTGTTGTATTTAATATTTCAGGAGGGATATTGTTGGACTTGTTGTTTCCTCATCAAATTATTATATGGTCATTGCAGAGGTTAACTTTGCAAAGGTAAGGTCCAAATGCACTTGTTACAAAAAAAAATGAATTGCAGAGCTACAAAAAGCTTGTTCATTCACAAAAGCCAATTATAGAATGTAGAAGTCACTTTGAGGCTTACAGATGATGGATCAGAGTTATCCTGAGACAACTGGTGTAAGGCCTGGTAACTTCACCATTCAGTCTAAAATCTTACACCACATCCAGAAGTCATGAATCAGGAAAAAGTTCTGAGTTTTAGATTACTCATAGTAAGAGCAGGTGGAACACTGGAGAAGGTGTGGGGAGATGAGCTAACTGCAGGCTTAGAAAAATTCATCTCATGAGGAAACAAAAGAAAGTTTAAGTGGAATGAGACAGCTATGTATGTTAGTTTCTAGAAGGAGTGACATTGATGATTTGTCACATATCAGTAATATGCTTAAGGAGACTGAAGGAAATAGTTATTCTCATGAGTGAACTTGTCACTGGTCTTGATCTACTGAAACATTCAAGTGAAGCAGCATTGATAGCCATGGATTGAGCTGTTAGCCAGATGAAAACCATCAGCCTCTCAATCCATCTGAGTCCTTATTGGCCTTGATCCATTGAGAAGAACCCAAGTTTAAGGGATCCAAAGGAACTTGAGTCTAGGATCATTTTTCATTGAAACTGACTTGTTTCAAGCTTTTGGAGCTAAAAGATCATCTTATCTGCCATCCTGTCTCAAGCTTCAACTAAATCTTGACAGAGTAGAATCATCATCATCTTTTTTCAAAAACCATCAAGCAAAAAAGATCATAGTTCCAAGAACTCAATCCAAGCAATTCACAAAACCATGGTGGTGATGTGAGATGAGTTCAGAGCTTGTCCAGAAATCCTGCTACCTGTTCTGTCCTTTCTTCCCCCCAGTCCCCACCCCACAAAAAAAAAAGAAAAAGAAAGAAAAAAAAAACAGAGATGAGAAATGGAGCAACTTTCAACTGAAAACCTAATCAAAAAGCCTTGTTATGTTGATCGAAGCACTCCGTATTCTGAAATCAAGACAGAAAAAGTGCAAGCTAATTGACCAACACCCCATTGTAGTCATCAGCCAGATTTTTTGTTTGTCAAGCCGAGGGACTTAGAGGTCGACAAAGCTTTGATTGGCCCCAATCACACGTCCACTCGGACTTTTCTACCATCGGTTCACGCTGACTTGCTCGATCATGTATATTGTTACCTCTACAGGTCTTCTTGACTCATGAATCCTACCTGCCTACCTGATTTATTTAGACTGGTGATGTGTAAATTATGTCCGAGAGTTAGTTAAAACACCTTTTTTTTTTCTTCGACAAAATAACATCACAATCGAGTAAAATACATTGACAACTGGATGACTGGAACCAGGCCCACAGGAAGAAGACAAAAAAGCAAAGTCTGCTTCCCCCGACCCACTACTCCAACTTGTTAGATGGGGGGGGGGGGGGGGGACTAGTGGTTATGATCAGATGATGCCTTGAGGCTGGGTGAGTTTGGGGATCGATCGGCCGATCAGGTTCGATGGTAGCATGGCGGATAATCAACATCGACGAAAGTTACATTCCTCTTTTTTCTTTTTACAGGAATCGGTCGATCAACCTGGGGGCGAATGAGGTTTGTTGTGTTGTTTTTGTTTTTTGAAAGAAAAGGCTTCTTGCTAGAGTCAGGTACATGTATAAGGACCCACTTCTTCAGGGATTGATGACTGGTGGAAGATCATCCGGTTAGCCATAGGGGATGTTTTGTTCATTCCTTTAACGACTTGAAGTCTAACTTGAGTTGTTTGTCTCCCTTCGTCTTTGCATCGTTCAAATCGGACCGAGGGTTTTTCCTCTTGATGCCAGGTTCGTTTTTAGGCTGAGCTTCATGAGCGCTTGGGTTTCTCGAAGTTCGACCGGTCTTGTTGCTGCTATTGTTCTCTCCTGTGTTCGAGGGCGAAGATGAAGATGAGGGATGTGGTAAATCGATTCCGTATCGATTTTTTTCATAACCCTCCTTCATCTTCTTTAAGCAACTCTCCTTGGCCTCTTTTTCATTAACGATCGGTGCTGGATAATCCTTGCCGATCAAGCAGTTCGCCTTCCGTTGGACTGAGATCGGCGCCTCCCTGATTTATTTCATATTTCGACAAAAAATTGTTCAAATTCTGCTGCTATGCTTTAACGTTTGTAGAAAGAACGAAAAATAAATTTCTTAGAAAAGGTGAACAAACTGACCAGGGCTTCAAGATCCAAGAGCAGCCGGGAAAAGGCAAGGGAAGAGAATGGATCAGAACTAGAAATATGACAATGCAAGGGCCAAAGCTCAAAAAGCGATTCAGAGGAACATCGAGAGTCAAAAAGGAGGATAACTAAACTTGATAGATGAACTTGGCGGGGAACTCTTTTAGCTCGGGACAAAAATGTCGAATGTAATCACCGTTCGGATCGTACTTTTTACCGAATTGGATGGGTGAATAGACTCTGAAGTACTGATGAAAGTACGCCGACGCTGATAACCACATCCTTGTAACGAAACCATGTTTTTTTTTTTGATTATTTTGTGTGAAAAAGCAAGGGAGGAGGAACAAATTGACCCATCAGCACCCAAGGAAAAAAGGGCACAATCGATCCGGGAAATGCGTTACCAATTTCCTGCGTTCAAGGACGGATCCCAGTCAATCAATAGATCGTCGAATACTTCAGCCCCTCTTTCCCAAGAGATATATAAATGGCCTCGAGTTAAAAAGCAAGCAACGCTATGTCTGGCTAGGTGATGACTGGAGACGAAAATCCAGGCAAAAGTGGCGAGCCGTCAGCATTCTTTTTCTTACGGCACTAGAGAGCTTGGATTGATTTTTCTAAGACGTGGTTTTCGGTAGCATTGCTTTAACTACACAGTCGCGAGGAACAGAAAATAATGCGAACATCCACCCCTCGGTCTTAAGTTGACGCATGATAGCATCGATCCATGGATATCCCGTCGTTCCGTTGGTCCAATCCTTCAAGTGTTTCTCAGCCTCTTCATCTCGATCTGGGCGAGGCTTATGCTCATCATCAAGTGTATTGGTCTCAATGAGCCGATCTTTTAACCGCCAGTCGAGGTCCTTACAAATTCGATTACCTCTTATTTGATGGAAATTAACGATCTCAGCTTGTTGTAAATGATAGAAATCTCTCCAGAGTAGCTGTCCAGCCAATGATTCGGGTGGACTGGATGCCTTGATTTTGGGATTCTCTTGTTGCAACTTGCTCAGTCGATCATAAAACAACCTTGGTGACAACGTACCGAATTTTAAATGTGGTGAAAGTGCCGTTGCTGTATTAACAATGCAAGTTAATGACCAAATAATAATAAAAAAAAAAAAAAAAGAGTGAAAGCAGCCAAGTGGCTGTAGGTTGACGAATAGAGCTAAGAAACTGAGGGATCGGATAGGGTCAAAAAAAAAAAAAACACAAACTGGAGGCCGGGTGAAATGCAGCGGGAGATGTTTTGGGCTTCTCAAATTTCAAAACCTTCTCCTTGGCGCTCAAATAGCTATCGAGTTTCTGCAGGGCAACGGTCTCTCCACCGCGATGGGGGCTGGTAGCAGGCTGGATTCCTAATTCTTCCATCGTAGGGATTTCAAAGTTTCCATTTGGTCCTGAGAGGGGATTATCTGATTTGTAGGCCTGATCTTCGGCCAGCCTATTCTTTCTGTTGACATCGTTTTGACTCGATTGACGTTCGAGGCAAGTTTTGTTCCATCGTTCTAGGAACTCAGAGGGTAAGGGATCCCTCAGCTTCGCTAGACCAGGATCAGGAAGAGTCCTGGGTGGATCGCGAGGTTTCTCAGGCGGGCCCAACTTTTCGATTGTATTCAAAAAGCCACGGTAACTCGAGGGAAGATGGCCTTTTGCAGCCTTCATGACTTCGTGTTGGGGATAAAGGGTGTGTCCCGAGGTGACGAGGACTTGAATCCCCGATTCCTGGGCAGCCTTGATGATCGATTGGTCTCGAGGTCTACTATGACGATTATCATCGTCGTCCTCGAAGGCTATGTGAGTGATGCCCCATTCGTTCCAGATAAATGGCAGGGTGATGGAAGGCTCCCCTCGGACGACGAACAACTTGGATCGGTCGTTGATACGAGTGATGGATTTGGAAAGATCGCGCATCGAGTCTCTAGATAGTTTGACACAAGTCGGGGGGGATCAAAGATCAGAGTCGTTAGATTCAACCAGTTAGGGGCAAACTCACAGTAAGAATTGCCACCTGTTGGGACCGACGGGGGTATTATAGACATAGTATGGATCCCAACACCAAACCGGATAGAACTCGGTTGGCTGTAGATCCAAGGCTCTCAAGAGTGCGGGTGAATCGTGCAAACGCAAGTCGGTCCGAAACCTGGAAAGGAAGGAGGATGAGGATTGAATGGATCAAGTCGGAAGAAAAGAACAGGAGAGGCGGAAAAAAGGGGGGGGGGGGGGTTGAAGGCCAAATCTAGACAAATGTTATCTTGAGGGGAGTTAATTGGCCGGGTGAGGAGGAAGACTAGTGGGAAGACAAAGTTGAAGATGGAGGGAGTTAAGGATTCTCGAATACTGACCAGTAGAGTAACTTGATCGGGTTTGAGGGGGCCATGGTGGAGAGCTTGGTGACGAAACTGAAGGTAGAGGGGAAGATGGAGAAGGGAATAGATGGGAATCGAATGGGGTGATGGTGATCAATAGAAGATTGGCGAAGCCAGGGACGAAGGATGGCTGACTGACCGGTGGGAAACCAAGGAGTTGTGTGGTCGAGCAAGCGACGGATTAGGAAGCCGATTGGATGATCTGGATCGTGATGAAGGATGATTGATAATCGAACATCGAATCGGGATGGATGTTGATGGATTTAATGTGATTAGTTTCTAGATGATCACTGTTGAACTTTGTACGGTGGGTAAGGATCCAGTCTAGTTATACTTATAATATTCAGAAGACAGACAACATAGCTAGACTAGGACGAGTGTCAGACAAGGGAATACCAGTTAGCTGGTGGTTTTGGCAACAACATTTACTGATGAGGACAGATCATCCTCCTGATTTCGAGCACCCACGTCCAGATCAGGAGGACAAGCTTGGGGAGAAGATGGTAGGAATCACTCCAATCCGATTAGACCGCGGTCTCATCTCACTCTACACCCCCCAAGTCATACTTGAATCGACTGAGAAACGAGGGACGAGGGAGAACCGAAAGAGGTTTTAAGGACAAGAGAGCCATAGATTCGAAGAGAATGAATGGATCGAAGGAAGAATTCACATTAATGGCGATCGATCGATCGAGTTGAGGGGTGTCGGGGCGGTGGTGAGGTGGTTGTCGAGATGGCAATCTGCAGGGTCCGATGGTCTCTGCCACGGCGCCATTGCCTGCAGCTAAGAGCATCTCCAGCAGCGCATAACTAATCCAATCTGATCATGATCCAACTTCAGTTTAGTCGAGTGCCAGCTTCATCTGTCATGTTCGATTGGGCACAGACAATTAGGCAGGAGGAATCATCATGGGAAAGGTAAGAAAGGAGGACTGGTACCTTCCAAATTTAATCAAGTACTTGATTTCATAGATTGATGATTTTGTAAAAACTTAATTCATGTTCGTGAAGAAAACTTGACAAGGACTTGGTGATGAGCTAAGTGATCATGGATTAAAAGAGTGAGCTGGATGAAGAAAGCATAAAAAGTACAAGGAAAATCAATCAAACATAGCTTTCAGGAGCCCGGACTTGCGTGGGCTCCCAGTTATGATGATCATCTTCAACAATTATTGCAGCAGAGTTGAGCCAGTTGTCCTTCTCCCACTGATTGAAATCAAACACTATTTCAACCAAGGCATTCTGTCTAGAAGTCTTGGGAAGGCTTGGGGTATCATTTGATATGCCATTTCCAAAAGTCTTCAAGTCTTCTGGGGTGATGAATCCATCGTATGCTTGCATATTCTCATACTCAGAAGGTGGACTGTTTGAACTGCTTGCCTGGTCTGGTTGAGAATTCAAAGCTGGATCACCTTGGAGTAAGTGCAATTTCACCTGGCTCAATATTTTTAAAGTTGAAGTCTTCATTTGGTAATTTCTTGTTTTTGTTTTGATAGCAGTCATGATTGAAAAAGGACCCTCAAGACCAGTTGCATGAGGGACGGTCTGATAGACTTGAATTGCTATCCGTTTTGAAGTGCTTGATTCGGGGCAGATAGGAACAAACATCCAATAATTCAATGGAAAAGTTGGTAGGCCAGAATCTTCAAGGGAGACATTGAAAGGGAATTAAGTGGGAATTTTAATAATGATTGATTGAGTTTTGAAGTGATAATGCCTCAGATCTATTGCAATCCCAATTTTTGGCATGTTGAGGTATCATTTTACAAATTTCAGCTAGTGAGTGTTTTTAAGATACTGCAATCCAATGTGGTGCAAAGTTACTAGTAGACAGGACTAAAGATCCACCACAATCCTGCTCTGGTCCATGATTTATTCTACTATTTGCCTGCTTATCCAAAACTCCACTACTACTAATTAAAAGTATTACTCCACAAGACTTTCAACACAACTCCACAACACTCTCTCTCTCTGAAGAATTACTTTCCAAGTCTTCCTCTCTCAGCTGTTTGTATTTGTATTTCCACCTTTATAATAATTCCTATGAGTAAGATTTGATTATCCCCTTCCCCCCCCTTCATACAACAATGGCCTTATATCTACAAACCTCAAATCAAGCAAGAAGAACAAAAGAGAATGTTAATGAAAGACTCCCTCCACACAACCCTGATCCTTATGTACCTCTGTAATTGACTTTGACTGATCCCTGCTATGATCTGCCTAGTTCCCATCCATCTGTGTACATACTTATGCCATTGCTTGAAATCTCCAATAGTTTACTAACCCACCCACCCCAACATGCTTACCTTGAAGGATCCCAGTCAATCCTCCTTGGAAGATCCCCTTTGATCTCTGCATGTCATTCCCTGAATCTTCAAAAGCTATTGTCCCAACAATCACCTGCCTGATCTGCAACCCCTTGCATACCCCATAGTTGGTCTTTGAATGCATACTTGATAGTCTACTAATTGCTTGATTAGCCATAAGAATCCTCTGCACATAAACACATACAGCTCTACTGTCCTAAATGCATGTATTTGTGGAACATGACCAAATCACACCTCCTGCGCCACAATGACTTTCACTACCAGAATAGACAGAAGTTAGGCTCAGCATCTCTCCTTATTGTGCTGCAGATCCTGCATCCACCCACTTCTGAGCCCTCATATGCCTTCTGCTCCACCTCTGAGCCTATGTCTATAAATATCCACCACACTGTTCACCATGTAGTATTCAACTCCTTACAGTTTAAAAATTCTGTTTCTCATGTCTGTGGTGAGGTCCTTGCAATCTTTTCTTGTGTGACCATGAGCTTAGCAGTAATCACATTGCAGCAGTTGCAGAGGCCCCATCATGATTGGCATCATGGGGCCCTGAAGCATTATTGACATTGCTTGTGGGGGCACTGTTCCAGGTGCAGCTGACAGCCTGGTTGAGTTCCCTGGTGTCACCAGCTTTAGCTACTCCATCATATTGCAGACCTGCATAGTTTCTGCCTTGGTAACAGGGGGCCCCCTCTGATATGCCATTTGGGGTGGCACAGTTGCCATAATTGTTGCCCTAGGTGCTGGAACTTCATTCATAAGCTCCTGCAGCTTGATTTCCTCATTAATATTTAATTGTAGCACCCACATTTCTGGTAAGAGTGGAATCCCTCCATCCTGCAATCTTTGCAACATGTTCTGCTCATAGAGACACCAGGGAGTTATAGTTCTTAATTCCTCATGCAATCTAAAGAGAAAGATCCATTCTACTAAACCAATATTCTTGAAAATGACCTTGTTGCACACTAAATATTTTAGGACCCTGTCAAATGCAGAAAAGTAATAAATGAATTCCCTCCTCAAGCTTACCCCCCCCTTTTCAAGTGCATAGGAGGCTAGATTCTCCAGATTGCTTTCCCAGAACCTCTGCTCCTGCTTGCCCCACTTTTCCAACATCTCCTCCTGCAATCATTCCCACTTCCTTCCCTGATAACCCTCCATATCCTCCATATCCTCTAAATCCTCTTCTCCCAGTATGAAATTAACTACTTGTTGCTCCTTTTGTTGCTCCTTTTGTTCCTCCCTGGATCTCTCACTGGCAGCCAAGTTTTAGAATTTGCCCAAAAACTGGAAAATATGGTTGGTCCAAAACTGAACAGATGAACGGTCCTTTGACCAAATCTTTTCACCTCTGTGTTTTGTCTGATGGGAGCTCCCTAGACTTTCTGATGGCACCCCATAGGATTTTTCTGCCCTTGGTGGGGGTGGGGGCAACCCACCTCCACCACCAGCTCTGATTCCTGAGCTAGCCACCAGAATTAAATAGGGTGTCCTGCTCTGCATAGATGTAGGTAGCATATTTTCCATAGAAAGTTACACCTTCTTGGTAGAAAAAAATTAAATGAAGAGACAAAGTCACAACTTAGCATGCAAATAATAAAAGAGAATATTTTCCCAATGAGTCCTCCAAAGATGTTGTATGGAAAACCCAACTAGAATTGATAGTGTGTCTGCTCTGAAGTTTCAGGTACATCTTCTGAAATCTTCCTTCATCTTTGTGTGCTTGCCCCAGATTCTTGGAATACTTTAGTATTTTTAAAGTGAAGGAAAGAAAGATATAAAGTATCCACAGTAAATCTAATCAGTTCTTCAAAGGGCCCTTAAAAATGTTCCACAAAACTTAGGTCATATTGTAATCCATTTGATTCTTCTATGATAAACCCTTTTTTGTGTTCCCCCTCTTCCACCCCTTCATCACCTCAAACCTGCCACCCCCCCCCCTTGATATTGTAAATACAATGGTAATAAATCAAAGTCACTAATTTCCATATCATTATGTGATCCCCAATTCTTATCCACAGTTACATGATGAGCACCTGGAAACCTCCCCATTCCCTCACAACTTTGAAAAAACCTTTTGATTAATTTCCTGCACTGGGGTGGACCCAAATCAAACTTACATCTCCAGTGCCTTTTGAACGTCACTCAGCAGGTAAGTTCTTGCAGGACCTTCCATACTCCCATGTTGTCCCCTCTGGTCCTTTGACTCTGTGGCATCCACTGTACCACTGAAATTGTGTCTTACCTGGTCCACCACCTGTGATTAATTTTACATCCTCTCTTGGTACATTGCCTTTTTTACTTAATTTGGGTAACCACATCCAACCATTGTGCCCAATGGCTCATCTTCCAATTTTGGTAGTCCACATGTTCTTTTTTGCTCCAACCTAACAGCTTTCTGCATTTGGAAAATAATTCAATGTGCTTTTCTAGTTTTTTCTGTGCTTGTTTATTGTTGAAACAATTTCAAATCCTCTGTTTTTGTAAGTTGGGGTTCACTTTTTAGGTTGTGTCTATAAAAGACCACCACACAGTTTTAGAAGAATCAATCAAAATTAGTTTGGGCATTGAGGCTGATGGGCTCTTGGGCCCTGCTCCTGAGATTCTAGAAGACCTTCTAGGAGAAAATGGTTCAAACATCAACCCTCAGTTGTTGGCCTCAAGAAATTTGGTGCGGAAAACCAAACAGCAAGTAGAATTGGATCTGCTCCAAATGTTTGGGTAGCTGTTCTGAAATCTACTATTTGATTTTTCTACTTGGCTCTAATTCAGGAAAGTGCAAAATAAAAAATTAAGTCTCTACAGAAAATATAATCAGTTCTTAAAAAGCTTTTTAAACACTTCTCTGAAATCTTAAGATATATTTTGATCCATATGATGATTTCCCTATTATAACCCCCTTTTCCTTTCTCTATGTTCAATCCCCCCTCATCCTCTCAAATACCCTCCACTTTTTGTAGTAAATATACAAAGTTAAAATAAATTCCCTCAATTTTCTATTCCCATATACTCCCCAATGCCTTTCAACAGTTAAATGAAGTTCCCCTGGAAAATATTCCCATTCCCTCAAATATGACAAGACCTTTTGACTACTTTCCTGTGGCAAATTATACCCAGCTTGGACTTACATCTCCAATGAATTCTGAAAATTGGCACTGGGGTAACCTCTTGTGCAACCCTCTAGAATCAAACACAACCCCTCTTTTCCCTTGATTCCATAACACCTGCATTCCCATCAATGAGATTCCCAAAATGGTCTGGCACACATTTATTACATGCACATTCTCACTTGGTCAATTTTATTTTTTTCTTCATGTGTTCAACTGCATGCTGATGCTGCATCCAATGGCTTAGCTTCTGTGTTTGATAGTCTGAAAGTTCTTTTTTTTTCCAACCTATCAGCTCTCTTTGTTTGGAAAATCAGTTTATGCCCACTGATTTAGTGTTTTTCCATCCTTGGCTATTTGTGACAAAAGTTCCACTCCTCCATTGTTGCAGGTTGCAGTTCACTTCCTAGGTTGTGTCTATAAAAAACCACCACAGAAATAGATATAAACCTAGCCAAGTGCCCCATGCATCTATTCCTACTAAAGCTATCACTGTTTCAACAAAAGAAGTGACACAACCCTTTCCCATTGTCACACCCAAATAATCTAATCACCAATAAGATTCATATACTCTCAATGTTTTTGCATTCAAAGTTACCCAGCCCAAAAATCCCCCACGCTTTCTATTTGTTTTCACTCTTTCAAAGCTCCAAATGATATTATTAATTTGTTGATTAAAGAAAGATCTGACTCAAGATTGAATTATTTGAGTGCATTAACCAAGAAGGATCCTCCTACCCAGACTCATAGTTCTTGGTTTTCTTTTTCCACTACTACATCATTTCCAAAATCTTCTAAAGTAAATCACATGATGATTTTGGCTGTTCCCAGGCCCATGCCCCAGCAGCTGCATTTCTTTTATCTGCCACCTTTCGAAGGCCCAGCAAGCCCAAGACTGACCAAATGTCCAATACTTCAAGTGCATAAACAAAAAATGATTCACTCTTTCCTATCCATAATTTTAAGCAGACTAAATTACATGGTAGATCCAGCTCTTCCCAGGGCTTCAATCCAGAATCAACATGCATACCTTCACCTTCCACTTCTCAACAGCCAAGCCAGGCAAGAACTGAAAAACCATCTGAGTGTGCAAGTCCATCCATCAAAAAGGATTCATTTCAGAATTTGGCTGAATCTTCCCCTTCATTTTCCAAACCTTTTCAGACCCAAGAGTTTTGTTTTTCCACCTCCTCCAAGATACCAAATCCCTCATCATTGGCTACACAGGATCATACAGCTTCCAGATATCCCAATCCCCCATGTTTGAAATCTGAAAGCTCCTCTTCTTCACCTTTGGTGCCTTTGTCTTCAAATTACCCCAAAAATAAATCCAAACAAGTGAAAAAACAACTGAATTATCAAAATGGAATACCAAAATCAAAATATTTCAGCACTTCTATGGTGCAAGTCCCTCCCACAATTTCTCAGTAAGAACAATCTTTAACACTAAGAAAGAGAAAAAATTCAAACCTTTTTCAAGGCAAGATTCAAGCATGTGAGAATTCTCAAAGTTTAACTGAAAATGAATTCTTTTAGCCTTTGGTTTCTAAGCCTTATAGAAGTACTGCTTGTCCATAGAAATATCCACATTTTTCACTTTGCTTAGGTGAAATGAAAACTTGAAATATGTAGTTTTTCAATTATATATGAATAGAAAGAATGATAAAAATGAGAAAAGATAAAAGATTCTTATTTAATACCCAAGAGAACAATGAGACATATTTCCATCCATTTTTCTGACTCATTAATTTGCTACTTTTCAAAAGTCACATGTTTCTTGATCATTTCTAAACAAGAGTATGATTGGGCTGGGTTTGAGGACTTGAATCAAAACAACACACCTAATATAGACACAGATATCAACACTGAGAAAGTTTTGCAGTAAACTGAGCAGGTTGAACATGTGTAAAAAAAAAAACTCCCAAGTTTCTCCGCCAGGAAAAGAAACACGTCTTTCAGTACCTGGTGTTGTTCTCCAAAATTCTAGCCGTAACAGGTTGTGCATCTACTTTACTCAAGCTTATGCACCAGTCAAAAGGCTTTCCTCCCCCAATTTGGGGGCCATATACACTATTATTATATAATTAGATAATTCACAGCTTATAAAAAATAATTTTCCTCTTTTTTAAACGTTGGTTTATGACAACCTGGACATGGCATCACCAACAGGCATTATGGACAGAGTTAGGAATCAAAAAACTGCAGAGGGTGGTGTTGCCAAAAGTTGGAGGGCTGGGTGGACTTTTGATATGTCTTTCAGTTGACAGAATCAGCAGTTGGGCTTTCCATTTATCAAAAGATAAGCACCCTGAACAGTGAGCTGGAGGACTTCTGAATACTCAGCTGCTTGACTGCACACTCAAGTGGGAGGATCATTGTCCATACCAAAACCTAATTTCCTAACCCCCAAAACCCCTGACCACATATCTTGTAAATCCTTCTTTACTAATAAGTGACATTATCCCCCCTTTTTCCTCTCTACTAGTGGCAAAATGACCCCCCTCCGGCCCCCTGACCCACCAATTAGAATAGAAGCCTCAATTGCCAAAATGGACATTGAAAGCAACAAGTTTCCGCCCCAAGAACCCCCAACCCCAAATTCCAGTGGAGCCAGTGGACTGATGCTTTTCATGACTCAACTTATTGATGATGCAAAGAATTATGATCCCAATGGCAAAATCTTAATAACTCAAACCATGATCAATCTGATACACTTCCTGGTTCAAACAGAGAAGGATTGCTTTGAGGCCAAAAAATAATGCAACTCTCAAATGAAATCCATGGCAGGCCAAATTAACCAGTTGATAGCCCTTCAGCAATCAGGGCCCCAATTACCCAACCAACCTCTTTGAAACACGTTTCCCCAAGCACAAACTTATGCAAACTTTTCAGCGGCAGCAATGAAGACATCTGTTTGGTCAGAAACCCAACACACTCCCCACGGTGTAGAAATAAGAGAAGGGTACATCCCAAATTGTCCTTGAGTTTGGAAGTTATTGATTCTAGCATCTGTGAGGTGTGGGATGCGCCCTTTAATCCAAAAAATAAAGAGATGAATTCCTTTCCAAAAACCATGATCTGTGGTGGCATGCCCCCCATCTAACCCGCGCTGAGGGAGGGGGCTTTTATGCCCTCCCCCTCAACCCTAACCTAAGTACAAACGCAAAGACAGCCTGGAAGACAAATAAAGAAGTAACCCTAAAACCCAGAACCCTAGCCTAACCCTAATCCATACCGCCCAATCCCTCAAGCCCGCCTGCCATTACACACATCCAGTTTGTCCTTCTCATGACACAGCCCTCCGCTGCATCCTACTTGGAGCCCCCGGCGCTTGTCTGTATCTGCCCAACGTGCCATTGTGATTTCCCTGCTCCTGTGGGTTGGCCTGCACTTGCGCATGTCTGCCCATGCACATAACCCCGCAATTGTCCCACCCTTACCTCCCCAAAATAACCTCCAGCAAACTTGGTTTGGCTGGCTCCATTCCTAGGTCTGTAATGTCTGAGCGGGTCATGGCCTGCTGTATCTTGGTAAGGCCCAACCCGTACCTGGTGTGCTGAGCCCTGCAGCGCCTACTGCCAAGCCAGCAGCGGCTGCTGCTGAGCCAGAAGCTGCCACTTCTGAGACCGCATGCACCCCAGCTGCTGAGCCTGACCTACCTAATGCTGAGCGCGCAGGCCGCAATGCAGTTCCCAATCCAAGGCTATATAATGAAACCACACCGGCAAAGGAAGACCTCCATTCACTTGGGCCAGGCAGAGCCGTCATTCATTCCAACCCACTCCACAATCAGATTGAAAAATTACCCAGAATGCTTTTTGTTCCACGGGAAAATGAGGCATTAGCCAAGATGAACAAAAAAGTGGATGGTGAAATGATCACATTCACAGGTGCACATGTGATGAACTCCAGTGATGTAGTTTTTTACACTCAGAATAAAATTCAAGAAAAATGGTTGATTGAAAAAAAAAACATCTGGTCCAAAAAGGTGCACACTGACCTAGAAGCCACCCCAAGCACTTGGTCAGTCTTGGTGCATGGCATTCCAATAGAATTTGACCCTTCCTCAGAACTCAGCACAACCACTTTAGCCATAACAAATCACATCAACAAGGATGACATTGTCTGCATGAGGTGGCTGTCCAACAACATCAACACAGCAAAGAAGGCAGGATCAATATTCCTTTCCATCTCAAACAAGGAACTTGCCAAGAAAATCACACATACAGAAATATTCTTAGACTATGATTATCCTAGGGTAACAAAATTCAAACCCTACCCTGCACAATTTTCCAAGTGTCTACAAATTGTTCATTATGGGAAATGGTGCAGATGTCCATCCAGGTGTGGCAGATGTGATGAGGATCACATGAAAAAAGAATGCCCCAAAGGAACTTGTTAAATCAGTGAATGTGTACTGTAAAGAAGGTATACAAAACAAGGAGGAAGGCATTAACAACTTTCATCACTCTATGTCCATACAAGCTGTCTTGGATCAAGGCTAAGAAACCTCACTTTGCTTTTTTCCAATGGTAGATACATCTCTCCCCAACACTCATACTGACCTCACCGCTTGTAACATTCCATACAGGACCCCCTTTGCCACACCACACCTACATAATCCGGCCATGTTCCTCCCAACACGTGTTGAAATTCCCCCCCTTTCTACAGCTATCACCTGTCTTGCTGACTCCCTCTCTTTCATCCAACTCAACTGCCACCTTTCAAAGGAAATAACACTAACTCTCTTGAACCATTCACACCCTGCTACCATCCTGTTCCTACAGGAACCATGGGTAAACCCTCACTCCCCCCCCACTCATTCAAACTGGAACATGTTTGTAGGCTATGAACACCACCCGGTAAACTGGCGGGAAAGGCATCAATGCTGCACATATTTCAGAAGATCCATACCTTCAGAGGCCCTTGTACAAGTCCCCACCAAGCTCAAACACCTACTTGGCCC